>CM023096.1:32792267-33298180 GCA_013103745.1 Gardenia jasminoides
AATCCTTCCTGAGGAATTCGGAAATAAATTTTTTGAAAATTTGAGTTTTAAATTTCTCGAAATTTTCTGCATCGATCCGATTTTAAATTGTTTAAATTTTCGATGTTTATCATTTCATATTTTATCGTCGAATTAGTTTGAATTTAATTTGATTAATTCAAATAATATTCCAATTATCTCCCAATTAAGTTAGGAATTAAATTGACCTAATAAAATTATTTTTACCAAAAGTTCTCTCGCATACGTATGGTCTCAAAATTTGTTTGAGATCTTGATATATATGTATATATCTAAATAATCCATGAATGATTATCTTTCCATTTTATTTAAAGTTGTTTAAATTCAAATGGATGCATGGTGGATGGTTGTGGATAGTAACCCAATGTGATTGTGGAATGGTTGAGTGGTTGTGATTTTTGATAAATAAAGGTCCCCGCTTCTCTCTCTCATTTCTCTAATTGTAATTTCTCTCATCTAATTTCCCGAATGTAACTCGTGGTTTCGATATTCTACTTGTAATGTACAATAGATAGGAATAGATGATAGGAAATTATGTTTCTAGTGTAGAAATTGTAAATTGGAAGATGAAGAAAGAGCAATGCAAACCGTAAGGTGGAAATTGCTTTACCTTAGTCAACCGCTAATTTCCCTAATGGCCGTGGAAATTAACTTAGGAATATCCACAACCATCCACGTGTTTAATTTATGCTATATTTATTTCTGAAATATTTATATGCATGAATGTTGATGAGATCACAAATATTTTTTTTCCAAAAAATCTCAAACTAAAATGTTTTGGAAAAAGGAAATAAATCCCTCAAAACTAATATTAAATCAAGACAAGCCTTCCATCATCATAGTATAAAACAAAATGTGGTTATTAAGTGCTAGTTTGATTCACCCAAACCCCTTTACTACTACTACATGTTTTTTACTATAAGAAATGTTCTTGAGAATGATGGTTTGATTTAACTAAAACTATGGTTTGTTGGGATTCACTCAAGACCATGAATTTTAGAGGCAAGGGTTAGGTTAATACATAAGATGTAAAATCAAGAGTTGATACCTAACGGATCTAGAAATTACAAGGTTGTAATTGGTAAAGTACCCACCTGTTAAAATTATTTTGATTTGTTGAGATTCACCAAGGTCAAAAAATAGTTAAGACAGGATTCTAGCCACTATGGATTTTAGAAAATCTCTGATCAATTTTAGAGGGTAATTGATTTGAAAAATAGTGGAAATAAAATCATAATTTTGAAGTTTTATGATTTTATCAAACAAAACTTTTCTCAGATAAACTCTATCTTCTTTTGTTGTAGAATGAGTAACAATTTGAGCCACGCATCCATCCTTTCCGATTGTAAACTAAACGACACAAACTTTCTCGACCGGCATCGAAATGTCCCACTCGCTCACCCACGAGAAAATCGAGTATGTACTTGATGGGCCCATGCCTAACGAACCAACCTAACGCACCTGCCATCGTAAGAATGCTTACAAGAAGCATGGATGACAATAGAACGGCTTCATGTGTTATGATAGCCTCTATGACTCCCCAACTTCAACAGCAAAGACATGAACACGGGGCATATGAAATAGTTCAACACCGAGAGTTGTTTGAACAACAATCTAGGACGGTGAGATATGACACCTCTAAGGAACTGCTCAGTGCAAGATGGCAGGAGCACCTGTCTCCACACGCCTTGAAGTTAATTGGGCTAATTGAGAAATTAGCTGAATTGGGCTTCAAGATGGACCCGTGAGCTAAATGTTGATTTAGTTCTTCATCCGCTGCACCTTTTCCGCCTGCTATGAACTATCGATGAACAACCGCAAAGACACACTACCTCAATTGTCGAACGTAAAACCCACCGAGAAGGAAAGAGATTACATGCGTTGAAGGATCTACCTGGGTGCTTTGTTGTTGCTTCATCCAAGAAAAGTGAAGAGGCAGGAAAAGGGCCCAAAGTCCCAATAACAAGCCGCCAAGAAGTTCCCAAAAGGCTAAGGCACTCCAGTAGCAACCGCTAATCCACTGCGACCAAAACTACAAAAAGAGAACCGTAAGGCCTATCCGAGAGTCTCAAGCGTAAGAAGCTTTGAAGCTTCATCACAGTGTACATACATGATTGAGATAAATGTTTCTACTCCAAATCTGACCTTGGTATTAGATACCGACGTGGTTCTCACATTTGCACATCTCATGTGTGGTCTAAAGGACAAGAGAAAGTCAAAAGGAGAAGTAACCCCACGCGGTGGGCAATGGAGCAAAGGTTGTCGCTTAATGTAGGGACTTATTACATTAGTTTACCCAAGGTTAATTTTAGAATTGTCAAACCGTTAGTTATGTTCCAAACCTTACACAAACATCATTTCTATTTCTGCTTGATTTAAAATGGGTTTAAGATAACCCAGTGAGAATAAATGTTGTTCTTTTCAAAGAATGGTGTGTTTTATGGTTCTCGAAATTGGAATAACGGCTATTATATATCTCGATCTAGACAACCAAATTCTACAATATACAAGAAAGAGAATGAAGTTAGATAAACCTCAATAAAACTTACCTCCGTAATCAGACTTGGTCATGTAAATGAGAAACGATTTCCAAATTACACAAAGGTATTTGACCTCATTTGATTATGAATCATATGACGATGCGAGGCTTGTTTACTTGGAAAGATGATCAAAACACCCTTTACCGTAGTGGAACGGGGATTTATGGCTGGTACATACCGATGTATGTGGCCCAATGACAATCACAAAGAAGAGGTGGGTTCTCGCACTTCATTACCTCTCTCACGATGACCATTCAAGATATGGTTACGTGTATTTAATGAATACAAGTCTGAATCTTTGAAAGGTTCAAAGAATTCAGAAATGAAGTAGAAACAAGCAAAAGTATTAAAACACTCCACGATCCGATCGTGGTGGTGAATACTGGCATGAATTTCGGTTTTATCTAAAGGACAATGGAATAGTTCCACAATGGACTCTCCGTGGACACAACTAAATGGTGTATCTGAAGAGAAACCGCACCCTATTAGATATGGTAACGTCCATGATGAGCCATTCGAAAGTTCCCCAAAATCGCATGGGATATGCTCGACACAAGCCTCCCATACCTTAATAGAGTACCCAGAAGGTCAAGCATTCCACACCATATGAGATATGGAAAAGGAAGAAACCAAAACTGCCTTACATGAAGGTTTGGGGTTGCCTACCCTATGAAGAGGCAGAGTCGATAAGCTTGAAGCTAGATCCCTACAAGTGTTTGTTTGTGTATCCAAGAGAGTCTATTGGATACTATTTCTACAACCCAACCGAGAACAAAGTGTTTGTCTCGATGCCATCTTTCTAGAAAAAGAGTTTATTCTAGAAAGTGGGAGATAGAATAGAACTTGAAGAAGTTCAAACCGACATGGAACTTGAAGAAGTTCAAGATGTCCAAACAAACACGTAACAAATACCTGTAGAAGAAAGGGTTCAGCCCCATGAGGGAGGCAGCACAACGGGTCGGATGTTCAAGAGCCCCGTCGGTCAGAGCAGAGCACGCCCGCACCCAAGAGATATGATTTTCTCTGTGAGTCCGGGATGATGTGCTAGTCATACAAGATGACTAACCTACTACCTACCAAGAGGTTCCAACAGTCCGTCCTCCAAATGGTTAAAAGGCCATGAACTCCAAATGGATTCCATGTATGACAACAAGGTATGGACCTGGTGGATCCACCAAGGGATAAAACCCGTGAGGGGCAAATGGGTCTTCAAGAAAAGACCGGTACATGGATGGTAATGTGATTACCTATAAGGCTAGACTCAGGCCAAAGGCCAAGTGAAGAGGGAATCGACACGATGCGAAACTTTCTCACCAAGAGTAATGCTTAAATCCATTCGATATTGTTTAATAGCAAAGACACCATGACTATGAAATTTTGGCGATGGATGTAAAGACTGCATTCCTTAATGGGAATCTGCAGGAGGATGTACATGACACAACCCAGGCGCCTTTACATTGCCAAATTCCACGCAGGCAAAGTGCCGCAGGTCCATTTATGGACTTAAGGGCAAGCATCATGAGTTAACATCCGCTTTGATGAGACAATCAAAGAGTTTGGTTTTCAAAAATCCGATGAGCCTTGTGTTTACAAGAAGGTTAGTGGAGTTCAATCGCTTTCCGAGCATTATATGT
The DNA here is from genome assembly GCA_013103745.1 of Gardenia jasminoides. Lineage (NCBI taxonomy): Eukaryota > Viridiplantae > Streptophyta > Magnoliopsida > Gentianales > Rubiaceae > Gardenia > Gardenia jasminoides. Next base: position 32,796,460 of record CM023096.1, read on the forward strand.
GGGATGACATATTAATAATGGGAAACGATATCCCAATGTTACAATCAAGAAAGGGTTGGTTATCCAAGAATTTTTCCATGAAAGATTTGGGAGAGGCAGCCTACATACGGGTATTAAGATCTATAGAGATAGATCCAAAAGGCTGCTTTGGTCTTTCACAATCTACATACATGTAGATAAAGTGCAAAGAGGTTTAGCATGGATCAATCTAAGAAGGGCTTTTACCTACATGTCTCATGGGATAAGTCTTTCTAAGAGCATGTGTCCCAAGACACAAGTCGAGATTGACAAGATGCATAATATTCCATATCCTTCCGCAATTGATCATTATGTATGCTATGTTGTGTACAAGACCGATGTCTCCCATGCCCGAAAGTGTCATGAGCAGATTTCGTGCTAATCCAGTGAAGGTCACTGACTGTTAAGAACATTCTAAGTACCTAAGAAGGACTAAAGATTTGTTCTTAGTATATGGAAATGGTGAATTGGAGGTCAAGGGCTGCACACGTATGCAAGCTTTCAATCTGACAAGGATGACCGTAAGTCACAAATACGGCTTCATCTTTACTCTCAACGAGGTGCCGTCACGGAAGAGTTCCAAACAGACACCACAAAGAGATTCTACAACAGAGGCTGAGTACATTGCAGCCGCAAGGAGCAGCTAAGCCGCTTGATCAAGAAGTTCATGATCAACTTAGTGTGGTTCAAGAAAGTATTGTTAATCCAAAGAACTTTGTAACGCGGATAACAATGGGGCTATTGCCCTGCAAAGGAACCTAGGTCTCATCAACGGTCCAAACATGTACTTAGAAGATTTCACCTTATTAGGGAAATCTCACATTACAATGAATGATGTAAAGATAGAGAGAGTCCCCACCGAGGGATAATATAGTGATCCTCTTACTAAAGCACTATCTCAAAAGAAACATGATAGTCATGTACTTTCATTTGGACCAAGAGTTATAAATGAATTGTTTTAGTGCAAGTGGGAGGTTGTTGGAATGTATGCCCAAAAACAATTGATTTGTTGAAATACATTCCTAATTAAAGTTTTGTATTTTATGAATTTCCAATTTTATCTGTTTAATATATGATATAGCTGGTAAAGTCCTTAGAATATTTATTAATGTGATATAGTCACAAGAGTTGCCGACTATGAGATATCAATCACATTTATAATAAATATTCTTAAATATCCCTAGTCATAGTATTAATGAGATAGGACATCACAATACGACAGACTAGTACAAATTAGCCCCTACTTAATGTAAGTAGTGGTTGTTCTCATCAACCATGGTATAGGGATACCTAGGCTAATGTGTAGATGAATTATAGAGTAATAATTCATTGGAGTGATCCACAGTAGATCCCATTAGGATATTTTGTGCCAATGGTTGAATCTCTTATGGGAAATTGTGTAAGTGATCCTAGACTTGAGATCACCACAAGATCTTGATGCGGAATCACTACCTTGATTCTGCTTGTTACTCACCGCGACTTAAAGAATAGAAATTAGGTGAAGCATGGAAAGATAGTGAGTGATCAAGAGAGGATTCACCACCCAATAGTGGGAGCGATATCCAGAAACTTAGTTGGAATGTAACCTTAGTAGTCACTCACATTAGATTAATTGGAGAGTGTCTTCGTTAATCTAATCTAAGGTTAACGGACTAGAAAATAATTAGTCATTAAGGGAATTGGCACTTGTTCCTTATTCCCACCAATTGATATCAATGGTGAAAGGATAATAATTACACGTAATTTTCCATGGAAAGGTTAGGTCGGAATTTCCTTGATCACCTCTAATACCGTAATTGTGATGTGTTGCTAGACACCACCACAATTTATAATTATGAATAATTAATTATTGTAATTAATGATAAAATAAAAGTGTTTATTTTATCTAATTCTTTTTAGAATTATAATTCATAATTATTACCGTATTTGGGACCCATTGATCACACGATAGAGATTGGGTTCTGATTAAATGTGTGTCCAAGTAGGGACTTGGAAATAAATATTTGGGTTTAATTATAAAGATAAATAAATCTCTAGTTATCCACAAATAAGATAAATGTGTTATCTTTATTTGTCGATAATGTAAAGGGATAAGAGAGAAAGATGTTACGGTGGTTTGATTTTGAATCAAACCACTGCACCTATCCCTCTCCCTTCTGCTTTCTCCTCTTCTTTCTTCCTCTCTCCTATAAATATCGATGTTACTTATAGAGAGAGGTAATATATACCTCGATAGTCGTAATAGAGAAAAGTTCTCTCCGTGAGAGAAAACTAACGTAAGGAAAACACTCAGACAATCCGAGAGTGGAGTGAATAGGCTAGCACCTCCCATTCTCACACACACACACACCCGATCAGAGAGACGCATCAAGAGGTGATCCGTGAGCTTTCTCATGGACACCAAGAGAGGAGGACACCGACTGCTGCTCGGATTTCTCGCCTTCTCGACGCCGAGACTCCATCTACGGATTAAGGTAATCCCGTAACCTCCTTATGAAATCATACGAGAACTAGGGGATTCTCCGGGGAGTCAGCAAATTTTAAATTCCGTGCTCCATGTCCCCATTCCTAACAAAAAATTCATGATTCAAAAAAAGTGTTTCAAATAAGGAACAGAGTCATGTAGCCAAGATTTAAAAGAATAGATGGTAAGTCGGCCTTTAATTACATGCATCCATGCTACATCAAGTGCCTTAACATAATCAAAAGCTTGTCTAGATAACATTGGGTCTTGGTCAACCATAAGAAAGAAAGGACAATCAATTAATCCCGAGAAACTCAATTCCGTAGATGCATGCCAATTAATCATCATTCCAATATGATCAATTACAACATAGAATAGGACTCTTATATCAGAACCAAAATTCATGTTTGTCATTTGTTTTTTTCGCAAGTGCTATACGAATTTCATGATTCATACGACAATCACATAATTGGGAAAACAACGAAATCAAGTACCAATGGCCACGCAAAACAATACTAAGAGAATTTGTAGTTCTTGCTACAAACTTCAAAACTATGAATTACAAACTTTATGCTTTAATGATTTAGAACCCATATTGGTTTCTCCGATATTACTTGTAAGATTTTTCAAATTTTCAATATCAAATATTTGAATACAACTATAACATAAATACATACCGTTCTTCAAGATCGAGAAATTGAGAGATCCTTGAGAATCTTAATCGGCAAGTTGTAATTGCAGATGCTTGGTATAGAAGGCTCCTTCTCCCTCTCTGAATTCTAGATGGTGGGCATCGAATGGACAGGTCAACCTAACAATAGGATACTAATGTTATCAATGGGAGAGAGGGACATAATATTTGATAAATGTAAACTAAGAAGGAGAGAAAATCTACTTTCTTCATATACATAAAATGTACAATATACACCTATTTATACAAGTTTAGACTACTCTAGAAGATCTATTTAAATCTTTTAGTATTTGATCTAAATCAATCTAGAATCTAATCAAATATCATAATTATAATCAAATCAAATCAAATCAAATATTTACATTAATATCTACAACAATAAATATGTGGGAACTCCCATTAAAATAACCCTAATATTAATAACAGCCATACACCTTACATATCACACTAAATAGATGAGTGAAATAGACCTAAACACCAACTATAGTGAATCATACTATAATAAATTTCATCAGTTTTCATTTAACCCATTTTTGAGAAAACAAATTAATTAGTAGAATTCCAAATTAAAAAATTATTCTAACATAATTTAGACAATTTGAAAGCTAGTTCAAAAGACAGTGTGGACAGAGGAATTTCGGAGGCAATAACCTTATGAAAAAGAAAGGAGACAAAAGTGGTTTCAAAGAGGACGATTTCAACCAGTGATATCCTGGAAACAGCATAAAAAAGATCAAAATAAAAGCCACATCCTGGAAACGGCAAGGAAGGACAATTAAATGAAAAACACTTTCAACAGTTAAGTCAACGAACTACAAACCAAGACTTTGTGCTGAGCAAAGCTTCACAACAAACGTCGTATCGAAACTGTTCATTGTTCGTTGACAAAATAAAGCAAGTTTTTAGGAATTTTGTTATTATAAATTCAGCAATTTGTGTTAAGTGGCTTCTCATTCACTAAGGGTGCATTTGATAAAACTTAAGTTTGAAAACTAAAATCTAAAAACCATTAATTGATTAAATTGTCAAGTACTAAATCTAATATATTTGAATGTGTATCACATTAATTGATTAAATTGGCTTCTCATTCACTATCACTTATTTTTGAGAGCAAATTTTGCTTCAAAAATTCAATACCATTTAATTAGTTCAAATGTTATATTTTTTGTTATCAAACACATCTAAACGTATTAAGATCTGAACGCATTAAATTTAAGTGCTAAATTAGATTATCAAATGGGGCCTAAGTTTAATGGGTTGTAGATGGGCAATATTGTCTTTAAGTATTTTTCAAGTTTCACAATGTGTTACTCTCTTGATTTTTCAGATTTATATTATCTAATTTTGTTCTTTAGATCTATTTGTGTGCATTAGAGGTGTAAATGAGTCTAATTAAACCAAACACTCAGTGTTCAACCTTGTTTGAATATTTTAACGAGTTTAAAATTTTGTTCAAATTTGGTTTGTTTACTTATTGAACCAAACTTGAACGACCTTTTATCGAATCGCGTTTGAACAAGTTTTTTATTGAGCTTAATATTATCAAACACAAAATGATAAAATGATGTTCAACCTTGGTTTGACTAGCTAGTGAACCAAGTTTAAATGAACAGTTATCAATTCGAATTCGATTCGAGTATCAAATAGTTCGCTTCATCATTCATTCTTCAAAAGTGTAAGAAATCACGAACACCTTTATATTATATTATGTAGAAATTTTCACCCTAATTTGTTGCTCTTTTTTCCTAATTTTTTCTCTCTGACATTTAAGAAATTTGTTACAATTAATCAAGAATGTGAATAAAATCAATTATTCTTATCATACGCTTGCTATTTTAGAAGATGAGTGATATACAGGAAATAAAGAACTAGAATTAGGAAAGGAATTATAGCTAGGCATATTTTTATGAAATTTACTTGTCTTATATATATTCGTGAAAATATCAAGTTAGATAACGTAAAGATCCTAATTTGCTCATTAATATTTTCAAGTTTGAAATCATGCTGGGACTTGGATTGATATCTAAAAAAACATGTTTGAATGAGCCTGATTCGAGCCGAACTCGAACCAAGCACCAAACTATTTGATTCGATTTACAGTTCTAGTGTGTATATATGATTGATGTAATTTCTGTCATTAGTGTATATTTAAAGAATGGTGATATTTTATTAAAAAGGCTATTTTATAGTTTTTTTCTATGAGTTTTTTTTTTAATTTTTTTCCTTCCCACCCTTCACATCATTCCCACCTCCAAGTGTTAGGCCTAAGATTTGAATCTTAAACTTGTTAGTGGGGAAAACTCTAGAAGGATAATTTTAGAAACCTTCCTTGACATTTTTTATAATATTACTTAGCACCCCTTAAGTTTTTAAAATCTCACCTATCTCCCTTAAATTGACATTTTTCATAATATTCTAGCCGTTTCAGAGGAAATGCAAGGAAGATAAATTTTTTTATTCTAATACTACCCTTGTGTTATCCTATTTATAAAGCTTATAAAAATAATAAAAAATAAAATAAGGTTAAAAAGTTAAAAATAAAAATATGAGCTGTTAAAATGCAATAACAGATAAATTTTAAATATGCAACAACTACTACATAATATGACAAGTGATATTAGAAAGAAATAGGATAGTCCCAGATATATATGTAGTCATAAGATAATTTTTTATTAGTTTTTCTATAAGTAGGATTTGTATTACAAACTACACGTAAGAAGAGATTGTTTTAATATTTAGTACAATTTAAATTACATCATATATTGAAACATATTTTCTAAAAAAGAATTTCTTGACTTCCTTATAATTGTTCCTTAAATTTTTTTTGGTATTAATTAGTTGCCAAAATCCTTTAATGATTGATTTCGACTGGTTTAATTTATCCATGTCCTTTGTTGTCCCACACTACCTCAATACAAGAGTAATATTGACTTATATTGGATAGTGATTTAGTTATTTTTTCATCAATATTTTTTGGTTTAAAATTTCTTTTGTTTTGGGATTTTATTTAAAAATTCTCTTCACTTTGCCTTTTGGTTAGATAGTTATTGAGACTGCAAGAGTAATGTTGTCAATTTATAATCTTTGATAGGGACATTTGGTCTTGTCAAGTTAATAAGAATGGTAAGTGAAATTTTATAAATCTCAAAGGAATTGAATGATATTATGAGAAACAACAGGAGAGATTTTCGAAATTATCCCAACTATAAATGCTCTCCTGGCTAGGGGTGTGCATTTTCAAATTTTTTCAAATTTCTAACTGAATTCGAATTGAATTCAGAATTTTGAAATCAGAAAAATGGTATTCCGAAATTATATTCAGAATTTCCGATTTCGATATTATCGAATTTGGTTCGAATGCAGGATTAAGGAATTTGAAATTGGAATTTTCTAATTTCAAATTATGAATTCGAAATTGAAATCGAATTACCTATTTCGATTTCAAATTTGATTGTTATATAATACATGTAATTATATATATATATATCTGGATATTATATATTGATATAACATTATAGTTATAAGTTATTAAGTTATAACAATTTGTTAATTGATTTTTATATATTATATGTATTATATGTATATTATATAATAATATGTTAATTGATTAAGTGCAAATTTTACTATCTCTTGGTCAAGAATTTCAAGCCATCTAAATTCGGTGGATTCGGTTATTAACCAAATTCCAAATTCATTCCAATACAAAATTGAAATCAAAATCCATTGAAATCGAAAACGAAAAAGGTCGGAATCTATTGTTCCATTTTTTCAAAAATTTTTGATTTTAAAGTTATGAATTACCAAATTCTATTCCGATTCACACCCCTACTCCTGGCCACTGGATCAACTACAATGGTTAAAGTTTGTAGAACTTATTGGTCACAATTTACGTGACATTCTTCATCATTGTTTAATATGTTAAAAATATTGTGATTTGATTTCTTTATTCCCTCCTACATAATCAGTATGTGATCATGTAATTCCGTCAATTCTGTGGTCATGCGAAATATTAATATTAGAACTCTAAAATTTGAGATCTATAGTATTTTTTTTTTTGGATTTCTTGTTACTTCATTTTTTGGACTTCTTTCAGATAATACATACTACATAGTCAAGTTTAGGTACGGCAGAAAAGATTAAACTTAGAAATGCTAAAATAAACCGGGAAAGGAATTGCCATTTTCATTGTTAATTATTAATAGAGGAATTTACATACGTTGTGATGAGGAAATAAATTCCAACAATTTTTTTAGTTTTTTAAAATATTTTTTTTTAATATAGGAAGGGTGAGATCTAAAAGGCCAAAGAGGAGAGGGAGAATTTGTACTCAATACCTCTAATTCTTAGAGTCTCAATCTTAATGATTAGACCAAAACATCCTCGTCCGATCCAAGATTAACCAGTAAGAAGCAAAATGAGTTTCGTGGTTCTACTGTTCTAGGCATCAAGCATTTCAATAGTAAACTGAGAGTTGGACTAAAACTATAAAAACTTTAAATCCTCATCCAGAAGAGGACTATGGGTTCTTAACTACTCGTAAAAGAACAAAAAAATAAAAATAAAAAAACAAATGAATGTCATTGAGAAAAAATTGACGGGCCGGCTATATTGTAATTATGCCCAACTCTGATGGTAGTTTAGTTTCTTAGTAATCTTTTTTTTTTTTTTTTCTTTCAACAGACGGAGGGAAATGAAATGAGTAGAATCTAAGCAATTCCCAAACCCAAACCTCAAAAGGCTAGCTGACATTTGGGAAGGAAGAGGGGATTTAAGTACTACCACACACACACACACTCACAACCGATGTGGGATAGGGAGACAGGGGAAACACACAGGGAGACCACTCTGCTTTTTACTCACTAACCCAAGGAAGCAACAAACCAAGGCTTGTTTTTTTTCTTTCAACAGACGGAGGGAAATGAAATGAGTAGAACCTAAGCAATTCCCAAACCCAAACCCCAAAAGGCTAGTTGACATTTAAAGGGAGAGGGACTGGGCAATACCACACACACACCTCACAACCTAATGGGATAGTGGAGACAGGGAACAACACGTGGAGACCACTCTCGCTTTTACTCACTAACCCAAGGAAGCAACAAACCAAGGCTTTGTTTTTTTTCTTTCACTGCAACTAGGAAATGAAACAGTAGTTTCTTAGTAATCTCTCCTCTCTACTCTCTCTCTCTCTTCTTTTTTTTTTTTTTTTCTTTCCTCTCACAATTAACCCTCATCATTAATCACTCATCGGATGTAGGTTGGGAGATCGAATCTCCTCACCTATATTTGAGGTGTCTTGAATGCACTATTTATTTTAAATCCAACGGGTGTCGTATGATACCTGGTCCAGAGGTGGTTTAATCCTCACTAACTCATAGGTGGTTTAATCTTCTCTGACTTTATATGATCCAATTGGGTCTCTTCTTTTTCCATAGAATAAAAATAGTTTTTTTTGGTACGGAGAATAGAAGTAGTTGTAAATATGTTGTCGTTTGACAACAAAAAATAAATAATAAATAAACACACTATCCCCACCCTACAAAAAAAAAAAAGAGGAAGAATAATAATAATAATAATAATAATAATAATAATGTTTGTGTCTTTAATTCATATGACCCATTTTATGTGACCGGGGAGTTGTTCTTGTTCATTATTTTAACTTATTATAGATTTTAAATTTAGATGTTAATTTTTATGATATTCTCAGTTGCTTTAATCAAAATAGTAGTTTTTTCTAGATCTGATATACTTGATAATCAATTTAATTAGATTTTGTAAAATCTAAAACAATCGAAAACCAGACCAATGCTAACAATCTAAAAAATCAATCATACTTGCGGCTTGTTTGGCAGCTAAGGCCTTGTTTGGCAGGTGAATTTTTTGCCAAATTTATATGCTGCTAGTTTTTTTACCTGTTTTTGCAACAGGAACCTTAAAAATCTTTCAAAGTTTTAATGATTTATAGCAAGTTTGTATAAAACTTGTTTGTTTCCTACATTATCTGCAAGAATTCCCTAAAAACTCCCAAAGTTTTAATATAACACCTCCAAGACACATAAAAACTTCCTTCCAAAATTTTTCTACAACTTCTAGTAAGCAGAGAGTTTTATTGTTTGTAGTGATTTTTTGCTGGTTTGTATACCTACTTTTGCTATAGGAACCTTATAAACTTTCAAAATTTTAATGCAAATTTTAGCAAGTTTATAAAACTTGTTTGTTTTCTACATTATCCAAGAAAACCTTAAAAAACACCCAAAATTTTAATATAACACCCCAAAACACATAAAAAACTTCACTCCAAAAATTTTTTTCTAAACTTCTACAGAGTTACAATAGAGTTTTAAACCTAAAACTTAGGTTGTTTGCACCCCAAGTTTTTCCTGGGCTTGTATAATACCAGTTTTTTCCCTTTAGCTACGTGAATCTCTAAAACTTCCAATATTTTAACATACACACCCAAAAAACTACTACACAAAAAACTTCTTAATTCCTTTCAAAAATACATAAACACTCCCTCTCCGACCGCCATCACCTCCTGACGCGGCAGACCGTGGATTTCTTTTTCTTCTTCTGACTCTCCCCTTCCTCCCTTCCTCCTGCTGCCTCCTCCCAACTAACCTGCCCGGGCTGGGTCTGTGTAGCAGATGTGAGGGAGGAAAAAAATAAGAAGAAGAAGATATATCTGGTCTAGGGGAGGGAGAGAGAGAGAGATGAGAAGAAAGAAAGGAAGGAAAAAAAGATCAATCCATGCCATGGCAATGAAGCTAGAAAAGAAAGAAAGAAAGAAAAGAAAAGGAAAGGAAAAGGAAAAGAAAAGAAAAAGAAAAGGAGAAAAGAAAAGAAAACAAAATATCAAAAAGCTTTACACATCCACCTTCCACCACCTCCCAAAGAGCTATGTTAGAGCTTTTATATCCACTCCTCAAAAAACTCCAACCAAACGTTCAAGTTTTATGTATTTTGAATGTTATATTAAAATTTTAGTTTTTTGAAAACTTACTGATAATGTAGAACAAAACAAGTTTTACAAACTTTAAAATTCTACATTAAAACTTTGGAAGTTTTTAAAATTTATAAACTGGAGTTTTTATTAAAAGAAATAAAAAACTATTTACAAAAAGAAATTCAGCTAAACAAACAAGTAGTTTTTTTTACTTGCTTTTGCTATTGGAATATTAAAAAACCTCTAAAGTTTTTAATACAGATATTCTAAAAACTCAAAAACACAACCCTCAGGGATAGAGAGCGGAAAGGGAGAGAGGGAGAGAGAGAGAGCGAGCCGCGACCTGAAAAGGAGTAGCAAAGACATCCCAGTTTCCACCAATGTACCGAATTCATGCCTCCTGTGAAAGAAGCTGCTCACCGTGTGTAATTGCAACAGATTAAGAACAGGGGGAAGACACCAATCAACAGTAAGGCTGGGATTATATTGTAATTTTGCTCAAATTTTTTTTGGTTATTGTCAGAACAGTTTGGATGTGCTGCTTGAACTTTCAATTTTTGCTTATAGATTTTGTGTTTTCTCGTGTGGCTGCTACTTCGTGAAGTTCCACTAATATATTTCACAAAGTTGTGAAGATATTGCGTTTTTTTTTTTGTTTGGTGCGCTAAATTTAGGCAGAGGAAAAGCATTAATTTGCTTTCGTATTGCTTGTCAATAAATTATAAACAAAAAGAAGAACATGGTATACCTGTGTTTCTATTGGAGGAAATTAATGTGAATTTTTACCAGGACAGTAGCTAAATTTTTATGAATTCTGAATATTACATGTCATATTCTTGGGATTTCAATATGAATTCAGTACATGCTGTTAAATGCTGGATAAAGTTGCTAAAGACACCGACTCTCTTCTGTAATTTTTCGTTAAAGGTAAGTGGACCCTGTTTGTTCCTACCTTGTGCAAATCATTGGTAAAGTTGCAATATCTTATATTAATATAATAATGGTAACTTTGATCCATTAGTCTTCTGTTTAAGGAATTCAGAATTTGGAAAAGTTCTCGTTCATTATGATTGTTGAGAAAAAAGAATCGCTACAAATAGACGTTGTGCATGTTTTATTCTATCTCTTTTCGATGCTATATCAAATTTGATTATTTTCCATGCTCTGTGGAGCATTTTCTTGACCATAACTCTATGAAGAGTACTGCGTAACTATTATTCATATTGGGGACCAAGACATTGCTTGGCATCTATTGCTCCGGAGCAGTTTGAAAATAAACTCTTACCTGATCTGGCACAATTCATTCACTTGTGCTGCATGGTACAAGTGGATATTGAAGCTAGCCTCATCCATTGGACTAATTGTCTTTATTTACTAGCAAGGTACTTGATAATTCATAGAGTTTTAAATTATTAACTTTCTTATTTGCTCTGAACTCAAGGCAAGTTTAAGAAGTTCTCTCGGTGGCAATCTCCCTTGAATGCATGAAGTCATGGTAATTAAGTTTGGGAGCTGCGTGTCTGCTCTTATACACCATGTCTTGTCATGTTGAATTAAAATTAATAACCTACTCTCCACGGCCATGAATTTCTTGGTTGAATTCTTACAAAATTTAGTGGACCACCTGAACAGGACCATTTGACAAGGTTAAACTGATTCTGACAGTAAAACATTGAAATGTGCTGGGTATGGATGGCTAGTTACACATTAAAAATGTCTGCATGCACCATAACATTGTAATGAATATTTTGTCTATTTTGCTCCATTCTCCGTATCAATACCATATGCAGACTGCCATGAGACTTGCTCCAAATATGAGGCATTTTATGGATGTAATAGGTGGCATAAATGCTATTAATGCTGAAATTGGAAAGTTCTGCACTACTTTAGCCCTCTTCTTGAAGAGAACTATACATTCTTAGTACGAAACCTTAAAAACAATGTTGTTATCTATTCCCTCCAATTATGCTTAGGTTGTTGGAGTACTATCTTGAACATAGTAAGTGAAATATATGACATGGTTCAATGATAGGAAAAACTAATGTATTGTCTATTCCTTATTGGTTAAAGCAACTTAAAGCACCCAGATGAAGTCATATTAGATGGTTTACAGTGATGCCTCTGTAGGTGTTCTTTGGTGTTGAGTTTGCACCTATTACATGATTCAATTTGGACCTGTATAATGGTTTAAAGCCCTGTACAAGAAAATTGCTGCTTAAAATTTTTCTGCTACTTAAATTCTAGAGTAATGGCAATCTTGCTACAAGCCAATGGAAATGTGCATATAGGCATAAAAAGAAGATGATGTTCTGCAATTTGTTTTATTTCACATTTATTAGTTTGAGTTTTCAAATTTCTTTATCCAATATTTGTTTGACTCATTCATTGTAAGTTAAATTCCATAGTTTCCCTTTGTTTTATCTGTTTTACTCTAAATTTTGGTATATTTTCGATTGCCTTGATGAATTCTGTTTTCAATGACATGAGAGCGAGGGAATATATTGATACATGCACAATTTGATTTGAGGTATAGTGTCTATATGAGGAAATGCAACTTCTTGGGCGGCAGAGCATAGTGAAATTGGCTCTCGATCTTTGCTTGGCTGAAGCATTAGATATATTCCACGCACTCTGATGTACTAAAGTGTGCACCATGACAAAAAGATAATGAAATACTCTCGTTAAATTTACTGCTGCAACTATATTAGAAGACTTTTATTGACATAGCATGCATATAGGTAGAAATATTTTCATTTCCATCAGAGATTTGAAATATTCTTTGAGTGTATCTCCTTTTCCTGTGATAACTCATCTTAGGGTTATTTGATATTGCTTTAGTTTCTATTGCCAGTTATTTGAAAATTTTATCTCATTTGTTTCATGTCCGGTTGGCTAATTAATAGTTCACTTGACTTGAAGAGTTGATTAACACTGTCGTTTGAACTTTGAACAGGTGTATGAGGGGATGGAAAATCCTTTACTTGTTTATTAGTGATCTATGCTTTATACCATTTTGGATTTCAGTCACTTTTTAAAATATTGTGCTGCTAATACTTCGTGGTTTAAGTTGCTTTTGATCACAATAGAAGTTGGGTATCCTCGAGCATGGCACGAGGCTGAAAATCTCTAGTTATGCTACAAACGTTAGACTAACAATTATAACAATTGTACATCATGTTGGTAAACTACTATTATTCTAGTGGCTGGTAGGGGTGTTAACAAGCTGAGTTGAGCCAGAATATATTTTTGAGCTCATGTTCAAGTCTTAAAATAATTTGTCTAAACTTGAACTTAACAAATGTTAGTGCTTGAAATTGTCACAATTTGAATTTAAGGAGATTCAACTCGTGCTCGAACTCATTCGAGTAAGCATTCTGAATGCACGATTTGGCCGCTATACTGTTGGAACAGGATCCATTACTATTTAAAAATTCACTTTCACTGCTCACAACCCTGGAGGCCTACAGGATCATAGTTGGCTCTTCCATAATCTCTTGAATTTCATCAGCCCAACCCATGTTGAAAAATGTATAGGACATTGCTGTTTGGTAGGCCAAGAAGTTAAAAAACTCTTCCTCTTTTGCTTTATGTAGAGAACGGACAGAAACACAACACAACAGCTTCAAGAAATGAAAGCATATGCGTGGGCTGTTTCAGCTGGATTTAATGCTGCTCTTGCTACCATTGCTGCCAAGTTCTTTTCTTCCTAGGTAATTCTTGAGACATCCCCTTAATCAACTATATCATATCAGCTAGAATTGGCATTAATGGTTGATAATAGAAAATGTATTCAACATTAATAACTTGAATTTGATTAGTTACCAAGAAATGCATCTTATATGTATGTTTGTTTAGTTCCATTGTTGATCTGGAATGAGAATCTGATTAGCTTGATATCTATTTATCACTTGATAAGAGATATATCTTGTTGATTTATAGTGAGAAATGAAAATTTGTTTTCCAGTTGATTTATAGTGAGAAATGTCATGATTTTCAGTTGCTGCTGCATGTAGGTGAACTCAAATGTCAATATTATCTAGGTAATTCGTCATCCCATTTCGGCTGCATACTGTTTTAGTTCAACTAGTTTATAAGAGGAACTCCCGGTTGGTTTGTTTATTCTAGAATCCCTCTAAATTATCTAATATATGCTCAGTTGCCTCAAGATGGAATTTCTTTCTTGAAGGCCCAGCCTTCTACTTGGATCAACTCATGTATGCAAGTTGTCACATTAAAGAATACTAGTGTTAGTTTGAGTACCTCGTAATCTTGAGCAAAAGAGTACTTATTTTCCCTCCCAGTATGAAGATTGTAATGTAATTAGCATAACACATTATACATGCCATATCAAATTCAAATTCATCAAAAAAGGTTAGAGATCAGCTAGAACTCATAATACTGCTTATGTTATTAATTACTGTCTATCATACATAATACATGAGAGGGTATTTATTCAGATCCAGATTCTGCTTATGGAATTTAGCAGGGATGGAGTCAACCTTGATTATATGTACAAATCTTAATTTTCTGCTAGTATCTATTGTTTGCCTGCATGTACTCGTGAGGAACAGAGATACGAGAAAGGGCACAAGTTATTTTCTGAGTATGTCTCCCTTTTCTTCTCAGGAGATATTTAAATGTCTTTCCTTTTCCCTTTTTTTTTTTTTGGGGGGGTGCCATAACCTATATTACTCACTTGTTTTGTTTAATAATAGCTTGTTAGGTATGGCCTGGTCATAGTACTGAAATGTGGGATGTTATATAAATAGCCTAAAAGCTCTATCATATCTCCTAGCTACTGTTTCAAACTTTATGTGAACTTTCTCTCTTCTGGATTGGCTGGATTCTTCCTCTTCAAAGAGGTGCTGCCATTTCAGGAAATTAAGATGATTTTCAGAGGTCAAGTCACCTGCACATTTTGACTTATTATTATAACAAGAGTTTCCCCAAATCCAGCCTTATCCATGGCCACATGCCACGGTTTTGCTCAGTTGCTGCCATTGCAGCACCTCCTTTGTCCTCCTTAGACAGTGAAGTGATGAACACAAAGAAGTAGTTGAGTTTTGACTCTCTTATATCCTCTTTTTGTGCCAATGGTCAAACTTAATAGTGTTTTACATGGTCATCCACCATCCGTACTTGAATAAGCTTGGATTGAACTTGTAGGCCAGTGCAAAATGAACTTTTGGTATATTAGAAGTCTGGAATTGCCTTTCCTCTAAAGTTATTTTGATTGAATATTAGACTTAATAGTTTGTCTTGCATATTGAACGTCTAAAGTCTAGTTAGAAACAAAGAGTGGTGGATCCCAAAGGGCTCGAAATAAGAGGAAGTTTGCAACATTAGGGCATCAGACTTAAGCAAGTTGTTTGGACCTTTAGCTATGCCAAAGCCCCTAATTGGAGTATCACATTGTATTATGGAAACCAGATATTTGTTTGAACTACTGACAAGAATGTAAAATTCCTTTTTCAGTTCAGTGGTTTGCTAGTGCGACGATTATTGTGCTCAGTAGTTCTTAGCAAGTCGAGCAAGGAGGGGAAATGGTGATGCTAATTAGTCCAAGGAAAAATACAGACAGAACATTAGTTCAAAAAGTGGGGACTGATGCTAATTACTCCAAGGGGGGAAAAAAAGGACCAAACATCCATTACACGGATATCTATTTGTTTCTCGCACAAGTGCCCCTTCACAACTGTTCAGGATTTTTCATGTACCTTCAAGAAATATCGAGGAACAAACAAGAAACTCATATGGTGTGGTCTAAAGGATATTTCAGCCAATTTCCACATATATGCGAATAGTAATCCAAGTTGCTCAGAAAGAATTTTCGTGTTCATGACTAGTCTACCCCAATTTATATTCCAAGCTCTGCCCAGAACTCTGAATGTGACATAAAAGTATTCTCACTAGCAAACTGGGTATTTAAATTTTTTGTTCACCACAGATTAATGCTGGTTATGAAACAAGGCAGAGTTGTATTTGTGATGGTCATAAAGTTAGAGGTAATTCCCAAATAATGTTGGTTTTTGAAAGAATTTCTCAAATAATGGAAATGTAACCCCAAAAAAAAAAAAAACAGAAGGAAAAATATTCACCAAATTAGTTTTCCAAACAACATATCCATTGAATGCCTTGTTTAAGAAAATAATGCCTGAACTATTGAAATATTGTACTTTGTGAATGCTTCTTTTACAAAACATTGCATTCTTCAAATGCGTTTTCCACTCTTCAGGAAGAATTTTGAGAAACACCGCCTTTTATGAATACTTAATCAAAAGTCCCACTTTTTGGGGATTTACTCTTATAAGATGACAAGCTGGATGTTAATATAATTAGAAACTGTAATACCATGAAAAATCATGTTAGACCTTCATGATTGTTACAATATTAAACTAACTTCTCAATTTGAACCTTTATTTTCCCCCATAATGGATGTTAATAAATACATTTTTTTCTTTTGATTTCCAGTCGTTGATCATATAAACATGAGCTTTGTCACCATATTATCTTTTCCCTCTCTTTACAATTTCAAGCTTAAGAATGAAGAGGTTTGCAAGGTAGTACAAATATTTTAAACAAGACAGACCTTCAGACATTACAAAGAAATGTTCAAAGTAAATAATGAGCATAACACAGCCATTTACTTAAAAAAGTCACATTGAAGTACGAAAAAAGCTCAAAGAATATGAGAGATGTACGGCTGAACTGGAACGTTTTTGAGAATGAAGCTGCGGAAAGAAAGTATAAATCCTCTTGCTCTTTGAGAAGCTTACATCACAAATGTTCATCGGGGAATCCACAAAAGAAAGTTATATAACGCACCCCCATTTTTGACTGTATAGGTAATGGAAAAGTTTATCTATGATAAAATCCAAAAAAGTAGCTATCGAGAAACGACATGGAAAAGGAAGAATCATATCAACTAAGAAACTGAGAGTATCTTGATTTTGCAAATACATGACAAGAACTATAATGTGGATTCCGATCTTGTTAGATTGATGAAATAGGCAAAATCAGCATATTTTGCAAGGATGGCATATGCATGGAGAAAACTAATGAAAGAGAATCAGGGTCTGAAGAATAAGTTGAGAAAATTTTCACCAAGAAGCTGGGACCTTATGCACGGTAAATGAAGCTATCACAATTTGAGGGATTGAAGCATTCCAAAACATGATATTAAAGGTATCTTTAATTCTCAGAGGTTAGGTTGAAGCAATTGATAAGAAAGATTTTTTTCGTTGAATAAGTTCAGAGTCAAAAGCTATGCAGCACATCAGCAACCTTGGGCCATTCTTCCCCCTTCCTTTTGTTCCATTATAAAGTGGCTTGAGTAGTGAACAGCAGATGCCATTTACAACAGAGATGAAATGCCTAAGACACTTGTAATTCAAGTTTTCACTCTTATGCTGCTCCCCATGGAAAATTGTAGGAATCCGAGTCAGCAGCTAATGTGGTGGAGGTAGACTCTTCTTCATTGGTGCCAATAATTTTGGTTCTCTATGAGAGTTGAAACTCAGCAAATTCTACCATGAAAAGGATGTTATAATGGTTTTCAGTCAGGAGGCAAACCACCCTGTGTAAAAGCGCTCAGTTGAAGGACAATACCACATTTCTAAACATCAAGGATGTGCGAGAAGTAATGGCATCCGTCCAGGCAGTGACCTGAGCTCCTGGTATGTCCTTGAAAGGGACATCAAATGATTACAGTGACATTTCTGCAAACAATCATCAAACACAACAATTATTTGCCTTTGAAATTGCTGTCTTGTGCACAGATGTAGAAAGTTGGAAGAAGAATAGGAATGGAGAACTAATCTTGATTCCAAGAATGCCCTATTTGAGTACCAGATTTTCATTCAATAAGAGCGTTTCAATTCAGAAACTCTTATTTGCAAAAATTTACAAAAACAAAGTGCAATGCATAAAATATCTTGTGCATAGAATTAGTAAAATATATCAGTAATCTTGGAGCAGAGTTTTAAAGACGGTTTATGCAGCATATACACAAATAATGCAACTGCAAAGGGATAGAATCCAGTAATTCGTCCTCATGCAGGAAAAGGATACAAGGGAAAAGGATATCCAAGAAACCACTTCAAATTGTTCTCTTATCCTTTTCCTAAAAATTTGGCGTTTGAGCATATACTGCTTTGATTGTGTTTCTGAGTCTCTGACTCAATGGTTGAAGTCAGTCAACGGAAGTATTCTGTTTTAGGACTCTCACAGTAGTTAATGGTTGTGTCAATTAAAAAATGGTACTCATCCAATGTTTATACCTTCTTTGGTTAGCAGGATCATGCACAGTTCATAATTTTCAGAGCACCTGAACAAATACAAGGTATAAACAAGGATGAAATTATGAACTGTCATCAAGGCAAATATCGACCACTGCTTTTCCAGTCGTTTCCTTATTGCACCTCTTCTTGCTCTCTCAAAATCAACTGTATGATTGCTTTAGCAATTTACAAATCTACAATTGAAAAATCAAGAAATAAATATGCAAAAATGGATTCCTATTGCTCTCAACTATAGAGCGCCATACTTGGACTATGTTTAGAAGGAAACCATGCCAATTCTGTATCAAGAAAGGTATGCACCAGGAATTGACAACCTTAATGGTATGCACAATTTTCATCTAAGAGCGCCTTTATGACATAGATAAACTATAAAGAAAGAGATTCGTTTGTACCCCCAAATACATCTAGCATGCACATCGTACTTGAAAAGGAAATATGTCTTCAAAGATGAATAACTGAAAGATGACATTATTGGACCCATAGTGATAGTTTATACCTAAAACAGAGGAACTGCCATGCTGTGCCACATCCCTTCAATCTATCATTTCCTCCATTGACATCCGCAGTTTTCTTCCCATTTCGTCTTTTCGGTCTTGTTTAACATGTATTAGGGTTAAAAACAAAAAAGCCCCTTGTGGTTAGGATAATATACAGAAAAGCCCCCCATGGTTTTAAATCGTACATTTCGGTACCTCATGGTTTGAACTAAAATGAAATTGGATGGAAACCGTTAAAAGTAACAGTTTTGAGTAAAATGATAGATTTACCCTTATGAATATATCATTAACTATTTTTCTAATTTAGAGTTTTATTAAGGTCTGAGGGGCAAAATAGGCATTTTAGGTCAAAATTTGTATTAAAAACTATTTTTCAGCTAAAAACCGTTACTTTTAACGGTTTCCATCAATTTTCACTTTAGTTCAAACCATGAGGTACCGAAATGTTTTGAGTAAAATGACAGATTTACCCTTATGAATATATCATTAACTATTTTTTTAATTTAGAGTTTTATTAAGGTCTGAGGGGCAAAATAGGCATTTTGTGACGACCCCACCTCCCCCTAAGGCGAACCAGAGGGTTCAGCGGACTACTTACCCAACTCTCGCCAGGACTCACTTGCTCGAATAACTAATAACACTTCGAAAGTAAACGTAAATAACCATTCCAAACCAAACCACAACTAATAACATTACTAAATTCAACTTACAACTCAAATTCTCAAATTACAGTTCAATGTAATTAAGGTACAACCACAATTTCATCTTACAGGCCCAAAATTTAAATTTAGCATTTCAGGGCAAAATTCAAAAGATAACTTCCAACCCTAACTAATCACGTCTTCACTCGGGTTCTCGATCCCTGTTAAGCAAAACAAATTTAAAAGAATGAGCTAAAAGCCCAGTGAGTTCCAAAATGGCTTGCAATTCACTTAGAACAGTTCAAATCATACCTCAAGTTTACAATTTAAAACAATTAGATAAACACGTAAATGGGTATTGCCCGAATATAACGGGTAAACTACTTGAGGGACATCACCTAACGAAGTAGACTAGTCGAGAGATTTCACCCAACGACGCTATAATAATTCACTGAAACTATTCGAGGGACTTCGCCCAATGAAATAGACTAGTCGAGGGTATTTACCCTACAACGTCACATACTAGTCGAGGGTAGTCACCCAACGACATCACATTTGTTACAAGATAGCACACTATTCATTTTAATTCCCAGAATCGCACGAAAAGGAGAAACACTCACATGGTGGTTCAAATCATAAAACAAATCAAATATATTTCTCATAAAATTCAAGTCTTTCAAATAATCCAAATTCATTTCCTAATAAATACTAGCAAATCATTTTTTTGTGAACAATAGCAAAATTTTCATTTGAAAAGGAGTTGGAACACTCACCATGATTCGAAAACAGGCGAGCAAGCAAGAAGATCAAACTTGGTCGGGGTGGGTCTCCCTCGATGAAGTCTAGGTCACCTGAGCCAAAATCCGACTATTAAACACTAGCCAAGATAGTTAAAGTTTAAAACCTTAGCTTAACTATTAAAATCACCAAAACCAAACTGCCACAGTTTCTTGTTCGGTCCATATCTTAGGCTACACTCATCAAAATTAGGCAATGCCTATGGCTATGGAAACTAGACTCGGAGTACTACAATTCACTAGAAGGGCTCTCTTTGAGATTCAATATGTAAGATAGGCTAAAATGCACAACAAGATGTCACGAAGGAACAAAAACAGGAAATCAGTCTTGGAAAACAGCCATCTTCTCAGATTTTTTGGGATTGATAGAAAATGGGTTAGCATGTAAGCCATATACCGTTGAAAAACGCTTGAAGTCTAGTTTCAAACGCCACCAACGGCACTTGATTTTGACTCTTGAGTAAGAAAATATAGCCATTTGAACATAGGACAGAAAGCTGTCCTGACGGCAGGATTTTCCATTTTTGAAGAGTAAACTTGGAGCATCATTTGAGCAATGAAATGATACTGGAAAAACACCAAAATTTTCATGCATAAACCTCCGTATGTGAGTTACATTTGTACCAAAATTTAGCCAAAAACTCATACGGAAAGGCAGTGATCAAAGCGACCAAAGTTGACTGAAAATTTTGAGTTCATTCCTGTCAAACGAAAATCTTTTTCTTTTGCAACCTTTGGTTCATCCAAAACAGCCCTCATTCCATTCCAATTTCAAAACCAAGACTCTAACAAAATTTCTTGATCCACTGGTGATAAAATGATAGTAAAATTTCGGACCAATACACACCAAAATAGGGCAGTCCAGTTCAGACAGAAATGAAGGCAGTTTTCCAGTTTTTTTATCCTCATTTCATGCACTTTTAAAACACCAATTGAAAGAGTTTCTTTGCTAGGAAAATGTCCACCTAAAACTCAACATTCCAGCTCTCAAAATAGCCAAGAAACTCATGAAAATTCACAGCCAAAACAGGGCATAAAATCAGAAATGCAACCTGCAACAACTCTCCTCTCCATCTCAGTTTTTTGCCTCTTTCTTCTAGTCTTCTAACTCCAAAACTCCTCACAATCACTCCATCACACATACACACATCATAGCAGCCAACAATCAGGAAATGTGGGAGTTCATAGAGCCCACACAACCATCCAAGTTCAACACAAGAACAATAATGAACTTATCAAAACTTAGAGCTACACAATTGAAGTCAAGAGAGCAAAGTTGTGATGGAGTAATATACCTCCTCCTTCTCAAGTAGAAACCCTAGGTTGGATGTGATCTAAAATGCACCAAGACCTCCTCTTTTCCCCCTCCAAAACTTGGCCCTCACATAAGACAAGATGGTCTTCAAACCCCAAGTGAAATGGTGGAAAATTTCTCAAGATTTCTTGGTTGATTTGGCGAAGCTTTGGAGTAATTTTTGAAGATGAAATGAAGGGGAAATGGGGGAGGGGGGTGCGGCTGAAACAAGAGAGAGAGAGAGAGGGTTTTTTTGTGTGTTTTGGTAAAGTAAAAATGTGAGAGAAAGAAATGATATAAAGCTTAGTTTTATGGTGCCAAAAGTCAATCTTGAATTTGTGGCCAATAATGCTCCATTTTGAGTTTAATTCCAATCACTCACTTCTAATCCCTCAATTAGCTTTTCTTAATCCACTAATGATCATTCTTATTCTCCAAGATTACGTTACTCTCAGTCCAAATGTTTGCCTTGAAAAATGTGTCTTTCTTGTTTTTCACAATTGACCAATAGAAAAATTAAATTGAAGGTTAAACAAGGTTTTTAAAATAAAATGAGGTAATGTATGGTGCAATTGCAATTAAAATGATTTAAATCAATTATTCAGAGAAAATAAATATTTATTTAATTAAACAGGTCAGATAAAAATAAATTTTCGGATCCTCACACATTTTAGGTCAAAAATTGTATTAAAAAACTATTTTTTAGCTAAAATCCGTTACTTTTAATGGTTTCTATCAATTTCCACTTTAGTTCAAACCATGAGATATCGAAATATACGATTTGAAACCATGAGGGATATTTCTGTATATTAGCCTAACCACATGGGGCTTATTTGTTTTTAACCCCATGTATTATTATATTATATACAAAGCAAACGAGTATTTTTAAGAAAGCTCGACTAAAGAAGTTAGAAAGGAGCAGATGATTGGACACAGTTAAAGTGACTTCAACGTTTTATTGAACTTCATATGCCACAGACATTCTGGCTACACACATATAAAAATTGAAATGATAAAACTCAAGCTACTAACGTATCAATGACGAAAAACATAGGGTAAATTACATATAACCCCTTGTGGTTTTGACTGTTGCCATATAATTCTCTTAACGTTTCAAAATGTCTACTTCACTCCCCTATTTCGTAACTACAGTGATGTCACCAGACACAAATACACATGTAGTACAGATGAGTAACGAATTCCTGAATTAAGTGTACTTTAACTTCGAACATTTTGCATTTTATTGTACTATGAAGAGTACGCAACTGTTCATTCGACCGGTGCTTCCCTAAAAATTGTGACATAAAGGAAAGCACGGATCTTAATGCTCCAAAAAATTGTGAGAGGAACGTAATGAAAAGCCAAATAATTAAGGTGTGCAAAAAGGAAAAATAATTTACCTTCAAAGAAAATTCAAGTGCATAACAGATCATAGAATGAGTTCATTATTGACATCCATGAATTTTGAGCTACCTTGGACCAATCATCTTCTTCCTGCTTTGTAAATCTAGCGTCATCAATGGTGGGCAGTTGTTTATTTCTGCCATAGAGAGAGACAGTTAGGCTCTCTCCCGGCAATGGCTGAAGCTGAGAGTAATAAAGAGGTGTATTCCCCGGTTTGGAAGTGGGTATTTCTACTCCTGGCAGATAAATCTCTCCTGAGATTTAAGCTTTTCATTCGTCATTTTGGCATTAAACTATGTTTGAATGTAATAGAGGTGAATCATGTTCCTACTGTGGAGTCTTCGAGGACCGTAGCCAACTAGGCTAGGAAGTTGAACCGTGGACTTGTAAATAGTTTTGTGAAGGACTATTAGGATGATTCTCGTCTCTGTGGGTGCATGTTTATTTACCACTTTCACTATTGCAGTTTTGTGTAGTAAAATGGCTTTGAAAGTGACTTTTTGTGTGTTCTTTTGTATTAAACATGCCACCGTAATGTACTTGATTCTCTCGATATATATATGTATGAAATTTGGTCGGTTCTAGGAAATTCTCTAGTTAGCTCCCAAAATTTAATTTGTTAATTGCTTACTTTATTTTGTGTTATTTTATTATATTTTATCTTACCTTATTCTATTTTATTTTATTATATTTCATTTTCGTATCTCCTTTAAAAAAAATGTCTACCTTCTATAAAGATTATGGACGGTAGATGAGGCCAAGGTCGAGGCCAAGAGTGAGGGGCTAGGCAACCCCGAAACATGGGAGATAATCAAGAGTCGAAATTGAGGGTTAGTGAATGAGGGTAAAGAGATAATTCGTGGGGTGTATGTTGCACTTTGTTGAAATTAAAGGGAGTTAAGTACAAAAGAGGCCAACTAGTGAATAAAATAAGATTTCATTAGAGTTTCAAGCAATGGGAGGGTGACAATTGGCATCACCTCCACCACTCATTCCTTGCTTGACTTCAATTAATCTTCATTCTACCATTTCATTTTGACTTCACAAGAAATAACTAGAGAGAAAAAGAGAGTATTGCTTCATATTTTATCTTCATTCTTGCTTTCATCTTTCAAGAAAACCACCAACACGAATCTTCCTTTCTTGTAGCCGGACCTATAGAGATGAGAGAGGCTAGATTTTTCAGCAATATTCTTCACCTTTTACTCTTTTCTAGCCGGTCCTTCAAGCTCCAAATAGAGGAGGAAGATTTCATCTTTTCTTCCATAAATTTTGCACCAAGACCACTACCACATCCAACTTCACTTGCCCCTTGACTAAGTTTGAGAGAAAGGTAAATCCTGCGGTGAATCTTGGAGATCTAAGACTTATCTTGACTAGGATTGAAACTATGCTAGTGGGAAGAGCTTGAACTCTTTAGACCTATAAGTTTAACAGTTTAAATCTAATGATTTATGGTTAGATGAGTTTAGATTATTGAAAGGATCTCTTGAAAACCCAAGTACCAGGTTAGATGACTTGAAGATTTTCCATGCTTTGTAGTGTAAACTTGTTGGTGAATCTTGATGGTTAATAGCTTGATATATGTCGATTGCTATGTATTATGGTTACTTCATGAGATTGATGAACTATAGTCGTGAGATTGATGCGAGAATCTTGGTGGAATCTCTAGAAATACCCCGTTGTTGGACGAATCCGTTCCGCTACTTTTAGCCCTATTTTCTTACAAATTTTTAGTAAAATATTGCTCAATAATTTTTGTTCGATGTTGACTTTTAAATGTGAATTTAGAAATTAAAAAGGGATAATTTCTTGAACTTCATTTTGCTAGACATCTCCTCAGGGAGCATTGCACAATTTTAGAAAATTTTGATATCGCGGCGTAAAATGAAATTTCAATTTGGGTTTTATTTGTTAGATTTGAAACAAGACAAGAGCTTTTCAACCTTGAAAATTTTAAATTTTGCTCAATCTCTATAAGCACCAATATTTTTTCGAAGTTCACTAAAATGTTGAACCTGTTCTGTTTTTCTACTAGTTAAAACTGTGACTTGAGGTCAAATTTGCCTTATTTACGAATTGAATCTTGAGAAGATGTCTTTTGAACAGTTGTAGTACTTTGAGTCTATTTTCCAATGGTATACAGCTGGTAATTTTTTGATTTATGGATATGTAACTTAAGTTATGATTTTTCAAGTAACGTCGCATAAAGTTGGAATTTTCTGGTTTGAAGGAAAATCGTTCTTTTAAAACTTATGACTTTACTTTGAAAATGCTGATTTGATCCAAATTTGATTTCATCGATGAAAAAAAAATGAGGTCTCTTATAGTTTTAATTCCTTTTTTAAATGATGGTTTTCGAAAGCTTTGATCTCCTCTTTAGGTGTTACAGTAGTTGTTTAAGTGTGTGCTTCTACCTTTTCAATTGAGCACCGTGACGGTTTAAGGGAATTAATTAGAGATGGTTCATTTTTGGTGGTGATTGGGTGTAATTGCCTCAGGTGCTCAAAGTAACTTCTAGAAAACTTCTGAAGCAGAAAAATAAAGGACTTGAGAACTAAGAAAATCCTTTTGGTTAAGACTCTTTGGAGAAATCACAACATCGAGAGGCGACTTGGGAAGTGGAAGAAGAAATGCAGAAAAAGTACCCAGACTTATTTGTTTAACAAGGTGAGAATTTTGAGGACAAAATTCTGTTAAGGGGGGAAGGATGTGAGGGCCTCAAAAATTTATTTTTAATATTGTTAATATTTATTATTTTAAATATTGTTAATATTATCATTAATTCGTTTGATTATTTTAATATCGTACTCAAACATATTTTCCAGAAAATTTAACTGGAAATTCAATTTATTTATTTATTTATTTTTATTTTTGGGTGACTCAAATTTTATTTCACACATATTTTCTCGTAGATTTTCAATATTTCGTTTATCTTTTTAAAAATTCACCATTTTAGTATCAATTAGACAGAAAATGAGAAAACACATTTTATGAGGTAAAAATTCTGGCAATGAGTGAAGTAGCGATGGAGTGTAAGGATGATCACTCGTAGGTTAAGAATACAGTCAAGGGACTAGAGGTGAATTATTTAAGGTGAGATTAAGTAGGGTTTGAGACCTTAAAACCTAGTTGGACAAATTTCCCGAAAGTTAGGATTTTAACCTGTGATTATTTATCCATTTAATTTCCTCCAATTCACTTTAATTTTTCCTTTTCTTCTCTCCCTCTTAGCCGAGATTGTCTCTTAATTTGTAGCCAAGAGAGCTAATTATTTTTCCCTCCAAAGTTGCTAGCAAAACTACTATTTCAATTTGGATTTTTTGACCCTTAAAATTGGGTTTTAAGTCTTGTCTTCTATTCCTTTTATTTATTCACTAAAATTACCTCAAAAATCATCACATCTCTCTCTCTCTTTGGCCGACTCCCTTCTCTCTCTTTTCCCTTGAAATTTCATCATTTTCTTCTTCCATTTTCCATCCAAAATCAACCACAATCTAGCAATAATCTTAACTCAAACTTGAAGCTTTGGTGAAGAACTTTGAGGAGGAAGCTTGTGGGTGGTTGAAGCTAAGTTCTTGGGGGTTTTCTTACTAACTACTTGGAAGAGGTAAAACCCTAAAAGTTTCATCTTTGTTCATTCTTTAAATTCCAAGCATAAAGATAGGATTGGGATGTTGATGGGTTCCTAGAACCTTGACTAGAGTTGATTTTTGGAATTTCAAGTTGCTAAGCTTATTTAAAGTTGCATTTGTTGATTATGGTTGATATGTGGGCTCTTGGAATTCCCACAAAATGTGTAAATTTGTTTGCTAGAATTGCTAAATGATGAAATGTGTGTGCATATGCTTGAATTTGTTGGTTGAAAGTTGGAAGAAAACCTCAAGGGAAAACCGAGAAAGGAGAAGAAGAAATGGAGGGTGAAATTTGCTGTTTTTTCCTTAATTTTGTGGCTGAATTTTTAGGTTTAGGGGTTGAATTTTAATGCCTAAATATTGAGGTTTAAGTTGTTAATGTTTCCCACAAAAAGCCCTTCAAAAGTTATAGCAAGAGTGGTTATTAAGTTGGAACAAGAAAAGCTAGAAAATGGGCAAGCTGCTGTCCGAAATTTTGGGGCTATTTAATGCTAAAAATTGATACAAGATTTCATCATTTTTTACCACCATTAGGCTTAGGAAGGTTTATACTATCTTGGTTCCAAAGATTAGGGCAATTGATGGTGTTTTAGATGGGTTAAATGTATGTAAAAGAAGAAGATCAAAACTTTGCAGATTTGAAGCAAGATTGCTGAGTACACTTTGAGCAGTAAAAACACTATCTTCCCGTGAGATTTTTTGGCTAAATTTTGGTGTGGACATAATCTATATATTCTATAGGTATTGCACCAAATTTGGTGATTTTTGAGTAAGAATTCATCACTCATTTGAGGCTCCAAATACTGCCCTATAAATCTGGATTTCAATCGAACCAGCCATGTTTGGACAGTTATAATTTCTTGCTCGAGAGTCAGAATCGAGTGCTGTCAGTGGTGTTTGAAAATTGATATATAGGGTTTTAAAATCTAAAAATTTTAGAGTTGAATTTGTTTCCTACAATTTTTGGTGAATTTCCAAAGTGAGCTGGAAAGCTAGCCTGAGCTGTTCTGTTTTGTACTGTAGCTGAACTTAACACTTAAATCTGGGCAGTTTTTGTCCCGAATTTTATCATGGTGCCTTCTACAAAGTTTTAAAACATTAAATGAGGTTTCCAACGGTACCAATCTTGTGAAATTTGGACTTACACAACTCAAGTTACGATTTTTCAAAAATTTCTGTTTAAATTGGAAGTTATCGAACTTGATTTTTCTTGAACGAGACTTAATCGGTGAACTAGAAAACTTATTTCCGATGTTCTTTAATTGTGTTAGAAAGTGGTGCTGTTTTGCAAAGAGATCAAAACTTGAACTCCGAGACCTACTTTGGTGGTGAGTTTCCAATGCATGTTAATCGCTTTACTTAAATGTCTTTGCATGAATGTGTTAAATACGTGAACTTTGAAAGTGTTAAACCACTCACTTAAGGAGGGTATACTTTATTGCCCTCTTCTAAGTAGAGTAGGTGACCTGGTTATTTTGCATGAATATATACACACTAGTGGGGAAAGTGTGTATAAAGTGTTTATAAAACTACTTTTGGCCGCGTCCCTTGAGTAGTAAGTGTTAAGTGTTAGGATTGCGGGCCCGGTAAAGGTAGATGTTCGTGCGAAGTGGACCTGAGCTCCTGAGAGCTCCCGTATCCTACTTGTGTGATTTTGTGTTTCATTTACTTGTTTTAAATATGTTATTTATCCCGCTTTATGCCTGTGCATGATCTTTTGGAAATTCATGAGCTTTTAGCTCACTCCCGTTCCCATTTTGTTTTTCCTTAACAGGTGACGAGAATCCAGAGACCTAGATAGGCCTAGTAACTGGTTTTGGTTTTGTCCCGAGTGTGGAAGAATGGATTGTATATTCTTATGGTTTTGTATATTTTGACTCATAGGAATGTAATAGATTATGGATCGAGGCTTTAAGTGCTTTTGAGTTAACGATTGTATTTCAAATTTAAATGTCAAATTTTGGAGTTTCTTATCTCTCTCCTAATGTAGACTTTAGAATAATCCTTTAGAGTTAGTATTTTCGAATGCTTGAGTCCTAGCGAGAGCCAGACAGGCAGCCCGCCAACACTTTGGTTAACCTTAGGGGGAAGTGGGGCTGTCACAGAATTTGTGGCCCAAAATGCTCCAATTGGAGTTTAATCCTAATCACTCATTTCTAATCCCTCAATTAGCTTTTCTTAATCTACTAATGATCATTCTTATTCTCCAAACTTACGTCACTCTCAGTCCAAATGTTTATCTCGAAAAACGTGCCTTCTATCGTTTTTTCACAATTAAGTGACAGAAAAATCAAATTGATGGTTAAACATGGTTTTTAAAATAAAATGAGGTAATGCATGGTACAATTGTAATTAAAATAATTTAAGTCAATTATTCAGAGAAAATAATTAATTAATTAAATAAATAGGTCAGATAAAAATAAAATTTTTGGGTCCTCACAATCTTCAAATCTTTATCATATCAAGATTTGAAGCGATCTTTGTGTTCATCAAAGTTCTTCAAATCTTTGATATCAAGGTTTGAAGAAGTCAACGGTTGATCCAAGATCAAGCTATGAAGCTCTTGGATTAGCGTTCGAAGAGAAGAATCGAAGGAGTCTCTCTCTACATGTGAGGACCCGAAAATTTTATTTTTATTTGACCTATTTATTTAATTAATTATTTAATTTCTCTGAATATTTGTTTAATTGTTTTAAATCATTTTAATTACAATTACATCTTACAGTACTTCGTTTTATTTTAAAAACTATGTTTAACTATTAATTTGATTTTCTGTCACTTAATTGTGAAAAATGAAAATGGACACGTTTTTCGAGACAAATATTCGAACTGAGAGTGACGTACGTTCGGAGAATAAGAATGATCATTAGTAGATTAAGAAAAGCTAATTGAGGGATTAGAAGTGAGTGATTAGGATTAAACTCCAATTGGAGCATTTTGTCTACAAATTAAAGTTAACTTTTGGGGCACCATAAAACAAGGCCTTATGTTTCTTCTTCCTTTCATTTTTTCCCACTTTACCAAACAACCAAAAACCCTCTTTTTCTTCCCCTCATCAGCCGAACTCCCTTCCCCATCTCTCCCTTTCATTTTGTCTTCAAAATCAACTCCATCCTCCATCAAATGCACCAAGAAACTTTGAGACATCTTCCACCCTTGTTCACTTGGAGCTTGAGGACCAACAAGAAAGAGTAGGAGAGCTGGCTAGGAGCTTGATAGGAGAGGGGGTTTGATCACACCACAAGCTTGAATTTTTCTTGAGCTACTTGAGGTATAATGGCTTCTTGTTTAGCTTCCATTGTTTAGTTTTGAAGCTTGTAGCTTCTTGTTTGTCTTTGTGTTGAATTTGGATTGTTGAAGTGGGCTCTTTGAACTCCCACCTTTCTTGTTATTGGACTGCCATGATGTGTGTGTGTGTGTGATGGAATGAATTTGTGATGAATTCATGGAAGTTAGAAAGCTAGGAAGAAAGGAGGAAGGAAATGTTATTTTGCCGGTTTATTTTCTGATTTTTATGCCCTATTTTGGTCTCATTGAACACTGCCTTCCCATGCGAATTTTTAGCTAAATTTTGGAAAAAATGTAGCTCATATACTGAGGTTGTTTCCTACAAAATTTGGTATTTTTCCAGTACCATTTCGTTACTCAAATGATGTTTCAAAACTGCCTCTTTAATTTGGAAAATTTTCCCCAGCTTTGAGCACTGTTTGAATTCATTTTGGTTTGACATTCATTTATTTGAATTTATGGCTGAAATTTGGTGTGAACCTAGCCTTTATATGGTAGTATTTTTGTACCAAATTTGGTAATTTTTGACAAGAAACCGTCACTCAAACAAGACCTATAATTCTGCCCTGCAAATCTGGAAATCAGAAAACTCAGAATTTCGAACCAGCCTAGTTTGAACTACTATAATTTCTTGCTCGAGTGTTAGATTTGAGTGCTGTTGGTGGCGTTTGAAACTTCTTATGTATGAATTTACACTGTGTAAATTTCAGAGGTCAATTAATTTTCTACAATTTTTGGTGAATTTTCAAAGTTGGCTGGACAGTCAACCTGTTCTGTTCTGTTTTGGTACTGTAGCAGTTTCTTTCTCGAAAATCTGGGCAATTTCTGCCCAGAATTTTAACTGGATGTCTTCTACAAAGTTTTATAAATTTCAAAGAGGTTTCTAATGGTACCAAGCTTGTGAAATTTGGATTTATATAACTCAAGTTACAATTTTTCAAAAATTTCTGCCCAAGTAGGAAGTTGAACAAATTTCCAGATTTGAACTTGAAAACCTGGACACACTTTATACCCTTGGAAACTGACCTTCCCGTGGGAGTCTATGCCTGAAACTTCACATAATTATATTCTACATATAGAAGAGTATGTGTACCAAATTTGGTGTCAATCCAATGTCTATTCAACCTCCAAATGATTTACCAAAGTCGGCCCTGTGAATCTGGAAACCTGCTTCATCAGGCAGCCTGTCCTGTTCTGTTCTAACGACTGTCATTTCACGCTCGAGAGTCAAAATTAAGTGCCATCAGCGGCATTTGAAAATAGACTCGAAGAGCTTTTTAACTGTATAACCCTTGCACACTAAATCCATTCCTATGAGCTACAGTGATTCTTGAAATATGACTGAAAATTCTGCCTGTTTTCCTGGATTTTGTCTCAACAGCCATTTAATCTCCAAAATTTACTTCCTTGCTTTGTTAATTTGCATTTGATGTTTTCTCACGACTTTTAGAGGGTTGAATCTAGTTTCCAACGGCTCAAGCCTTGCCCAATTCCGATGTGTAAAACTTTAGTTATGAATTTTCTTTGAAAGTGCCAATTAGTGGAACTAGTTATCTAAACTTCAAAAGCATTGCTTGGCATACCGACTCACTTGGCCTGGTTAGTGATTAAATTTTGTCCTCAGGTGATCAAAGTTTTCTCGAGAAAAGACTTGCGGAAGTGTAACCCACCCGTGTGATCAATTACTTGCTATTTTGACTTGGTGAGTGTTCAAGTGCATGTTTAATTGCTTTAAATGATGTAAATAGATTGAAAGCTTGCTTGTGTTCCTCGGTGAGCGTGTACTTTATCGCGCTCACCTTCTTGAATTGTCTCAAAATGAGCTTAACTGTTTAAATGGTTACTTGTCTAACTGTTTGACTTGATTGAACTGTTTATATTGTTTATAACTGTGGGGACGTCCAAACCCCATCGGGGATCTCTTCACCTTGTCCGCAACAGGGTTTAGGGCAAGGGTTGGGTGAACCATGGGTTTTTACTGTTTAAAATACGTCGGTTGGAATGAGTCCACTGACTTGGCATACTCATAGTGGGTTGCCAAATACTATTCAAATTTAGGAGTTCGGGCCCGGTCAAGGGGGTGTAAGTAGACGGAAGAGGGAGAAAAGTGATGAATATGGACTGTGAGAGTGAGTGGTTGACGGAGTGTCAACATGTGGATTGAATTGATGCTGGTGAAGAAATAATTGCAGAAAATTGTGGAAACGTGGAGCCGGCAATTGTATCCTTTAAATTGTATTGTTTAAAAGTTTTATTGCTAAATTCACTACTTGGCTCTTTTATTGTTTTATTAATTTATTTAATTGCTTTGAGTTGCATGTGCATGTTTCTCTTGACCTCACTGAACGTTAGCTCACCCCAATTTGTTTTCCTTAACAGGTTTCGAGGTGAGCCACGTGAATCGAGGAAGTTAGTACTTTTGTAGGATTTCCTCATTTTGTATAAGATTGAAATTAATGGATGAGTTTGATGGATTATGGTATTTTGGAGTTATATCAATGTAATTTTGATGAAATTTTGGGGTTTGTATTTTGTAAGAGTTTATTAGTAATTTTAATAACTTTGATTGATGACTTTACGAATGAATGTTTGGACCGATATTTGGAAATTCATAGTGAGTCCCGGCGAGAGCTGGGCAGGTGGTCCGCCGAACTCTTTGGTTCGCCTTAGGGGGAGATGGGGCTGTCACACTACAAATTTGAGAAAATCTCGGGGATTGTACTCACATTTCTTTTAAATTTATATTTCATATTTATCGTATATTTTTCTTGTCTTTTGCATACTTGAAATTTTATTGCATACAGATGGATCTATCTCCTTTTCTTCTTCCTCTAGTTGAACCTCTTTATTTTCTTGTACTCTAAACTCTTCCTCAAGACGACTTTCAAGAGTGATCTCATTCTTTTTATCTTTAAGATCTCTCTTGAAATTTTTTGAAGAGGGCGGAAGGTTATCAATCATAGAACTAATAAAAATAGTTTCACCATAAACATATTATGCTGAGAAAAATGATTGACCATCCTTTCCAACTTCGTAAATTAATCCATAACAGGTCTTTTATCTACTATTTTATAATTAAAGAAACTAGAGATAAGAAATTCCTTATTTGTTACATCTTTTTTCACATAACTTACTTCTAACTTGTTACACGGCTCCTTGGCTGTAATGACTGAATGATAGACATTGAATTAATAGCCCATCACTCATTGTATTAAGGATATATCCTTTGAAAATCTTATCATTTGTGTCCCACTTGTGCTTATTGCGAATGTCATCTAACGTCTCTTCTTCGTCGTTTATCACCGGCCTTGGAGCTATGAGGACATATGCTACTTTAAGAGTCCCTAGAAGGAAATGCACACATTTCTTCCAACGTATGAATTTTCGCCCATCAAAACATTCAAGTTTGACTATATTAGACGCCAAATCTTTGATAATACCAACCATTTCGAAGAAAGAATAAAGCCTTGAGACTGTATGAGCAATACAAAGAAAGATACAACGAAATGGCTTATGAACAAGTAAGGAAAGTCTTCAAATCATGATTATAAAACCACTTTCCTTAAAACTTTATTCATCAAGTATGATGTGCAAGAAGTCAAGAATGAATATTCTCTAGGATGACATGAAATTTGATTGTATAAACTTTGCACTAAGTCTAAATAACCCCCACAACAAAGAAGAAAAGAGCAAAATTTTTCCAGAATTTGAGTCTGCAGCCAAAAGACCTCAACTTGATCCGTATATTTGAGTTTTTATGTCTGCTAAATGACCTTTATCTATTAGAGAAATGTTTGGAGTTGTATAATTTCAAACGTCGATTAAAATCTGAAAGGTTGCAAATGAAATGCCTACAGATGCTTTGAATCCATGGCTGGATTCACTAAGTAGTAAGCCGGATTCTATTCAGAGAATTGTTTATATTCTGCCTTGAATTCAGTGCACGAATCCGGTCCACAACCTTCACAATCCATGGCCGGATTCCAATCTATTCTAGAATCACACATCAATCCATAGATGGATTTTATGCAAATTTTCAATATTATTGAAAACATTCTAACATGACAGAGATTATTTTCAGTCCATTTTTGTCGAGCTAACAGAGATGCTATGAGACTCGTAGAAAGAAGTGGTTTGGACTTTGCAGAAATTATGCTTTCAACTACATGTCAAGCCCAAAAATCAAAGGCCAAGGCAAGATCAAAATCATGGCTTTTCTGATCCTTAAATGGGAGAACTATGCTTGGTTCATTAGGTTAAAACATATCAGATGTACTCTTCATTCTATGAATATAGTCATAAACCCGCTCAACCTTTGTAAAATCAAGAAGTATGAATATGTACATACTTTAATACTCAAAATTGTTAAATTAGTATGTTTGGATAGTTGATTATTTGGAATAATTATTATAACACTTTTTATAATGCAATGTATGTAAGATAAAAATGTGATTAAAAGATGTGTTTGTGATGCAAACAAATAATTTTCAAATAAATAGTTGCTATCAAAACACACCTAATTTATGACATACTTCCCATATGTAAATATATTACTATTACAATTATGCAGGGTTTCAACATTTTATGTGTTATACAATAGCACTGCATAGTAGCTTTTAGTTAGATGGTATTTCCAAATGACTATATATTGGAATTCTTTGAAGGGTAAATTATTGTTATTTCTCTGTCACTTTATGGGAATTGCAATCTTATTCTATCATGTAAAAACATCTTTGGATAGGATTTCAAGCATCAATTGAATTGGAAGCTCTTTCTTAACACTCGCAACTTGCTATTTCAAGTTTCTGTTCAGCATAGATAAGGACTGGCTATGAAACCAGGCAAATTTGTGCGTAGAAAGTCATAGAGATGACTAGCTTGATTTTATTTGGTCGAGCACTCCATATCAATCAACTTTACTTAATATTACGAGTAGTAATTAATCAGCTTTGGACATCTTCTATCCTTGCAAAGGTTAGTTACTCCCTTTTGTTGATAAGTAGAGTTAGTTGTCCATGAAGGTTGCGAAGTGCAACCAACTCCTAAACTCTGGAACCTTTAGTCCGTCAGCTCTGGAACCTTTAGTCCGTCCCCATAATAAAAGCTGATAATGTAAGATTACAATTTCCAATTTGTATTGCCATCTTAGCCAATTTGACACATTCAATTCCATGTGGCTTAATTTCATTTGATTATGAAATGGATAACTCTTTGACATGATAACAATTTTTACAACACAATGCATAGATTATATTATAAGAAACGACGGAATCTGGTACTTCTTGACAAATGTTGAAGACGAGTCCAGAGGATGAGTAGTTGTTTTAAACTACTGACTGGACTAGGCTGTGATAACCCCATCTCCTCCTAAGGTAAACCAGAGGTTTCGGCAGACCGCCTGCCCAACTCTCGTCAGGACTCACTTGCTCGATTAACTTCAATAACATTTCCAATCCCAAGAAAATCATTCCCAGCATAACTGACTTCATATTCAAATCACTACTTAAAGAAACTAAAAGTTCAACTTATATTCCCAAATTAAATTCCAAATACTAAATATTCATACAAAAGTTGTAATTACAATTCCTAGACATAAAGTCTATGGTTCCAAGATTTAATACCACAACTCAAGAATACAAAAGTAGGATCCAACCCTAAGCAATAATGTCTTCTCACGGATTCTCAATCCCTGTTAAGGAAAAACAAATAGGGAAAAGAGTGAGCGAATGCTCAATGAGGCCAAGAAAACAAGCAAGCATGTAAGATCAAGTAATACACACTTTCATTGAGCAAGATAAGTAGCCGGAACTTTTAAATAAAATGCAAATAAGGAAGTTAATTACACAATCAATAAAGGATACAGGGGCTCTCAGGAGCCAAAATCCACAAAACTTGAACACGATACACGTAGTTGACACTCCGTCAACTTTCACAAATACCATGTAGAACTCCACTTATCAACCATCTCCCTCCACCGTTTCAACCCCCCAACCGGGCCCGCTTGTCAAAACATGTAAAGTTGGTAATACTAGAGTATACCTTGGTCGGCGAGCGCACTCCGATCGATGAAAATATGTAAAGACTCATGACTTACCAATCCCTCAACAAAGTCCATACTGACCCGAAGTGAAAGATTTACCAATGAGTTTTGGACGTCCCCAGCATGATCATGTATAAAGTGGGATGATGAGACAACGCTCAATCATCATTCATGTACAAGTGCAAGTCACACCAATTCACATCACGAATATCAAATAACCAAGCAAGAGAAAGAGAGAGTATGAGAGGGATAAAGTACACCCTTGCCTCGACAAGTTTACAAATCACGAAACAACATAGCATTTATTCAAGTAGCATTTCAATCATTTTAATATGAAACATGCACTTGACACTCACCGGTGATTCGGTTAAACAAGCGAGCAAGCAAGGAGGTTAAACTTCGATAGTCGGATCAACTTCCACAACCTCTTGGTCACCTGGCCAAAATGGAACTATGATTTTCAATCCAAACGGCTAAAACTCTAAACTTAACCATCTAAATTCACCAAAGTCGTTCAACTACAACTTCTTTCTCAGGCTATAACTCACTCAATATACATCGGAATTGGACAAGGCTTAAAACTACAAAAACTAGATTCAACATACTAGAAACCACTAGAAGACATCGCTCAAAAATTCATTGAGCAAGACGGGCGAAAATAAGCTGGAAAATCCAGTAGAAGGCAAAAATAGGAAATCAGACTGTGAAATCAACCATCTTTGTGGCTTCGCTGGTATTGATAGGGAAAGAACTAGCATGCAAGCCTTATACCGTTAGAAAACTTGTGAAGTCTAGTTTCAAAAGCCACTAACGGCGCTCGATTCAAACTCCCTAGCAAGGAATTACAGTCATTAGAAGTACAAGAGTTCGCAATGACTGATGAGAAGATTTCCAGATTTGAGAAGCTAAATTTGAGACAACATTTGGGCATCGAAGTGCCACTGGAAAATCACCAAATTTTGTACACTCAAACCTCACTATGTGAACTAATGTGTACCAAAATTGATCCAAAAATTCGCACAGGAAGGTAACTTTATAGGTGGCCAAAATTTGTGAAAAATCCTGGAACTAAGCTGCCAGATTTTCCTTCTTTGATTTGCAAACATTTTGTTCAACTAAATCAGCCCCAAATCACTCAAACTTTGACACAAAAGCTCTAGCAGCATTCCTTTATCAAATGGAAGCAAAATGGCAGCAAAACTTTGAATTAAAATGCTTCAAAAACAGGGCAACAGTTCAGCAATTGTATAGAGGTAGAATTTCCAGTTTTGTGCAGTATTCTTTGAAAAATCATAACTTGAGTTCTGTAAGTCCAAAAATTACGAATCTTATACCGTTGGAAAATAGACTCAATGAACTAAAGCTCTTGAAAGACACTTATACAAGATTCAAATTGAAAACTAGTTAAATTTCAGTTTAAACCTGCTGCTACAGTAAAAAAGGACATAACAGTCTTGATTTTCAGTCAACTTTAAAAATTCACTAAAATTCAGAGAAATTGAACTAGCCCTTGAAATTTATACTACTGAAAGAACTTGGATTCTAGTTTCAAATGCAATAAATAGAACTCAATTTGGACCTTCCTACACCAAGTTACAACAGTTTTAAGAAGACTATTTTATCAATCCTGCTACACGAAAATTCCAGATTTTTAAACTTTTTTTCTCATCCATTTTGCAACATCAAACAAAGCTATTTTTACATGAAATTTCTCACACACTTAGGCCATCATGTGAACATCAAAATCAGAAAGTGAGACATGGAATTATTGAGCTAAAAATTGAATAAATAAAGATGCAAGGAAACCGGCTTCAAGCTCTCCCTCTCTCTTGACTCCTTTCTTGTTTTTCCCTCTTCCATTTTCACCAACAAATTCCACATAAACACCTCACACACACACATTGAGATCATCAACAACCCCAAGTTCATACATGGTGGGATTTCATAGAGCCCATTTTCATCCAACAACAACAAAATCCAACTCAAAGAGCTACAATCTCTCTTAGCCAAGAAAATGAAACAAATGAGCAAGGTTTTTAATGTCTAGTAAGCTTACCTCATCTCAAACAAGAAGCTTGGTGAATGGTGGATGAAATGGCTCACAAAAGCCCTCAATCCTCAAGCTCAACAACCGGTTTCTCCTCTCCTCCAAGATAGTCCGAAATCTCCAAGAAAAACTAGGAAGACCTTCAAGCTTTTTGGGTAGTTTCAATGGAGGTTTTGTGGTTGATTATTGAAGATGAAATGGAGGGGCAAGAGAGGGAGGAGAGGTGTGGCCAAATGGAGAAGAAAAAGAAGAGAATGAGGGTTTGTTTGACTTTTGGGGCTTTATGGAGAAATGGAAGAAAGTTGCTTGATTTGATGTAAAGCCACTTTTGTCGTGTCGTATCGATTCACTCTGTGACGGCCCCACCTTCCCCTAAGGCGAACCAAAGGGTTTAGCGGATCGTCTGCCCAACTCTCGCCAGGACTCACTACAAATCCTCAATCATAATACAGAACTCAAATAATTACAATTTAAGATCTCTAAAATAATAATACAAGCATTCATTCCTAAAACCTTAATTGAGGTCCAACAATAAATAATAATTAACTTACAAGAGTAAATCCTCAATAATATCTATTAAAATTCCGATAATATCAATTTCAGGTACAATAAACCATTAACTTCACAAATTAATATTTAGCCTACACAAAAATATGAAAATCCTACCAAAGTAACTAAAACCTCGATCTACGATTCCCACTTCAAGACCTGTTAAGGAAAACAAATTGGGGTGAGCTAACGCTCAGTGAGGCCAAGGAAAAAGAAACATGCAAGCACACGAGCACAGGACACGGAATGAAGCATGAAACTTGAATAACAAGTAATTTCGAAACATTTAGCAGATAGGGAATTTAAACACAATAAAAGGATACTGGAGCTCTCAGGAGCTAATCCACGTCTTGGCCGAACGATCCACTTTTAGTTGACTCTCCATCAACCCAAGTAACCATGTTCGTAGTACTCCACTTACTTCCCCCAACCACCATGACACTCTCTCAGATCCGTAACCAAACAAGCATGTATATGGTATCACTTAACAAGTATACCTAGCAAGATCCCTCAAATTGGATCAAGTTATAACACTTCCCATGGTTTACCAAGTTTCTCGACCAAGCCCTTGCTGGCTTGAGTTACAAGGCTAGCCAATGGGTTGGGGCGTCCCCCCCACTATGGTCGATGAGACAAAGCTCCAATCGACATATTCGGTCATAGCATTGAGACGGGATGAGCGGTACCCCGCACCCGAAAAGGGCGTGATACATTTTGCCGCTCAATGCTCACGAAAAATACTTTCATTTACATTCACATGTAACATTTATCACTTAACAAGCAAGCATTCACATGAGAGAGAGGACAAGAGTGATAAAGTACACCCTAGCCTCATTAACTAGCAAACACAAGAATCATTTCATTTCAACACTTAACATGCACTTGACACTCACCAATGGTCGAGAGAAAGAGAAAGTCAAGTAGTTAAACGAGCTCCTCAGAGTCCTTGTAATTACCTGAGACATGTATGATCATGATCATTTAAGTGCACAATCAAGGCCAAGCAAAATTTTCAAGTCACTTTCAGGTTTATTGCAATATGAAGAAACTTTTGGGGTTTATGGGCAGAATTCTTTGCAAAATTGTAACTTGAGTTATATATGTCCAAAAATTACAAATCTTATACCGTTGGAAAATATATTCGATGAACTAAAACTTTCAAGAAGGCACTTATACCATATTTAAATCGAAAACCAATCAAAATCCAGCTTAAAACTGTTGTCACAGTGAAACCGAAGCCTATCAGTCTTGATTTTCAGTCCACTTTGAAAATTCACCAAAATTCAAAGAAATTGAACTAGCCCTTGAAATTTATACTGCTAAAATAAATTGTATTCTAGTTTCAAACTAAACAAACAGAACACCAATTTGGACCTTTCCAGAAATTCCAGTTTCGAAGAACAGCTTTGAGACATTATTTGAGCAACGAAATTGTACTGTAAAAACACCAAATTTTGCAGGCAACAACCTCAATATGTAATCTACTTTTACACCAAATTTCAACTAAAAATTCGCATGGAAAGGCTGCGATCAAAGCAACCAAAGACAGGGCAGCAAGCCTTTCCTTCCTCTCGGTTTTCCTTCTTTTCCCTCTTTCATTTCTAACAACTAAACACCACCTAAACACCTCACACACACACAATAGATCATCAACAGCCCCAAGTTCATACATAATGGGATTTCATAGAGCCCATTTTTCATCAATCAACAATAAAATCTACACAAGGAGCTTCAAGCTCTCTTAGCCAGATAAATGAAAGAAATGAGCAAGGGTTTTGGGGTTTTGCCAACTTACCTCTACTCAACAATCAGCCTAGCTTTTGGTGGATGAAGTAGCTCACACAACCCTCAAATTCCAAGCTCAAAACCGGATGTCCCTCCCTCCTTGCTGGACCGAATGCATCTCCAAGAGTTTGAACCAAATTCCTAAACTATTGATGGCTTCAATGGTGGCTTTATGTTGGTGTTTGTTGAAGAATCAAGAAGAGGAAGAGGAAGAGAGAGGGGCAGCTGTTTTTGGATGAAATTTGGGGAAGAAAAATGAAGAGAATGAACCGGCCAAGAGGGAAGAAAGAAAGAAAAATGAATGGTGGTGGTTAGTTTGACTTTTGGGGCTTTTGTGGAAAATGGAAGAAATGAGGGGAAAATGAGTAATTTGACGTA
This sequence comes from Gardenia jasminoides, assembly GCA_013103745.1. Lineage (NCBI taxonomy): Eukaryota > Viridiplantae > Streptophyta > Magnoliopsida > Gentianales > Rubiaceae > Gardenia > Gardenia jasminoides. The sequence goes on from CM023096.1 coordinate 32,837,228, forward strand.
AAACCACTTTTGTCATATCGGATCAATTCACACGATACGACACTATGATCCCGGTTTCTCTCATTTATATATCCCGATTACACATTCTAACATTCGAAACTTACGTCGAATAGTTAATCCTAGGCCTCGAGTACGAAAGTTAAACGTTCAAACAGTTTAAATCGAAAACATAGTTTAAACGTACAAAATACATTTTAAAACTTTTCATGCCGTTACAATTGATAGACAACATTCAAATAATTCAAACTAATTTAATGAAGGAAATTTATGAAAATATGAAATTTTGCAATTTTATAAATTAAATAAATGGTGAAACAAGGTTTTAGAATAAAAAGAAGTAACATATGGCGTATTTGTAATTAAAATGATCTAAATTAATTATTCAGTGAAAATAAATAAATAATTAAATAAATAAGCGGAATAAAATAAATTTTCGGATCCTCACACACTCGACGCGACACTACGATCCCGATTCCTCTCATTTATATATCCCAAATACATATTCTAATATTCGAAACTTATGTCTAGTGGTCGACTCTAGACTCGAGTGCGAAATTTAAACATTCAAGTAATTTACTCAAGGACATAATTTAAACGTGCTCAATATATTTTAAAACTTTTCGTGCCGATGTAATTGATATGTGAAAATCAAATGATTCAAACTAAATTAATAAAATATTTTTATGAAAATATAGGACTTTTGCAATTTATAATTTAAATTAGTGATACGGGCCTCACATAGGCAATGCGAAGACTTTATTACAAGATAGAGACAGCAATACAACGATCAAAATCCAGGCGATTCATGGCAACAATTATCCCGCCAAGTTTCCTTGGCATTGGCAAGAATGTCGTCAACTATTTGGCGTCATTCAAGGGTTCAAAGCTCTTATCCCTATAAACTTCATTGGCACATATATTGGTAAGAATGTTTTAATACTTTTGATGTCATTCAAGGTTTCAGGGGCATTTAGTTACATCACAAGAATGATCAAGAAAATATGATCATGTGAAGAATGTAGTGAACACATGACAGGTCATTCAATGATTCTTTTTTGGGATTGATGAACTTGAAAGCTTCAACTGCTGCAGATTTTACAATTTTGGCTACAAAGAGGAAAGTAGGCTGCGACTCTTCTGACAAGAATGGCAACTTGGTTCCTCCTGGTTACTTTAAGTTTCAACAGCAGATCTTAGAATTGCATGAAAGCAATTAAAATGAAAAATGCCAAATATACACTATGATGAAATTATTTGGACTAGTATGAGAGAACGTGCTTTGCAAGTTCATTGGTATCTTATTTATGATTAAGTTTATAATTTAATTGTTACTAATTTGCAAGATTATTATGTGCATACAAATTTTTAAGAGGAGCGAGGAAAGATACCTGAATTATAAATTCTATTGTATAATGAAAAAGGCAAAAATAAAGGAAAATTAGTGTGTAATTAGCTAATTTGGTTTGTCTTTTCTTAACTATGTATATTTTCTAAAGAAAACATGTATGCAGATATTGTACATGCATTGAGTTGTAAAAATATTTCAGAAGACGAAAAGAAAGTTATGGTTATGCTATGGATGTTATGTACATATTAGCTTGGATCTTACCTCTCATTGATTTCATATTATTAAAAATGATAGAAAGTATTAGTAGAAATAATTTTGTAAGATTGAGATTTTGTTGTGAGTTAACTATCTCTCAAATAAATATATGGTTAAAGAATAAATATTCTTATATTAATCAACTTGTTTGATTCTTGCTTTCGATTTTAGTCTACAGTTTGTTTTGAGGGATAATGTTATTTAATTTTTAACGTATATCTATCAAATATGATTATATTTTTAATTGGATGTTTGTTCCATAATCCTACCAAACATGTTAAAACTAAGCATTCAAAAGAGTTGAACTTTATTTTGGTTAGAAGTCATATATTAAAAATTTAGATGCCAAGGTATAGGTCATATCAAATTATAATTTCTTAGTATACCATTCTTTTTTAGTTATTAAAAGATAATTATTCTTAAAAATTCTTTCTTTTACCTTGATTTTTTGTATTTGGTTCTTTGTTGCTTAAAAAGTACGACTAGATATTTTTACCTAAATTTAATCTAGGCTCAACGCCCTTCCAACTTCAATCTAGTAAATACCTTTGATACATTGATTGCCAAAAACTTTTACTACCATGTTTAATTCTCTTAATCTAAAAAATATTGATTTATTTAAGAATCATTAAAAGATTCAATGTAGATTATTAAGGAATTGGGAGTTTCTTATTTTGACCTCAGTAGTCTTTTTTTTTATTTTCTAAATTATTTTTTTGTCATGATTATATTATTACAAAATAATTGCTATTGTTTAAATTAATAGCTAGTGACCTATGCCGTGATTCATAGAAAAAACTTTTATATTTCATACTTATAATTTGATAAAGTATTTGTCATAGGATGGACAAGTGCATATGAATGAGTTCAACAATAGTTGTTGTAAAATTAGATTGAAATATAATTTATAATGTTTTTCAAATCAAAATTTCTAGTTATAAAAAGCTGTACAAGGATTTTTCTTACTAATTTCTTTATTTTGCTTGAGATTTGGACAGTGATTTTTTATTTATTATAGAATGAAATTCACTATTTTCAATTAATAATGGTGAGAAATTTTCTTTCTAAAATTTAAAAGTAATTAGCTTATTCCTAAGAAAAACTTTTCATGTTTTAATATGTAAAATTTGTAGTAAGAAATTACTTCTGGTAATTGTTTTGTTTTCAAAAGTTATTACATTTAAAATTTATTCCACATCAATTTTTTTGTATAAAAATGTTTTAATGAAATTATATTTTTAAAATATATTTCAATTCTTAAAGTATTTTTTAAGCAAAATGTATTTCAAAATTAGTATTACCTTACATGAAGGCCAAAGAAATCGTACCAAATATGTTCTTTTGTGTGTCTCATGGGAGTTAATATTAGATTTCTTTTCTATTCATCTTATATTCTAAGAACAATTCAAAGGAATCTAGTGGTTACAAATAAATTATTTTCCATTATAATTGCATACTTCCATTCTAGACCAAATTCTATCAAAGGATGTTTATGTTAATAGAATTTTATTCCTAACTAACACATCAAAGTTGATATTACAAGATATCACATTGTAATTAATTGTGATCATATTGGTGATTAATTCAATCTGTTTTTATTTTTTGTCTTTTTTTTACTTTTTACTTTTTTCTTTGTTTTTCCACAATTGGCACCTATTTTTCATGTAAAATTAATTTATATAAATTTTGTTTTCCAATTTATGTTTTGTTTTTAAATTATCCAACCAAAGTTTTTTTTGGTTCTTTACTAATTCTGGAATATATTTTTAAAACAAGATGGAAATTTACATTAGCAAGTTTATTTTCTTAGATGAAATTTAAAAGCTGATATTATATGTATAACTGCAAAAAAAAAAGGACATTGGGAACATAATGTAGCCATTAATGGGTCACCTATTCTATTAATTTTAATCTAAAATTCGATATATGTCAACCGTGTTCACCTTTTAAACGTGTCTTTTAGACTCAGTAACATCACAGAAAAGAAAACTAAAATATGATTTGAAGGGTTTAAATTCAGTCATGTCTATATTCTTTGTATAACTATCTTATGTACTCGAATGTACATCTACTTATATAACGATATGCAACTTGTTTAATGTAACATTATATAATGAGATATTGAATTTATAAAAGTTTCTAATCAACTTGGTAGAAATTTTTAGAATTTTAAGAAAGTTGATATAGACAAAGTTAGTCAAGATTTTTAATAATATCGCCTAACTAGTGCCTCATCATTAAATTTTAAGGGAAGATTTTTTCTTAATAAATTAACCAATAACCTATTACCGTTCCAAATCAATTTCTACTCCATAAGGGATTCTACTTCTAAAGTAAAACTTAAATATATGTAGTACATAAAAACCCCAATAATATTTATAATTACAATTATGTTTGAAAATAGATTAAAGCCATTAATATTACTAATAAGGGAACAATTGAAAAGTGAAAACTAAACCACTAAATCACTAAATCATATTTGTGCTTTTAATATATATTAGCATAAGAGAACGTCCTTTGCATATTGCCAAGAATCTTTCTAAAAGTTAACTTTATAATTTAATAGTTATTAATTTACAAGATTTTGTGTGCATACAAATTTTCAAGAGATGCGAAAAGAGATACTTGTATTACAAATTCTATTTTATAATGAAAAAGGCAAAAATAAATGAATAATTAGTGTGTAATTAGCTAATTTGTTTTTTCTTTTCTTAACTAACTATATTTTCTAAAAAGGATTTGTATATGGATATTGATTATAGAAACATTTCACAAGATCAAAAGAAAGGTAAGGTTATGCTATAAATGTTAATGTACGTATTAGATTAGATCTTATATCTTGTTGATTTTATATTATTAAAAATGACAAAAGTATTAGCAAAAATAATTGTGACATCGAGATTTTATTATGATTTAACAATCTCTCACATAAATGTATGATTAAAGATTTAATATTCTCATACTAATCTACTTGTTTAATTCTTATTTTAGATTTTAGTATATTTGTTTTGAGAGAAAATGTTATCATTTTGTAACCTATATCTGATAAATATAATTATATTTTTAATTAGATATTTGTTCAATAATCCTACCAAGCATGTTAAAACTAGACAATCTAAAGAGTTGAACTTAATTTTCATTAGAAATCATACATTAAAAATTTACATGTCAAGGTATAGATCATATCAAATTATAGTTTCTTCGTATGCCATTATTTCCTGGTGATTAAAAGATAATTCTTCTTGAAACATTCTTTATTGTAGTTTGACTGTTTTGTTTGTGGTTCTTTGCTGCTTTAAAAAGTACGGCTAGATATTTTTACCCAAATTTGATCTAGGCTCAATGTCCTTGCCAACTTCAATCTACTAAATACCTATTATATACTTTTATTCGATATGTTTGTCGATAGATTTTACTACCATATTTAATTCCCTTAGCCTAAAGAATATTGATTCATTTAAGAATCTTAAAAAAATTCAATGTAGATTACTAAGGAATTGAGGTTTTTTATTTGACATGAGTGGTCCTTTTTTTAATTTTTTTTAAATTATTTTTTTGTCATGATGTTTCTATTACTAAATAATTGCTATTATTTATATTAATAGCTAGTGACCTATGTCACAGATTATAGAAATAACTTTTGTCTTTCGTACATATAATTTGATAAAGCATTTGTTCAACAATGGACAAGTGCATATGAATGGGATTATCAATAGTTGTTGTGAAATTGGATTGAAATATAATTTATGATGTTTGTCAAGTCAAAATTAATGGGTATAGAGAAATGTGTATAGAGATTTTCTTACTAATTCCTTTATTTTGCTTGAGGTTTGGAGCTTTATTTTTTTTATTTATTATAGAATGAAATTCACTATTTTCAGCCAATAAAAGTGAGAATTTTTCTTTCTAAAAGTCAAAGGTAGTTAACTTATTTTTAAGGAAAACTTTTCATATTATTGTTTAATTTCTAAAGTTTGTAGTAAGAAATTACTTTTGTAGTTGTTTTGATTTCAAAAGTCATTAGATTTGAAATCTATTCCACATCACTTTTTTGTATAAAAAATGTTTTAATAAAATTATATTTCTGAAATATATCTCAATTCTCGAAGTATTTTTTAAAGAAAAATATTTTTCAAAATTGGTATTATCTTATATGAAAAGCCCAAAGAAATCATAACAAATATGATCTTTTGTGTATCTCAAAAGAGTTAGCTTATTTTGTGAAAGATTAGATTTCTTTCCTATTCATCTTATAGTCTAAGAGCAATTCAAAGGAATCTAGTAGTTACAATAAATGATTTTCCATCATAATTGCATAATTCCAATCTTGACCAAATTCTATTAGAGAAAGTTTACATTAATAGAATTTTATTCCTAACTAAAATATCAAAGTTGATATTACAAGATATCACATCGTAATTAATTTTGATTAGAGTATATAACAAGGGTATTGTTGAAAAAAAAACTTAAATCACTAAATTACTAGATTATATTGGGATTCATTTAATCTATCTTTCTTTTTTGTTATTTTTTACTTTTTCCCTTTTTCTTTGTTTCTCCACAACTAGCACCTATTTTTATATATCATGTAAAATTAATTTACATAAATTTTGTTTTCCAATTCAAGTTTAGTTTGAAATTATCTATCCAAAGTTTTTCTTCTTGTTTTTCACTAATTCTGGTATTTATTCTTAAAACAAGATGGAAATTCACATTAGCAAGTTTATTTTCCTAAATGAAATTTAAGGTCATATTATATAAATAACCACAAAAAGATAAAAATACAAAAGGATCTTGGGAACATAATGTAGTCATTAATGGGTTAACAATCTAGAATTTGATATACATTGGCAATGTCCATCTTTGGGCGTATATTTTGGAATTAGTAATATCACAGGAAAAAATAAAATATGATTCTAAGGGTTTTAACAAAATTCAATCATGTCTATGTCATTTATATAACTATTTTATATACTCAGATATGTATCTACTGATATAGTGATATGCAACTTGTTTAATCTAACGTTATGTAATGGGACATTGGATTTATAAAAGTTTGTAATCAAAATGGCAGGGATTTGTAAAAGTTTAAGAAAATTGAAATACACGCAGTTAGTTAAGATTTTTAAAAATATGGCCTAACTAATGACTCGTCATTAAATTTTAACAGAATTTTTTTTTTGTAAGTTAATCTATAACCTATTACCTTTTCAAATCAATTTCTATTCTATAAGTGATTATAGGTTGATAGTGCGTAAAAACACCCAATAATACTTAGAATTATATTTATGTTTGGAAATAGATTAAAGTCATTAATATTACTAATAAAAGCACAATTGGAAAGTGAAAATTAAACCACTCAATCACTAAATCATATTGGTGCTTTTAATATATACTAGTAATGTTGTACATGCGTTGCACGTGGTTAGATGATATTTGGTTATGATTTCTTGTTTTTAGAGTCTTCCTAGTATTTGCATTTGTATTAATAGAATCAGAATTACAAAATTTATATGTTGTTAAATCAATAGTGATGTGTGGCAGATGGACAGAAGGCAATGAACATAAAATAGTAATCACTTATACTTTAATCATTCTCATTTTTTTCTTTTTGAATGATTTTTAAGCTTTAATGCATTACTTGTTGCTCTCCTTTTTGGTTTTTTTGGATTTTGTTGACATAAAGAAATGTTTTTTCCTACTCCTCTTATGTTTTTAATTGTATTTGCCTTTCAAATGTAGAGTTTGAAATAGAAGTAAGAGTGGAAAAAAGGTGCGAAAAAATTTTAGAACTTGGTAATGTAAATCAATTCTATTGAGTGTAAGATGGACATAGAGAGAAAATAATAAATATGAAAGAATAATAATTAGTACTTTAATATGTCTGGACTTTTATCTTCTTTTTTCAATTGAGTGTTGAGTTTGGATGCTTCATTTCTTGTTCTCCCATTTTTGGTTTTGAAGCATTGTATTGGAATGTCATCTTCAATTTCAATCGCCGTTGACCTTTTGTCATCTACTGTCCTTTTGAGCATGTTGGGATGCAATAGCTGGAGTGGCATCTTCTTCTTTGAACTCCTCTTCTTCTATTATTTTGTTTCTTTCCATTTGAATAACCTTGTCTTTTCTTGTGCTAGGTTAAACATGTTGTTCATATGCATTCTTTTTTCTTGATTTTTAGGCTTTTGACTTTGCAGCTGGGGTGGTCTTCTATTGTTTTACTATGTTTGGCAGTTGTTCAAATGCAATTGCAACTATTGATAGGTTTCACTGGAGCCCTAACTTAGCACTCAGCTTGATTAGGAATTTGAGCTCCTTTTGCTTTGTGGAAACCATTTTTCTATCAAATTTTGATTGGTCATTGTCCTAATGTATTTTTCATTTTTTATGTTAGTTAGATTTGTAATAAACATATGTAACTAATAAGAGTTATATTATTTAAACCAATAATACTTTTAGGGGAACTTACCTTGATGGATGTAGTATTATTTATATATTCTTCAACTGGAAGTTCTTAATATTATTGTTGCGCTATCTTGGCCATCAAGAACTTCCATCCGTATGTTATTCCTATTATTAAAATGTTGTCAACTTTTTAATCATACAGTTTAGGATTTTCTTTGTTGAATCTAGCTTTTATGCCATGAAATTAATTAAATGGCATACCTTAGTGTGAAATTCGTTGTTGGAAATCTATGTTTCGGTAATTTTGCATCTTTTTCAAAATTGAAAATTTTGGTCATGCATCCTTTCAAGTATTGTAGTTTGGCTCTACTTTATTCTCTATGTCATTGACAATTGCATTGAAAGTACAAAAAGCATGTTGATGAAAGCAATAATTTGTTAGTAGATTTGTGATGTATGCTCAATATTTATTATATATAGATTTTGAAATTAAAAATTCATGAGTAAATAAATTTACCTCTTTCAATGAAAGTTGGTGATGAATAATTCTTTTGAGTTTAATGTGCTTGGTCAAGTCCATCTTGTTCTTCAAAATTGTTGCTTCAATATTTTCACTTTTCTTTGATGTTATCTTGTAGGAGTCTTATTTGTAGCAATTGAATGCATTCAATGTTTATCATAATTTAAAAAAAAAAAGGAAGTTCATTGAAATATGACTACAAAATTAGTATTCATCCACTTTTGAAGCTTCACTGCCTCTTTGCAATTTGGGTTTAGTTGTATAGTTGACATGAATGTTGTTGACAATTGAAATTCTGCTAGAATACGTAGATACATCAAATTGTAATTATAATATGAGATGAATTAGATTTTATGTCTTGATATTTGTACCTTGATATTTAGATAATTGGAGCTACATAGCCACAATTTTCTAAGATGCAACTTCTTGCAGAAATTGCCTTTCATTAATTGCCATATCTCCCCACAAGGTAATTTTATAGTGTCACGTCTAAAATGTGAAAAAGTTATTTGATACAAAAATTAAATATTTGAAATGAAGCATAGAAGAGAATGCAAATTTAGTTGGAAATTTTTTCGACGATGATATGGTTTGAATTATTCAAGTACTCAAACCTAAAGATGAAGAGTGTTAAGGGAAAAGAGATCTTAGAAACGTGACATTTGATGCTTGATGCTTTAAATATTTGCATTTTAAGAAAGTAAGTCAAGAAAAGTGATCTTTTGTTTGTGATGATGATTTCCTTTTTTTGATTGAATCCATCATAAGCCACAAATGCAAGAACTCCAATCACATCTGTACAATGTTATATTATTTTACAAGTAAATAAGTAAAACAACTTAATGTAAAAAGTACATAAAATTATTAGAAGTCGTTGAACAAACTTTTATATTTTTGGAATAAAAGTTACCTATTCTTTTCTTGAGGAAGTCTGGTGTTTTTGCCTCCTCAATTTGGATTGTTGCATAGACAATATTACTTGTTGGTACGTGAGAATGGTATTCTTTGATGTAAGTGTAATTTTGCAAAACCAATTCAATCTCATTGTTGACATTTGGATATGAGGTATTTGTTTTGTTGACACTTCCATTTAAAAGCAAACAGGACTTATTGTATAGAAAATCATTCTCAAATCCTGTGATAATGTCATCAAACATGATAACTTGAACTTTTGTTCCTTGTAGATTTTTTTACAGTATAATTAAGAAATTGTAGTTGGCTACAAAATACAATTTTAAATTAAAAGGCAAATGTAAAGGTTGTTGATTTTATATCAAGTGGTGGTAGCAAAATTAAACAATGGAAGGGTTGAAATATAAATCCCAAAATAAACTTCAATATTAACTTAATTTATATTAATAAACACAAAATCACATGAACATAGAATGCAAACTAGGACACAGGTATACTACAAATTAACACACAAAGTTTACAAGAGATTTGAAACACTAATAGACCTCCAAGTATTTTAACACTTACCTCATGTTACAATGATAATCCTAGCACCTATTTATAGTTGAACATTGGCGGTGGATACATTTCTAGAATACAAAAGAACTCTCTTAAGGCTAAGTCGGTTTAACTAGTAGTAGTAGTCATTTGACCATGAAAAATGACTAGACTATTCTTATTACTTAGTGCTAATATATTCCTAGAGCAATCTAGACAGAATGTTCAAGAATTAAGAGAGGAGTCGATGACTCTTAACACTCCTCCTCACTGACTACTCGATTTAGATCTTCATTGCCATCCGAAACTGCTGCCGGAACTCCATAAATTTGTTTGCACTTAAACTCTTCGTAAATATGTCTGCCACTTGATCTTCTATGTTAATTGACTTCATCTGTATGACACGTTGTAGAACCTTTTCTCTAATAAAATGATAATGAACTTCCACATGCTTAGTCCTTGCATGAAAGACTGGCTTTTCCGCCAATTGGATAGCGGATTGATTAAATCAATATAATGGTATTGGATAATCAATTGCTTGATAAAGATCTTTCATGAGTTGCGCAAACCATGCACTCTCTTGAGCTGCTGCGATGGCTGCTCGATACTCAGCTTCGGTGGTAGAAAGTGACACGGTAGCCTGTCTTTTGCTGCACCAAGGAACAATTCCTGATCCAAGATTGAAGACATAGCCTGTAGTGGATCATCGTGTATCATGGTCTCCTATATAGTCAGCATCAATAAGTCCATAGTTGATCGCCCTTTATACATCTTAATATTTTTCAAACAACTTCTAAGTGTGATTTCTTAGGTTTTTGCATGAATTGACTGACTACTCTAACTACAAATGAAATATCGGGCCGTATAAGTGTAAGATAGATTAGACTCCCAACCAATTGTTGATACATAGTTGCATCTTCTAGATCTTTCCCTTCTTTAGCACATAGTCTTGTATTAGCTTCCATAGGAGTAGATATTGGCTTGCATTCCAAACCTTGTTAAAAGGTTCCTTGAGTACTTTTGTTGTCCAAGAAATAATCCTTCGTCCTTCTTCTCGATCTCGAGCCAAAAAAGTGTCACAGCTCTCTAAGTTCCTTCATTTGAAAAGGAGTCATCAAATTTGCTTTAATAAGCTAAATCTCTTCTTTATCATCGCCAGTGATGATTAAATCATCCACATAAACTTGCACTATAGCTTGAATCTGCTAGTGTCATTGTGTAACCACTTTTAACTAAAAACTCTACAATCTTTTCATACAAGCTCGTGGTGCCTGCTTTAATCCATATAAAGCTTTCCTCAATTTACATATATAGTTAGACTTATCTTTACTGAGAAATCTAGGTGACTGCTCCATATAAATCTCACGAGCAACTTTGCCATGGAGGAAAGCATTGTTCACGTCTATTTTGCCATAGAGTCCATGATTTACCAGCTGCTAAGGCTAGTAAGTCATGGTCCAATCCATATTGTTGAGAGAACCAACGAGCAACCTGATAAGTCAATATTTTGCATGCTTTTTAATAGTTTAATTATGTAGTTTTTGTGTGTTTTTGCTATTTTAATGGCTAATTAACTAGGGTTTCTAGTTTGTTTTGCATTTTATGGCTTCAATGATGAAAATTAAATTTCTGTGGATTAATGTGGTAAAACTTCATGTTTTTATAGGATTACTTGTCCAATCATCAAATGATGTGAGAATGAGAAGATAATTGCAAAGAAGCTTGGATGGAAAGTTGGAAATTGAAGTATCCAAAGCGGATGAAATTCCAAATTAAGATGAGCAAAATGCAATTCAAATATCGAGGAATCAAAGGATCAAAAGTCGGAGCAATTAACGCACTAATTTCATGACGAAAATTCGGATTGTGCAAATTTTAAGAGGATTCGCGACCCAGAAACGCGATGCAACAAGTGGAACTTTGAAGCAGCTCGCGAATCCCTCTCAGTGGAGACAGGGGAAGCGATCCACGATGGGATCCGTGAGCCTCTGCCTCGCGGATCATCAGAAAATGATTGTTGCAAGTTGCAGCCGAATTCCAGAGTTTCCAACTCAATTCCAGCTCATTTTTTGGACGAATTTCAGCTGAAAGTCACGTGAAGAATATTGGAAGATTGAAGAAACAAGTCATTGCAAATCCAAAACGCAACTTTACAACTCATTTGAGGTTGGAATTCAATGGATTTAATGCATGAAGACATGTTTGAAGAAAAAAGGATTTATGAAGCCATTTTCCTTGACTTTTGAAGGCCAAATTGTCATGTGTTCACATGATTAAATTTTGGATGCTTATGGATAACAACTTCTATAAATAGGGCCTTTTGTAGACAATTGATAAAAATTGAAAAGGAAAGGAAATTAGTGTAGACTAGAGAATAGCTCTAGTTCATTAGTTTTAGCTCTAGTTTTTATATTTCTTAGTTTGTAGTTTCTAAAGAGAGTTAAAAGTGATAGTTGTGAGGACTCTTGCACTTTGTATTTGGGAGATCAACTTGTGAAGAAGTTCAAGGATTCAACTTCAAGAAATTGAATAAGATTCCTTCTTCCTTTACTTTGTCTCTTGTGCTTACTTTCATGGCTTTGTGCAAGTTTATTTTAAGCTTAAATGTTCTTAACATGATGTCTAGCTAAGCATGTTAAATCCTAGAGTTAGGATGAACTTGTTTTAGTTGTGATTATGAAGTAGTTGAGTTATTTATGTCTTACATGATTTTGCTAGTTTAAGACTTGTGCTTATGCTTTATGGTTGATTAGCTACCAACTATAAATGATTTGATGTTGATGAGCAATGAAAAACTTGCCTTCAATGAGATCTAAATTCTTAAATACTAACTTATATTCTCACGAAAGTAGTGAATATAGTTGGTTGGTTGTGGTTTCATACTATAACTTCATTGAGCTTATTTAACTTCAATCTCTCTTTTCTCTATGAAAATAGGTCAAGGAAGATTCCAAGGAATTAAGGAATTGGTGAAAGCGATTCCGAGTGACTAGCTCATCTTAAATGAGAGCTTGCACTACACATGACCATTAACGAAAGTGGTGGCATACAAAAGGAAGTTATACCTTAGTGAATCATTGGAGAAAGGACATAATAAACTTGACTAACTTCTAATCTAAACATAACAAGGGATTCTAAATCTCTAGGATTCCTCCAACTTGATCTTAAAAACTCTCTCTAACTTAACTCTCTAATTTCTTTACTTGCTTTCTTATTATTCCTTGTCTACCACCAATTGGATGTCTTTGACACCTAACGGTTGGTTTTAAATTCCTTAATCCCTTTTCCTTAGGTCGGTTGACCACCTTCTCCCTTTTACCAAGCTTTTCCTTTACTTTACTTGCCTTCTTTTAAGTGTTTTCTAGATAATAAAGCAAGTGATTAAACTTTAGTATTTGCAAAACCATAGTTCCTCGTGGGATCGACACATTATTTCCCTATACTCAATAAACGATCCGTATACTGGCGGTAATCTAGGTTATAAAGGTTTTTTAAAATTTGAGAAGTTAAGAAAAACCCTATTAAGGTTTTGGCGCCGTTGTCAGGGAACTAACGGTTTTTCTAGACTAGTTTCTCAAACTAGGCCTAGGTGCAACATTAGAGTTAAAACAAACTTTATTAATCTAGATTTTATTTTTTGTAGTTCTTTTTCTTTTCTTTGTTCCTTGTAGGTACACCAATCTCTTCATCTAAGAGATTAACTTGCCCTCATATTCAAAAACAGCGAGAAGAGGAAGGAGACGTGTCCAACATCAAGAAGAAAATATTGTGGTAGAAAATGAAGGTGAGCCATCCATAGAGATGGAGGAATCATGGCCAAGAGCATTAAGAGATTATACCTTGTAGGATGAATCCGGTGCTCAAACAAGTGTGGCAAGGCCAACCATTAATGCTAATAACTTTGAAATTTCACCGACACTTATTCAAATGATCCAAAGAAGCCAATTTGGAGGAAATGCAACCGAGGACCCCAATACTCATCTTGTTAACTTCACGGATTTGTGTGGTACTGTTAAGTACAATGGAGTAAGTGATGATACTATTAAATTAAGGTTGTTTCCTTTTTAACTTTGTGATAAAGCAAAGGTATGGCTTAACTCTCATCCACCCAATATTTTTATTTCATGGAGTGATTTAGTAAAAGCATTCTTGAATAAGTATTTTCCTCCCGCTAAAACTAATAAGTTTCGGATGGATATCACAGGTTTTCACCAACAAGATGGTGAATCTTTATATGAAACTTGGGAAAGGTTCAAGGATCTTCAAAGAAGATGCCCCTATCATGGTCTTCCGGAATGGTTGGTCGTACAAACTTTCTATCAAGGTCTTACTATACCAACCAAGAATATCATAGATGCCGCGGCCGATGGATCGTTAATGGCAAAATCTACCGAAGAAGCTCGAAGTTTGATTGAAGAAATGGCCTCTAACAATTACCAATGGGCTAATGAAAGAGGTAACCAAAGAAGACCGGCCGGTATGTATGAACTTGACACTCTTAACATGTTATGTGCTCAAATGCAAAATCTTACTAGCATGATTAGTAAACAAGGAGGAAATGGTTCAAGTTCTTGTGTAAGTGGTGCTTATTGTTTAAATTGTGGTGGTAATCATGATGCTTGTTTGTATAAGAATGTTGAGCATGTTAACTTTGCCAAAAACTTCAACCTACCACCTCAAAACAATCCTTATTCAAGTACTTATAACCTCGGATGGAAGAATCATCTCAACTTTGGGTGGAGAGATTAACCTCATAACCAAAGGTCTTCTAATCCACCCAAATTTCCATCTAAACCACTTGAGACTCAACTAACTTGGGAAAAAGCTCTAGAAAAACATGCTCAAAGTACGAATGAAAGGTTTGAACAAATGGATAAGAAAATTGACCATATGCATAGAAGTTTAGAATTCCAAATAGGTCAATTAGCTAATACATTTAATGGAAGAAAATCAGGGAAGCTTCAAAGTAAAACCGAGGTTAATCCAAGAGAATAAGTTAATGCAATCACTCTTAGGAGTGGTAGAACATTAGAGGATAATAACCTTGGTAAAAGTGGTAAAACTCAAGAAAATGAGGAAAATAAGGAAAAAGAAGAAGAATTTGATAACCATGTTGCTATTGATATGCCTTCTTCTCATTTTCCTGTTAAGAATGCTACTAACTATATTCCTTTTCCCGATAGGTTGAAGAAGAACAATAAGGAAAAGGAATTTAAGAAAATTGCTCAAATTTTTAAGCAAATAACAATTAACATTCTTTTTATTGATGCTATTTCACAAATTCCCTCTTATGCTAGATTTTTGAAAGATATCATGTCCAAAAAGAGGAAGATTGAAGATTATGAGACCATAGTATTAGCGGAGGAATGTTCGGTGAGAATTCAAAACAAACTCCCACAAAAGCTCAAGGATCCGGGAAGTTTTACTATACCTTGTACCATTGGTTATCTCCAATTTTCTAATGCTTTGTGTGATTTAGGTGCAAGTGTATCATTGATGCTACTTTCCATAGCTCGGAGACTTGATTTAAGGGAGATTAAGGACACAAACATCAGTCTTCAATTGGCGGATAGGTCATTAAAGCGTCTGGTTGGTATGGTTGAAAATGTCCTTATAAAAGTTAAGGATTTCTTTATTCTGGTTGACTTTATTGTGCTTGATATGAAAGAGGATATTCATTTACCTATTATTTTAGGTAGACCATTTCTAACCACTACCGGCACTCTAATTGATGTCCAAGAAGGCATAATTAAGTTTAGAGTGAATGAAGAAGAATTGGTGTTTAACCTAAATGACAATAAATTAGATCTTGAATTATGGCATGGAAAAGCATTTAAGCCAAAAGAGGTAGATATTGTTAAAGAATTGCATAATGATGGCTTAATTGTTAATGACATGTTCCATGTGAAGAACAAAGGAAAAGAGATCTTTATAGAGCATGAAGTCCCTAAAGTTAATGAAGAAAAAAGGAAAAAACCAAGTAAACTTTGGGATTGTTTTAAATGTTTCTCAAAAACTCCTCATACTATTTGTGATAATGCTAATCCTTCTTTGTTTGATGATGAGGATGATTTGGAGAAAGGGGAAGCTTCATCTATGATGAATGGAACCAAAAGCTTTAGCCCTTGGGAAAGAACAAGTTCCTTTTCACATCCAAAGTGACTTTTAAAGAGAAACACTTTTGAGTCGAGCCAACGACTTTAAACAAAAGCGCTTGTTGGGAGGCAACCCAATTTTGTCTAATTTTGTGTTGGTTTGGTGTGATTTTGTGTTTAGTATGTGTGTTTTATGTTTCTAAGTGTGTTTATTGTGTTTGTTATGTAGAAAAATCAAGAAATACAAATTTGACCTTTTTGGTGCACGATGAATAGTAATAAATTCAAACACCTTGATACCTCAATTTGTATTTTAGTTGTTAATGATTCGAGAAATGAGGTTAATTATGTTGTTTTGATCATGTTACATGTGTTAGAGAAGGTACATTGCATAATTAACATGCAGGATTTTTATTCTTGAAATAGTAGAAATTGTTAAACCAATGAAACAGTTGTAGAAAACTTGCAGAAGCAGATTTCCAGAAGGATCCGTGAGTCGATACAGAGCTGAGCCTCGCGGATCTGAGGCTCGTGAATCAAGATTAGAGAACTTTTCTGAAGATCCGCGGACCGATACGCGATTTGTACATCGCGGATCCATGGGTCGCGGATCTTGTTCTAAGACCTTCCCAGCCAAATTCATGAGCTGATACGTGAACTACATCTCGCGGATCAAAGAAATTAACCTTTTCTTGCAGTTTCTTGTCCAATTTTTCAGGTAGTAAAGGTTAACGGATAGACCTTATGAAGATTTGAAGCAATAACGATCAAATTCATAGGAATCTTCAATCTCACGCCAATTCAATCACATTAATAGGGGAGTATTATTTTCTTATCTTTCTTATCTTGCTATTCCTTCTTACACATTGAGGACAATGTGCATTTTAAGTGTGGGGGGGGGGGACGAAATTGTTGTTATATGTTTAATTATGTGATTGAGTTGTTATATGGGAAATTTTGTAAAATTGTTTCGAAACATCCTGTTAACTTGGAGATAACTATTTTGTGATTAAAATTTTTGCAATTTAAGGAAAATATATCTTGTAAAATGGAGGAAATTATACCTAATTTTGCATGTTTAATGAGATTTCTTCTCTTTGCTTGATTTCACATAGTAGAGTGATAAATGTGTTGATACATGTAGTACTTTTCTCATGATTATTCTTTTGAGGGAATGTTTATCCTTCTTCCTTTAATAAAAAAAGAATAAAAAAAGAGAATGATAGCTCTACTTTCTTGTACTTAGTAACCGGGAGTCTTCATCTAAAAATATCGACTTTTGCGTAAAACGGTACTTGAATAAAGAGTAGGCAAATAAAGTGACGTGTTGAGTAACAGGGGATCTTCATCTAAAATGTCGATCTTCTCGTCAAAAGGCACTTTCACAATTTAAATATATATTATATGAATAAATCCCTCTCTTGAAAATGATCATGGGTTTAGGAAGCATTTTATTGACTATATGGTTCATTTTGCGTGTGAAATTGGGTGAGGAATGAGAAATTAAATTGAACTAGTTGAAATTATGGAATGATTACTCTCTTTTACTTCATATTATGAGTACTTGTGGTTTAATGGATGATTGCAAAATGGTTATCTACCTTGTTTTGAGAAATTGAAATTAAAGGTGCACAAACAATTAAATCATTGTTGGTTTGAATTTCTTGATTGCTTGAGGACAAGCAATGGTTCAAGCATGGTTGTTAAAATCGCGATCTAGATCCTAGGATCGTACGATCCTACGATCCGGATCATAGGCTTCGATCTAGATCGGATATAAAATTGAAATATATGCAAAAAGCATTCGAATCGATGGGATCGTTTGTGGGATCGTAGGATCGTACAATCCTACGATCCCATAGCGATCCTACAGTTTTGAGCAATTTCGAAAGTATAGGGGTAGATTTTAAAATTAAATGCTAACCTTTTTAGGCAACTCCGTAATTTATCAAAAATTGGACCCTTTATGTGAAATTTCATAACACTTTTTGTCCAGAATACGTTATTTGACCAAAGGCAAAAGCCAGCAAACGTTTATTTGCTCTGGTCTTGTGAAGATTCTCTAGAAAATTAGGGCATCAACTTCTTCCCTCTTTCTACTCTAAAAAATTCACAAGTTTTTCCATCTGTTTCATTTCTTAATCTACTAATTCTCTCTTCCTAAAGCACTAGCTTGTATAAATTTTAGTTTGGACCTTTAGTATTTTAGTTTTGTTGTTAGAAAAGAAAAGGGGCATAAAAGAGGAGGAATCGTTTGAGAGCGTAACTTTTGGGTGATGGCATGATGCTGGATTGAAAGGGGCTTTGAAGCAGTAGCTCAGCCTTTCCTACCATTGGATTTTTATCTTGAACTCAGATTTCGTGTTTCTGCCTTAAGGTAAAAATGCTCAACTATTGTCATTCATTTGTAAATTGTTTACCTTGATGTGAAGATGATATGCATCTTGTGGCCTGGGAATAGTTCAATGCCTAGATTCGAGTTGCCGTAGTAAGTGTGAGTTGTGAGTTGTGACAAAATCGACATTCGTTTTGTTAGTTGAGCGAAATAACTTTTCTGACTTGATGATTATATGCAGGCGACATGTTTATGCATCATTTCGCTATCTAGTTTGTAGTGAATTGTATTCGCTGCCTAGGTAAATTGAAAAATAGAGAACTACGTATTGCCCAATGGTTGAGAAGGTATACTTCTAAGCATCATAGTGGATTGTTATATTATCTCCTATACTGCTTTCCATGTTTGATGTGCAATGCCACTTGAATGGTAACTATATGGTTACAATTGAGTACTGATTTTGGTCCCAGAGGTTGTACATGGATGAGATATGCAGTTGCCATCACAGTTGCAATCCATTAAGCAAGAACATGATTTAAAGGGTTAAACTGTACTTATAAATTAATACTATAAATCTGTCTTTTCAGTTGATTGTGGTAAACTATATAAATCCAGTGCTAGTCCTCATTTAATTAAAAAGTTTTGAACATTTTAGAAGTAGCTAGTATTTGGATGTATTTGGTGATAGAAAACCGAAAGATTTTGAAAAGAAACCCTATCACATTTGTTCATTGGGCCACATGAATTTTATGTAGAATGCGCAGATAATTACTTGCGGTTGTTATTCAGGGGGCCACTCATTTGTATCTGATATTTTTGTTGCTATATTATCCTACTTTGGCTGGTTCCCTTTCAAGCCTTTAAGTTCATTATGGGATGACCAGTTGATCTGTTTCAAACCTTTCTATGCTTTACAGATTAAATCACCATGGCTTTTGTTTAGATTATGTTGATATCATCAATTCTTCATGGACCTTGGAGTTTTATGGTCTTTTTGTTAATTTGGATATACTTGTATGCAATCAGATGCAGAAACAAGGATTTGACATTTGCACTATAAAAGCTTTTGTTCTGTTCGAACATTATAGTTGAGGCCATTTAAGTTTGCTCACTATTTTTGCTGGCAATAAATTGTAAAACTTCCGGTGTGGGAGGAAAAAAAGAATATAAAATCTGGCATAATCTTGAAAATTTTTTACTAGGGGAATTAAAGTAAAACACATGGAACTTTGGCATGATTTTATTTCAAACCATCATAGTTTGTCTTGGCTGGTTCTTTATGAATATGTAACATATTTGGCAGTAGTTAAATGTCTTCATCTGCTCCAAAGAAACAAGGTAGAAAAAATGCACCGGGGGCTCAATCGGATCCTGGGTGGGATCATGGAGTCGAAATTGATGCTAACAAGAGACAAGTCCAATGTAAATATTGTGGGATTACTTGAGCAGGTGGCATCTTTAGGCTTAAGCACCATTTAGCTTGTACACACGTAAATGTTGAGCCATGTCCTAGTGTTCCCAATGATGTTAGAAAACACATGTTTGACTTGCTAAGTGCCAGTTTTGAAGAATCAAAGAAAAGAAAACAAAGGACTAGTAGTAGTACTACATGTGATTTAGAAGAGGAAGAAGAAGTTAGGCAATGGGTTAAAAAAGGTTCTGTTGAAAACTATTTTGTGAGAAAATCTGGGGGGTCAGGTGTAAGACAAACAACAATAAATGAGAAATGGAAGAAGCAAGATAGAGATGAAGTTTGTCAAACCATGGCTAGATGGTTCTATACAAGTGCTATTCCGTTTAATGCAGTGAATAACCCATTGTTTCCTTTAATGCTTAAGAAAGTGGGAGAATATGGGAAGGGCCTTAAACCACCTTCTTATCATGAAATGAGAGTGACTTTTTTGAAAAAGACAGTGCAAGAGACATTGAATTTGCTCAATATATACAAAAAGAGTGGAAAAAAGCTGGTTGTTCTATTATGTCTGATGGGTGGTCTGATCAAAGAAAGAGAACAATGAACAATTTTCTTGTTAATAGTCCAGCTGGTACGATGTTCTTATCTTCTATAGACACTAGTGACATTTCAAAAACAGCTCTAAAGTTATTTAAACTGTTAGATAGTATTGTGGAAAAAGTTGGAGAAGATAATGTTGTGCAGGTCGTCACTGATAATGCTTCCAACTATAAGGCAGCTGGAAAAATGTTGATGCAAAAGAGAAAAAGATTATTTTGGACCCCTTGAGCTGCTCATTGTATTGATTTAATGTTGGAGGATTTTCAAAAATTTGATCCTCTTCATAAAGTCACCATACAGAAAGCAAAATCAGCGATCACATATATTTGTTCATGGGGTACAGTCATTAATTGGATGAAATAGTTCACTAATGGCAAGGAGTTGATTAGACCCAAGGTCACTCGCTTTGCTACTTCATACTTGACCATGAGACGTCTCAATGAGTTGAAAGGTAACTTGTTTACTTTCTTCTCCTTTGATCAGTGGAAAACAAGTGTCTATGCTAAGAGGAGAAAGGGGAAAAAAATTGAAAGCATAATTTTTGATAATCAATAATTTTGGCCAAATGTTGAGTTGTGTTTAAAGGTAGCTTCACCTCTTGTAAAAGTATTGAGGATGGTTGATTCTGATGGCAAACCTACCATGGGCTTTCTCTATAAAGCAATTGACCAAACAAAGGAAGAAATTAGACAAAATGTGAACAATACTCGAAAGAGGTAAATTTTAGAATTATTTATTAATTATGCTTTCAGCTGTAAATTTTGGAAAGAGGTAAATTCCTTTTGGTTATTTTCTAACTAATTCGTGTTTATACGATAGATATGAGCAAGCATTTTCTATCATTGACAAAAGATGGGAAGACCAATTGAGTCATCCTTTACATGCTGCGGGTTACTATTTGAATCCTCAATTTCACTACAGTCTGGAATTCCAATGTGATGCAAGTGTTAAACGTGGTCTTTATGATTGCATTGCTAAGATGGTTCCTGCAACCAGTGAGAGAGTGAAGATTGATTTACAATTGGATGATTTTCGACATGCAAATGGATTGTTTGGCCATGAAAATGCTATACTAACAAGAAACAAGAAATCTCCTGGTTAGTTATTGTTTAAACTTACATATTTTCACTTTTAAATTTTCTGTTAATTTATTATTTATTTTAACTTGCTACAGCTGATTGGTGGGAATCTTATGGGGACGAATGTCCAGAATTGAAAAATTTTGCTGTTCGTGTTCTAAGTTTAACTTGTAGCTCTTCTGGATGTGAAAGAAATTGGAGTGCATTTGTATTGGTAAGAACATTTTTCTGTAATATAATATTTGATTCAATATTTCATTTAACATGATATTTTATTCATATATTTAAACTTGTATTGTAGTATAAATTTTTTCAACTCCAATAGGTACACTCTAAGAGAAGGAATCGTTTAGCTCAAAAAGGAATGAATGATCTTGTGTTTGTAATGTATAATTTGAAATTGGAAGAAAGGCATAGGCAAAGGCAACGTTTAGAAGAAATTCCTTTTGAGAACTTGCCTTCAGATGATGAATGGGTGACAGAAAAGGCAAATCCAACTCTTCCTAAAAAAAATAGTTGGTTGTGAGTTTTAGATGAGAATCCTAAATGTGACACTTCAGATGAAGAGGAAAATGGAGATGGCGATGAAATTGAAATTATTACAAGAAATGTGCGAAGAGCTTGTAAGTTTCTTTCTTATTAAACCTAGAAAAGTTTTCTTATTCAAATAATTATAAGAAAAGTTTTTTTATTCTTAGTAAATTTCACTTTTATTGTTTGTTTATGTAGATGATCATGAGCATTGTGAAACCCATGCCCGCGAAACTCATGCTCGTGGAAGGCAAACGAATAAAAGGAAGGAGATTCATATCATTGATGAGGATGATGGAACTTCATATGAATTTAATCGCCGTGATGATGATGATTACCTTGATATGGGTCCCGAGAATGAAACTCAAATGGGAGTTGATCATTTAGATACCAATTTGAAGGGTGATGAAGATGATGGCCAAAATGGATCTCAAGAGAATTTCGAAGATGATGAAGATGATTGGGAAAATAATGATTTTGAAAACTTGGATTATGGGGACGATGAATATGACGAAAATGATGAGGATGATTGGTTATGAATTCTTTTATTTCTGTTTTATTATGAATCTTGTTATTGGAGCTAAGGTGCTTTCTAGAGGTTTCAACCCATTAATTTGTCAACCAAGATGATTGGTTTTAAGGTTCCTCATGATTGTTCAATAGTCACTCTTCTTCCATTCACTGATGATGTGTTTATTATCTGCTACCAAGTCCACTTTTGTGTTGAAAAAAGTCTTGTAAGTTTTGGATTTATATAAGCAATGTTCAAGTTAGCTTATTATTGTTCACAAGACTGGTTATTTGATCCATTCTTGATTGCTTGTGGCTCATCAGTAGATTATTGAGCCGATTACTAAATTCACTAAGCAGAGCTTTCCAACTAGGTACTTCAGATGTCGTTTATATATTAGGCATTGTAATACATCCTTTTATACTGATATTTTTAGTCTATGGTTAGTAGAGTTCTCCCATGGAAGTCCATATTGTTGTCTTCTTAAAGGGGAAGCTTGTTTTAATAAAACATGTTCTCTTCTCAATTCCTATGCATCTTCTTGCGGTTGCTACAATGCCAAAGACAGCATTCCAATTCACTAGACTTGTTGGAGTGGGCTATATTATCTGGCTAATGAAACAAGTGCACGATTGTGGTCATTAAATAATGTTTACACTTCCTTTTCATGTAAATTATAGTAGAATTTTAGAAAGGACAATATATGAACAATATTTGTATATAAAACTTATTTATTTGATATCATTTAGGTTGTATGATACAATATATGAACTTGACAATTATTAATTTAATCAATTTTCGAGTTTTTGGTAGGATCTTACGATCCTACGATTGATCCTACGATCCGATCCTGAGAAGTCAAAATCGATCCTGCATAGGATCCCGATTCTACAAACTATGGGTTCAAGTGTGGGGGAATTTGATAAGTCAAAATTTTGCATGCTTTTTAATAGTTTAATTATGTAGCTTTTGTGTGTTTTTGCTGTTTTAATGGCTAATTAACTAGGGTTTCTAGTTAGTTTTGCATTTTATGGTTTCAATAATGAAAATTGAATTTCTGTGGATTAATGTGGTAAAAACTTCTTGTTTTTGTAGGATTACTTGTCCAATCATCAAATGATGTGAGAATGAGAAGATAATTGCAAAGAAGTTTGGATGGAAAGTTGGAAATTGAAGTATCCAAAGTGGATGAAATTCCAAATTAAGATGAGCAAAATGCAATTCAAATATCGAGGAATCAAAGGATCAAAAGTCGGAGCAATTAACGCGCTAATTTCACGACGAAAATTAAGATTGTGCAAATTTTAAGAGGATTCGCGACCAAGAAATTCGATGCAACAAGTGGAACTTTGAAGCAGCTCGTGAATCCCTCTCAGTGGAGACGATCCATGAGCCTGCATGGATCGTCGAAAATGACTGCCAATTCAGTTTCCCTCAATTCCAGCTCATTTTTTGGACGAATTTCAGCTGAAAGTTACGTGAAGAATATTGGAAGATTGAAGAAACAAGTCATTGCAAACCCAAAACACAACTTTACAACTCATTTGAGGTTGGAATTCAATGGATTCAATGCATGAAGACATGTTTGAAGAAAAAAGGATTTATGAAGCCATTTTTCTTGACTTTTGAAGGCCAAATTGTCATGTGTTCACATGATTAAATTTTGGATGCTTATGGATAACAACTTCTATAAATAGGGCCTTTTGTAAACAATTGATAAAAATTGAAAAAGGAAAGGAAATTAGTGTAGACTAGAGAATAGCTCTAGTTCATTAGTTTTAGCTCTAGTTCTTATATTTCTTAGTTTGTAGTTTCTAAAGAGAGTTAAAAGTGATAGTTGTGAGGACTCTTGCACTTTGTATTTGGGAGATCAACTTGTGAAGAAGTTCAAGGATTCAACTTCAAGAAATTGAATAAGATTCCTTCTTCCTTTACTTTGTCTC
Organism: Gardenia jasminoides; assembly: GCA_013103745.1. Lineage (NCBI taxonomy): Eukaryota > Viridiplantae > Streptophyta > Magnoliopsida > Gentianales > Rubiaceae > Gardenia > Gardenia jasminoides. The sequence continues at coordinate 32,861,713 of CM023096.1, forward strand.
TTGTGCTTACTTTCATGGCTTTGTGCAAGTTTATTTTAAGCTTAAATGTTCTTAACATGATGTCTAGCTAAGCATGTTAAATCCTAGAGTTAGGATGAACTTGTTTTAGTTGTGATTATGAAGTAGTTGAGTTATTTATGTCTTCCATGATTTTGCTAGTTTAAGACTTGTGCTTATGCTTTATGGTTGATTAGCTACCAACTATAAATGATTTGATGTTGATGAGCAATGAAAAACTTGCCTTCAATGAGATCTAAGTTCTTAAATACTAACTTATATTCTCACGAAAGTAGTGAATATAGTTGGTTGGTTGTGGTTTCATACTATAACTTCATTGAACTTATTTAACTTCAATCTCTCTTTTCTCTATGAAAATAGGTCAAGGAAGATTCCAAGGAATTAAGGAATTGGCGAAAGCGATTCCGAGTGACTAGCTCATCTTAAATGAGAGCTTGCACTACACATGACCATTAACGAAAGTGGTGGCATACTAAAGGAAGTTATACCTTAGCGAATCATTAGAGAAAGGACATAATAAACTTGACTTCTAATCTAAACATAACAAGGGATTCTAAAGCTCTAGGATTCCTCCAACTTGATCTTAAAAACTCTCTCTAACTTAACTCGCTAATTTCTTTACTTGCTTTCTTATTATTCCTTATCTACCACCAATTGGATGTCTTTGACACCTAACGGTTGGTTTAAATTGCTTAATCCATTTTCCTTAGGTCGGTTCACCGCCTTCTCCCTTTTACCAAGCTTTCCTTTACTTTACTTGCCTTCTTTTAAGTGTTTTCTAGATAATAAAGCAAGTGATTAAACTTTAGTGTTTGCAAAACCATAGTTTCTCGTGGGATCGACACCTTATTTCCCTATATTCAATAAACGATCCGTATACTTGCGGTAATATATGGTTATAAAGGTTTTTTAAAATTTGAGGAGTTAAGAAAAACCCTATCACAATCAATCAAGCTTTGTACTTCTCGATAGATCCATCTTGTCATGTTTTAATCCTGTAAACCCATTTGCATGATATGGGTTTAACTTCTTTTGGCTTTGGCACCAACTTCCAACTCTAGTTTTGGTCTAAAGCTAAAATTTCTTCTTCCATGGCTTTCCTCCATTCTATACTTTTTGTTGTTTCTTCAAAAGTAGTTGGTTCTTTTGTCTCAATAAGGGCAATATTCACATACCTTGGATTTGGATACCTCAGTTGTCTAGATCTTCTTGGTTGAGTTTCTATTACTTGTTCTTCCTATCCTTGTTGTCTCTGTTGAGTCTCTTCTTGAATTGTATCACAAACACCTATCTTCCAAGGGCTTGTTATGGAAGATCTTGTTGTATCTTGTTCCTTGTCAACTGGATGCACTCGTACTTGCTCATTTTGATCTTCACTCAAATCTTCTACTTTTTCCTTTATGTCTGGAAATACAATTGCTTGAGGGGCCAACCAAGATGATACCTCATCGAAGACCACATTCCTTAAAATATAGCATTTATTTGTAGCTGGATCACAGCATCTCCAACCTTTTCTTTGATCATCATATCCAATAAATATGCATCGATGAGCCTTTTTATCGAGCATGCTTCGTAGTTCATTAGGCACAAACACATAACAGACACATCTGAATACACAAAAGTGACTTATATTCAGTTTGATATTCCAAAGCTTTTGGAATGGAGATATGAACTCCAACCTTGCTTGAGGCAACCTATTTGTTACATGGACTACTGTCTTCATGCATTCTGCCCAAAAATGTGCTGGCACATTCGTCGCATGTGACATACTTTGATATATTTCAACTAGATGTCGATTCTTCCTTTCAACTATCTCATTTTACTGTGGGGTCCTTGGACAAGTAAATTGCCTTCGTATTCAATTTTCTTGAAGATATTCAAAGAACTCATCTAAGGTATACTCACCACCATTGTCTGTGCAGAGGCATTGAATATTCCTTCCGATTTGCCTTTCAACCTTCTCTTTGAAAGCTTTAAATTTCTCCAAAGCTTTAGATTTTTCTTTAGTAAAATCCACCCAAACACTCCTTGAGAAATCATTAATGAATGTGATCATATATCTCATATTACTAATCGAAGGTCACTAGACTCGTCCAAAGACATCAGAATGAATCAACTCCAAGGGCTTCTTGGCTCGGTACTTTGATTCTTCATATGAAAGCTGATGTGCTTTGCCATATTGACATCTCGCACAAATAGTATCTTCATGACACTCTAATTGAGGAAGGCCCTTGAGCATAGATTTCTTCATCATCACGTTAAGTTTGTGATAACTTCCTTGTCCAAGACGAGCATACCACAAATCAGCTGTTTCATTTTTCCTTGTCTTGCCAACATATGCTTCCTGTGCTGACATGACATAGACAGATTCCACTCACCGTCCTTCCATGATTATAATGGCAATTACTTTAATATTCTGATATACTTTCACATCTTCTGACCCAAATAATACATAGTTGCTTGACTTTGCAAATTGTTGTATAGAAAGAATATTTTTCTTCAACCCAGGCACATGATGAACATTGGACAACTGTACCTCCCCATTATTGAAATGAGGTACGATCATTGTTTTGCCAACGTGTGTAATTGATAACTTTGTATTATTTGTCATTACCACCACTCATTTTCATTTATATTCGGTTGCTTCTTTTAATTTCTCTTTATCTCTGGTCATATGGTTAGAGCAACCAGAATCAACTATCCAATCTCTTTTGAAGTTAATTTCATCACTTACGATATTAGTGATGACTTCTTTTTAGGAATATCTATGCAAGGAAAAGCAAGTTCTTCTTTTAAAATTATATTTCGATCTTCCTCCTCTAATGCAAGAAGAACTTGACCATCTTTCTCTTCTTCCAATGCTAGTGACACTTGGAGATCCCATTCCTCTTCGCTTTGCTTGTTTTGGATGGATGTTGCTACGTTACCTTCAATTTCCTTATACTAGCAATTTTGAGCAAAATGACCTTTCTTCTTATAGTTGAAGCATCGGTCATCTCGTCGTTGTTCACCTTTCTCTTCTATTCTCATGTCTAGATTTTTCTTTACTCCTCCTGCCTGAGAACTCTTCCATTGTTTCCTTCTCCAATTTTGTTTATCCTTTTTCTCTTTTTCATATTTGAAATTAGTAATATTTCGCCTTTGACCTTTGCATTCTTTCTTTTTGGTAAAGAGAGCATCTTCCTCTTCCTTTCATTAGCCAGCAAATTTTCCAATTCTGCTAGAGTTGGCTGTTGACGCCATCCATGGGTCGAAACCACAAGACCTTAAACTCCGGTCATAATCTGTGAATTATAATTCTTCTCATTCTTGCCTTGCTAATTTCATTTTCAAGATCTAATTTTGATATTTCCTCATATAAAGACTTAATTTTAGAGAAATATTGACTTACTGTGAGGCTTTGTTGTGAGATTGAAAAGAGCTCGTTCTCAAGCCATTGGAGTTTTGCTTCTTTTTTCTTAGCAAATGCCACTACTAAAGTGTCCCATGCTTCTTTTGGTGTTGTTGCCGATTTTATTCTTTGCAGTTGCTCATCTTCAACAACAACTGTCAATGCATACATTGCCTTCCCACATTTCCTATTCCAAACTTCAAGGGTGTTATTATCGCCATCTGGTGGTGTTGTGTTGTTGCCACCAACTACATCCCACAAGCCTTGACCAATTAAAAAAATACTTCATTCGGGTGCTCCAATTTCCATAGTTATTGTTGTTGAGTTTCTCAACAACACTAACGGATGCAACAAAATCTGCCATAACTACTTGGTTTGCTTAACACCAAACAAGTTATAGTTGTTCCAAACCAACAACTTTCACAGTCCCAAACTGTGTCTTGACGAGATCTTCACGTATCTCAGACAATGGTCCTGACCGTTTGTTTTGGCAAAATAATAACTTATTTGGCTTCTGATCAAACCTCCTACAAAATGAGCACCTCAAATAGAAATGTCCCAAAGCAACCTGCTCTGATATCACTTGTTGATTTTATATCAAGTGGTGGTAGCAAAATTAAACAAGGGAAGGCTTGAAATATAAATCCCAAAATAACTTCAATATTAACTTAGCTTGTAGTAATAAACACAAAATCACATAAACATATAATACAAAGTGGGACACAAGTATACTACAAATTAACACACAAAATTTAGAAGAGATTTGACACACTAATAGATCTTCCAAGTATTTGAACACTTACCTCATGTTACAGTAATAATCCTAGCACCTATTTATAGTTGAACATTGGCGGTGGATACATTTCTAGAATACAAAAGAACTCTCTTAAGGCTAAGTCGGTTAACTAGTAGTAGTTGTCATTTAACCATAACAAAATTTTAGACTATTCTTATTACTTAGTGCTAATATATTCCTAGAGTATTCTAGATAGAATGTTAGAGGAGTCGGTGACTCTTAACAAAGGTATATATTTTCTCACCTCATCAACAAAAAATAATTTTGCAAAGTTCTAGAATTTTGTTTTCCAACATATGGTTCAATATTAAATTTTCGTAGTTGCAAGGCCCGAAGTGTCCCTTTTTGTTCCCTAGGCTTAATTGAACCTATCAAACGATTCTCCAGTGTTGCCATAACATTTGAAAAGAATATTTTGAAAAGAATATGATGAAACAAAACACAGAAGTGGTAGATTAGTAGAACAAAACTTAAAAATATTATCAAAATAATGGTTGTAAGTGTAAATATGATATCTGATTAACAAAAAAAAAGAAAAAAATCTAAATGCCAATTTAGTGTGAAAAGGAATCAGCAGTGCTCGCAAATGTGGTGGTTCTCTTCATCTTCTCCCTCGCTCGGCCGAAACCCTTTACGGCTTCTCCCTTCCAATTAATTTCTCCATCCTAACAAAACTACTCTATTTTTTTTGTGCTGAACTGCTGATCGATTAATTTTTTGCCTATCGTTGACTTTTGAGGAGATGTAAGAAGACTTCATCAAAATAATCAATTCTTGAAAAGTATGTATACTACTGTACCTATACTTATTCGTTTTGCTGTTCTTGTATTCTCTCTCTTTTCTTTATTTCTGACTTTTGGGATTGTAATATGGAATTTATGAAAGATGTTTGATCTATATAGATGGAATATGTAAAGAGTTTGGGGTATTCATTGCATTTTGCTATTGTGGTGTCCTCTTTTATTGTCATATGAATTAAATTTTTCAGTTTTTTTATTAATATGCTGTTCAATGGCATGTGATTTTAAGATTCTATTTTGGGTTTTACTGGATTTTTCAGTTTGTTGTTTTGGGCTGTTAATGATTGGTGTAAATGATTGATAGTGGTATATCAGTTAAAATGCTTCGTTTTAAATGGGCATTAAGTTTGTTAAGGTTGTTGCATACTCTTGTTCAAAAGTTTCTACCTGAGTCTTAAGCTGCTCCCTCTCCATGTTTCTTGTTGCACAAAACCAGTTCAAGGGTAATTAATCTTAGGGTGATAGAAAAATTGAACCTGAAAAATGAAAAAAGTATGATTTTCTTGTTCTTTGAATGAAGAAAAGAATGTCTAACAATGACTTCATGGCATGGTATGCCGATGCTTTTAAAAGATATAAACTTGGTTTAACATTTCTAGCTTTTAGTCATAATATCCTAATATAGGCTAATAGATTGGCAATGTAATAAGATTATTAAAATTATCTGATTATTATAAATAGGCACAAAAAGAATTTATTATTAAGCTTTTCAAAGAAAAAAAAGATTATACATTTCAGTGCCATTCGGGATGAAGAATGTATGTGGACATGTATTGTCTCTTGTAGGAAAGATTTACAATGTAAAGCATGACCAAGATTCTCATCCTGATCAACTTCAGTACCTCACATAGTTGATGGTAATAACGGGTTGTAAATATTTTTGATAGTGCTCTTTCAGTTTTCATTTCAGATGATTACTCGCTATTTTCATCTTAATTGATCTGGTTTGGTTTTAATTCTGATGATTACTCACATTATGATTCATTTGATAACCAAAATGAAATGAATGTAATTATTACTATACAAAACGTGCTTTCGTCATAACAAAAACTAGACAAATAGTGCTTACACTCCAAATTACTTACACTATCTACTTGCCTAAACCCTTCACACTTTTATAAGGAGTATAGATATAGATATGATATATGATATGATTTAAGAGTATTGAAATGCTGAAAAGGCTAAAGTTGCAGCTTCAACTTCCATGAGCTTAATCTAGTGTGAACTTATAGGCTGATCACAAAGATTGTAAAGTATGGTATTGCAATGTTTTAGGCTGATCATAAAAAAGACTAGCTTCATTTCCATGTCAAACAATTTCAAGCTGAAGAGTTTTGAGAACTAGTACAGATATTCCTAATCAGGACAGATATTCATACATGATTCACATCTGACAGATCATGCTTCAGGGAAAGAAATATGGTTCAAAAATTATTCACATCATAAGATTAATATGATACTATAATTCAAAGAAATGCAATAGAGCTGGTTTCGACATTTACTCCTGAAGTAGAATCTTTTCGAGAATTAAACAACTGAAAGAATGTAGAATTTCTATCGCTCTTTGAGAAACAGACAGCATTAGTGTTCAGCCTGGAACTACACAAATCTAAATAGACGGGCAGACTGTATGGGGCAAAATATTAAATGGATAAAGTAAATCAGAAATTAACTGTGCTCATAACACTAGTGGTTCACAGCTTTCCAACTCTATTGCTGTTCCAACTCCCAGTGAAAGATTCTAAGAGTGCAAGAGAGCAACCAGTATTGTGGCAGTGATACTTCTACACTTGTGCTATTTATCTCCGATTCTCTATAAAACGGGAAACTCTACACGTCCATCATCAACAGGACTAGAGGCAACCCCTAGCACAAAAGCTCTCAGTTATAGGACAACGCCACAATTTCAAACATTGAGGCTCGAGGAGGGGCTGCATCTTTCCAAGCAGCAAATTGAGCTTCTTGCAAGAAGTCCTGGAAATAGACATCAAATGATTGCAGCCCCAGTTCTGAAAAGATTCTCAAGTACAATTTGTTTGCCTGTCAACTTTTTTTTTTTTTTTCCAAAATAGGAAGCAGAGGAAAGAGCAGGAAAGGCAACTAGTGTGACCACCCACTTTGAGTGACAGCTCTTTATTTAAGAAGAAGAGTGCTTGGAATACAGAAATTCGATCTAATTTCTCAAAGCTCTACATTTCTTGTTTGCAAATATCAACGGTGAACACAACGTGCAACATACCTAGAATTTCTTGTTGCATAGACTTTATATAACAGTATACATCTGTAAACATGGAGCAGCGCATGAAAGATTGTTTATGAGCAAATACATACCTAAATAAGCTATACCAGCAGTAGAATGCAGTAATTCATCCTCCATAGGGAAAAGAATATCAGGGAAAAAGATATAAAAAACCACTTTAATTTTGCCTTTTCCAGACAACGTGATTTTTCAATATGCATTCCTTCCTATGTTTCTGATCTCACGGACTAAATAAGTGAATTGAAATTATGTTTTAGGATTCTCAAGTAATTATTACCAGAATAGGTGATGGTTAGTGTCAGAAAGGTACTCATCTAGATTTTATACCGTCTTCATGTAGAATGATCATGGATAGTTCAAAATTTTATGATCATGGATAGTTCAAAATTTTAGAGCACTCATCCGGTAAAAGTTGTAGATAAGAATGAATTAATTCAAATTTGTCATCAACACAGATATCCATCACCGCTTTTTGGCTCGCTTTTTTTCTGCACCAGCTCTCTCCAATTTGATTTGCTGAACGCTTCATCTATATAGAAAACTCAGACAGACATCTAGCAGTGGTGCCATTTTACATTTGTAATGCTCCCAAGTCTAAAATGGAGGATATTATTCCAAACCAAGAGAGAGAAAACAAGCTTGAACTATATTTAGAAGAGGCCATGCCAATCCTATAGCAAGAAATATTACCTTAATGTGTGGAATAATGATACAATGGTGGTGGTGTTAGCTTGGCCTGGAAAACACATAAGCATTGCTCTATGGAAAAACACAGCAGCTCTATGATATTCGAAATGCGGGTTTCCACAGTAGTCCTATTGCTCTATGGAAAAACACAGAAGCCAAGTATATTTGAGGGAAGCCAGCATCTCACCAGAAAAAGATTTTCAATTTATCAGAAAACCTCAATGTAAACTTGAAAGATAGAAAGCACTATAATGGTTTGAATAGGAGCACTGTGTCTGGAAGTATTTAACTAGGAGAAACCTCAGGATAGATGTTCTGCAGAAGCATAATATATAATGCATAAAGTGAAGGGTATACAGGAATGAACAACCTTTTTGGTACGCAATATTTTTATCTAAAAGCGCGACAGGACAGTTGATAAACTACATAACAAAAGGACTCTTTTGTATAGCCAATACATTTTGCATGTACACAGTACTGGGAAAGGAAATGTCATCCAATAAGGGTAGGTAAAGAATGATAGGATTAGCATCCATCACATTTTGTACCCAAAACAAAGGAGCTACCAGGCTGGACCACATCCTTGCAATTGTTATATAGTGTCATTGCATGGAATTCTGTCTTGTTCTCCTCCACCTCATTATTTCTCCTTTAATATCCACAATTTTCTTCCCATATCACGTCTTTGGTCTTGATTGACATGTATTATTACATATAAGAGCAAATGAGTATTTTCAAGAAAGCTCGCAAAAGGAGTTAAGATGCAGCAGACAATTTAACACACCCTATTTGGGACTTTAAGGCATGTAAAGTATGGGGCAATATTGGAAAAAAGCAAGGGAATCTCAGTTGGGTGGTAGCTCCTGTCATCAAGCAAGCATGGGTAGTAAAATAAACATAAGCGAGAAGAAAGATCTTATTATAGCCTTATAGGGTAGTGAAAGAAGAAAGTATAGATAGAATCTGCTGTCTTAAAAATTTAAGATCAGAAAGAAGAATTTTAATATACCATGTTGGTTGGGATTCTCCCAAAGCCATGAATTTATTCCAAAGGCAGATCTAGCAGTCTGATTCTCCCAGCTTCCAAAATAATAGACCATTTATGTCTTTTCTTTTCATCATCACCCTAATAGCAAATGTAAGGAGTTTAAATATATTTGAATGGAGATTCTAAAACTTTTTCTTTGAAACTGGTGACTATGCTGTACCTCAACTCCAACTTGAGCCACCATCGTCATTTTGAGAAAATTCTTAAATTAATCTGGCAATATTCCACTTTTTCCTACTAATTCATAATGTAAGCATAGTGATCATGCACTTAGTTAAAACAATCACCAGATGGCTTTTTTTTTACATTCTTCTGTCATTTCATCTTGTCTGATGAGTCCTAAGGTGACCTGAACATTTTATTAAACTTCATATGCTACGACATTCCGGAAGCATATAAATGAAATTTGAAAAGACAAAATGCATGGGTTTATTTGTATCGAAGATTATTTGGAAAAACTTTTTGGCAATAGCACTATAGCACTATTTGTGATGTAATATATATGTGCAATAAAATGACAGTTGAGAACATAAAAAAAAAAAAATTATGAAACGTGTTTGAGATGTAAGGAACAATTCTTAAATAATATGGCTTTTATCAGGTATTCTTTCAACTTCAAGCTCAAAAGAAGCCGGCGAAATCTAGTTATGACATTAATGTTGACATTTATAGCGCTTAAGATCAATTGACCAAGGTCTCTGAGAGTGAAGATGTTAAAGCATTAGATTTCAACCAGTTCTTAGACAAACTGATTAGGTATCTTGACTTGTATAACTAAGGTTGCTCCAAGTGATATATGACATTGTTTAAGTAGATTACATGCCAGAAGGAAGTTGTTTTTCTGTAGTCAAAATACTTAGATTTGCAATACTGCTAGGATTGCATTCATCAAAAATAGGAGAAAATTGTTATCACAAAATAATTCATAATTGGCAAAAGAATTAGACAGCTCATGAAGAGTAACAATGGGGCAGCAGTGCAAATGGAGCCAATAGAGAGTGGGAAAATGCAAAAACAAAACCACAATGACGCCCTCAGTAGCCAAAACTCGTATACTAAATTGACATTAAGTTGCAAAGTATTTGCATTTTATTTTACTTTGAAGTCAATTCAAAGCTACTTTAAGAGTTCTCTGCAATTGTGTAAAGGAAAGCACAGATCTTTAATATTCCTAACAATTGTCATGGAAACACAATGAGAAGCCAATTAATACAATGTACAAAAATAATTTACCTTCAAACAAATTGAGAGTACATAACTGATCACACCATGAGGTCATCATTGACATCAAGGAAATGTATAACTTGTATCAATCATCTTCTTCCCTCTTTCTAAGTTAACATCAGCACTGGGCAGATTTTGATTTTTGCCATATAGAAGGAGGTAGCTAGCCTTTTCCTGGCAATGGCTGAAGCCAAGAGAAATGATGAAATGTGTCTCCAGACAGGGAGACAGCAATTCTTCTCCTGGCAGATATATCATAAGATGATGACATTAGAGCGCCTGAGGATTGCTCCTTATAAGACAAGCATGCACATAGAAAAATTTTTAGCATTTTAAGACTAGTCTGACAATTATAGACTCCTTACAGTATATTTAAGGTATTTTTCCTTTTTCTTTTCCCTTTTCCTTTCTTTGGTATCAGCATCACAGATTGAAGAAAGCATCTGTCTGTCTCGGTGGCTTAAGTGTAGGTTGAAACAAATGTATTGACCATTATTTTAACAATTGGTGAAAACAACACTAAGAATGGTAAACATGTATAGATGGTCATGCTTGTTTATCAGATTGCCAAGCAGAAGGGAAAAAAGCCAAAACGTTTGGGGAATGCCTATTGTAACCAACCTGAATTGCATCAGTTATGACTAAGACCCCAAAAACTAATCGTTCCATTCCTCCATTAACTCACAATTATAACTAAAGCAAAAGATCAAACAGAGGTGGCCAGTATTTGGGAGGACTTGGTTGATAGCATTTCTAGAGAATAGCAATCTTAAAAAGAAATGAAAAGGAAGGTACCTTAAATTATATAAATGGATGATGATGGAGGTTTTGTAACTTTGGGAGGCAAGCCCTCAGCAGTAACAGGTGTTACCATTAAGGAACTAGCTTCAAATCAACTACTACGCAGGAGATGTGTGCAACCTTGGCCCAATCTTGTCCTTTCTCCCATTCTAACCTTGGTTTCAGCAGTGGACACTCCCTAATTTCCAGATTAGTGAGAGAGGGGGGCAGCAGTCCCTCTTCTGGTAGGGACCGAAGTAGAGTGCACTTTCTGATATACAGCAGTTGAAGAGAGGTGAGGCGTCGAAGTCCAGAGTAGTTTAGCAGTTTCAGATTCTTTAGGTTCATCAATAAGAGAGTTTTGAGAGTGGAAGGCAGCAGCCAGTCTTTCTCTGGAAATAGCTCCATATCATCAGTACCACCGATGCTCAAGTTTATGAGAGAAGGAAGCTTCTCCAAACCCCACTCTCTTCGGCAGCTCATGACCTTTTCACAATTGGAGATGTCAAGGGATTGTAGGCTGGACGGCAAACCCCCTTTTGGGAAGCACTCAAGTTCTGGGCAATTGAATAAATTCAGATGTAGAAGAGATGGGAGGAGGGATTCCATCCGTTCTGGCAGTGCCTTGAGCTTCTCGCAAAACCAGAGACTAATTTCTGTCACGTTGGGGGGCTGGCAATCCTCCCTCTGGAAAAGGCATTAAGAATTGTAGTGAAGTCAGGCTACTTTGATCTCCAATTCCACATGGAGGAACTGAAAGCATCTCAATGCTCTTGCAGTGATTAATGGAAAGACGCTTCAGCATAGGAAATGAGCCAAGTGAGATGACTTTGAGAGATTGACAATCATCCAATGTCAAAAGCTCCAGGTTTCTACCCTGCCAGCTTTGAATCTCTAAGTCAAGTGTGCAACATCTACAACATTCAAGTGATTTAAGTGAGGCAGGTAGGTAATTGACTGGAAAGGGTAAAAGAGACCCACAATCCTGTATTTTAAACTTCTCAAGCCTGGTTAAATTGTAGAGTTCTGGGGACAACCATTTCAAATCCTTTAGATGTGAAATTTTCAATTCATGAAGAGATGACAGTTGAATGTCCCCTTCGAGGATACTCAATCGCCCATTCAGAAGCGCAAGTTTGCCACATCCAGATATCTCAAGTCTCCTTAGTGATGGAAGTTGTTTGGGAAACTCTCCGATTAGCTTGGGACAATCAATTATACACAGCTCTTCGAGGCTACAGAAAACTTCACATTGTGGTATGTACCAATTCTCCCACTCTGGCATCTTCTCAATTCTCAACTTCTTGAGAGAGGGGAATGGTCTAGTTGCACTGTTGTCTCCGTAGAACTCTTCTGTCAAGGCTAATATGCAACTCATTTGAACAATTTCAAGTGATTGCAAGGACCTTAACTGCCCAAGTGCAGGCAAGGAAAAACAATATTCACAACCAGACAGGCTTAAGGATTCCAAATGACTTAATGTAGGGTTGTTCAGCCAACGTGGAAATGTTGTACCGCAGTATCTTGTGATACCAAGACGCTTTATCCTTGAATCAGGTTGTAAATTATCAAGTACATCTTCTACAGCTTGTAAATAATAAGTACCCTCATTCCACTTGAGAATTAACTCTTCAAGGTGTTTCTTGCCCTTTATGTTTGCCATGGATGCATCCCTACCACAAGAAACATTTTCCAGCCCAGAAAGCAATAGCCTACCACCAAGCATAGGAAGTTTGCCCAACTCCTCAATTGTCGAATCACTGTCCTTGCCCACTATAAAAGCAGTCAAGACTTGAAGCTTTCTCAGTCTACCCATTTGTGGTGGCATTTTCTTCAACCGAATTCCAGTAATATCCAGGTAACACAAGTTAATTAACTTAGGAAGATTTGCTGGCAACTCTTTAAGTTTGCTGCAGTATGACAACAATAGAGTTTGTAGATTATACAAGGTACATATCCAGTCCGGTAGCTTTTCTATGTTTGTCCAAGAGAGATCTAGAAACCGAAGTTGTTTCAAACGAATAAATGAGTCTGGTAACTTGACAATGTTATCATAATTGGGCAAAGATAGAACCCTTAAAGACATGAACTGGGGCAAGGTGTCCTCCAAGAATTTGCTGCTTAGTTTACAACTAACATCAGAAAATTGACCCATTCTCAATGGTAAAAATGTTCTTAGATTCTTGGTATCCCTCAAGAGATAAAATTTACAAAATGTGTCGTAGTAACTAGGACGGTATGAAAAGTTTCTTACTCTAGATATTGTAGCATCTACATCCTGATGATCTTCCAACCTAAGATGTAGCATCTACATCCTGATGATTTCCCGAAAACGAACCTAGCCAAATCGTTGACAAGGTCATGCATGGTAAAAAAATTTTCAGTTGACTGCTGAAACAATAATCTCATTCTCAGATCATTAAAGCACTTCTCACCCTTATTTTCAATTGCTTTATTTTCTTCAAAGCACTCTAAAAGATCATTAGCTTGCCATAGCTGAATTATTTCCTCTTTTCTAAAATGGTAATCTTTGTGGAACATAGCACAATAAGCAAAGCACCTTTTAAGATGGGAAGGAAGATGAATGTAGCTTAATCTCAATGCTGGTATGGGTCCATTTTGATTATCAGTTTGAGTCCACTCTTCACTTATAAAAATCTCTTCCCACTCCTGGGGGGTTGTTTTGGAACGCAAAATACCTGCAATTGTTTTTACAGCAAAAGGCAGCCCTGCACACCGCTTCACAATTTTCTTTCCTATTTCTTCAAGTTCTGGATCGTGATTCTCATTTCTCATTTCAAATGCATGTGCTTGAAATAATGACCAACAGTCTTCATCTGATATAAAATCCAAATGGTAAATTGACTCTTTTTTACCCATTGTCCTTGCAACATGGAGATCTCGTGTTGTAATAATGATCTTACTTCCTTGTAATCCACCTTTGAAAGGGGTCCGTACACAATCCCAATCAGTGTAGCTACTATTCCAAATATCATCTAGAACAAGAAGGAACTTTTTATTGGTTAGGCCAACTTTTAGCTTTTCTTGAAGGGAAAACAATTTCTCACCGTCATGAAATGAAATATTGAGTTCCCTTAGGAGTTCTTTTGTTATTCTGGCAGCATCATATTCTTCTGAAACACAGACCCATGCCCTGGTAGGAAAACCCACTTCTACCCCCAAATCTTTGTAAACCATTCGAGCCAAAGTGGTCTTACCAAGCCCACCCAGTCCAACTATCGAAACCACAGTGATATTGTCTCTATTTGCATCCTCAGAGAGCAACATTCGAATTATCTTCTCTTTATCAGCATCTCTCCCAAAAATAGTAGTCTCATCAACCAAAGGTGTTTCAGATTGTTGACGTGATTGTATTCTGGATTGAACAACTTGCAAACCCAGGGGAGTAATTTGTTGTATACATGCCTCCAGGCTCACCACTATTGTTTCAATATCAGGCATAATCCTAGTAAGGAATTTATTACCCGAAGATGTAAAAGGCAGAATCCTTTCAAGGCACAATCTTCTTAAGGCACTTGTCCAAGTGCTAGTTGAGCTTTGGTACTCAGTTTCTACCTTAATTCGCAGAGCTTCAGTGTTGATTCTGTCCAGTAAATCCTCTGCTCGATGAAATGTATCCTGAAGCTCTTCAAGCCATTTCTTGATAGATTGGTTCCGTGTTTCCTTGTTCTCTGCATCATCAAGCACGGCTCCAACTGCAAGTAGGTTATTCTTGAGCTTCTTGAGGAGATCATCATCAGCCTTTCTATTACGAAACAAATTCAGGAATTCTGGTCTAGCCATCCTATCAAATAGCACTTGAAGGAAAGCGGAGAGGAGTGAGCCTCCCACAATGGCAGCAGCCATATCTCTAGGCGGAGGTAAAGAAACTTGCACAAGGAAACCAACCAGAGAGTGACCTGCAATAACTGCGAATAGTTAATTTTGTTTGGGAAAGCCAAGCTCAAAGAGAGAACATGAACATCAGTTCATTGGGTGTGGCTTTAGCTTGCTGTGAAGGATTTTTTTAAATGAATTTGTTAAAAAGGAATTGGCAGCCATAGTTGTTTGCTAATTAATACATACGTATAGGATGCCATTTCAAGTCTCTATTAAAATGAAAAATGAAACTTTCAAGAAAACGAAAAAAAGGAGAACCCAGAAAAAATCAGGGAAGTTTTCTGCTTTCACATATTTTTTTGACAATTTTTGTATAAAAAAGATGGACTAATTCCACTTTGCACCCTTGAACTTGTACCAATTTTTCACTTTACTTTCTAAATTTCAATTTTGGAACTTTACATCCTAAACTTTTAAGTTTATCATATTTAAATCCAATTAAAAAGAATGTTATCCAAATTAAGGAGATAAATGGTAGTGTAATTAATGACAATGTATCATTTTATTCCACCTACGATTTCTTGAATCCTTTTGATCATTTGTAGTAAACTATCACTGATTTGTATTGTCCAAATCTATAGTGTTATTACAAAATTAACAAAATAAAAGATAGTATAAATTAATGATAATGTGTCATTTTGTTCTAAATACCTCGACTCCTTTTAACCATTTTTAGTAAATTATGTGTTGAATTTTGCTAATGTTGTCATTGTTTTGACTTCAATGTGAGCAATGTGAGAGTTTAGAGTGCAAATATCCAAAACAACTTAGGATGTAAAGTGTTAAATGAAGTTTAGAGTGTAAAGTGAAATAGTGGTATAAGTTTATAGGTGTAAAATAAAGTTAGTCCTTTCTTTATTTGTATAGATGTGTTATAAATTTTAAACTCAGAATTAAACTTAATAAATGTAAATGGACTAACGACCTACTTAAACGTTCAAAACTTAAGAATGGCCAGCACAAAACTCTTGAAACAATAGAAGACAGAAGAGAATTCGTGAAAACGCTATTAATAGTAATTTTTCCCTACTTTTCTTTTTTTTTTTTTTTGGGCAATTTTTCCTTACTTCATGATTGTTATTATTGTTATTTTAACTTTTTGCAATCTTGTATAGATCTAATAGCAATTTTATTAAAATCATCATATCAACAGAGAAAGAAAAAGTTTCTGAAGTACTAAATCGAAATTCAATTCATTCCAAGAATCAAGAGATTGAAAACCAGAGTTCAAAGAGGAAACGGATTTGGAATACATCAATTTCAACTCCAATTTATCTAGAATTTACACTATGAAACATAACTGTTAATAAGGATGACCGGGAAGTGGCTTATTGTTAGCTTAGTACTGCAGTAGTTCAATATTAGTTCTAGATCTCGTAATAAAGTTCCATCTTTTGCCAAAAAAAAATGATTGTAATAATGACCATATGTGATGACTTTTAATAGAATTCAATAGAAATTGCAAATTTTGATAGTGAAAAGAATTGAAGAAAAATGAAGCTTACGGTTAAATGATATTGGGCTTAGTAGTCACCCAGTCCGGTACTGGATGAAGCCTCTCGGCCTCTCGACCCCTTTGGTGGCGAAGAAGAATGAGAAGAATGATGCCGGGAAAGGTTTGGTGGAGAATCTGGGATTAGATTTCGCTATTGTTCCGCAAAATATACAGAAATTCTAGGTGCAAAGAAATTAGAATAATGTATTCCGAAAGAAGACAATTAATGGAACTGATGCAGTAAATGGGCCAGAGGAGAAATGGGCCAGAGGAGCAAATGGGTGGCAGACCATAGCACTGCACCCTTTTTGATCGTGGGAGTACCTGAATTGACGAGGGCGTAAGAATTAAAGTTGTCCACGCGTCCTCGTCCAGTCCCCAGCTTTTCCTACCCCCCGCCCTGGTCTCGCCCCTCCCAATATCCGGTGGTTGTTTAATTATAGTTTTTTATTTTTTATTTTGATATTATTTATTTTATATATAACATCAATAATAACATTATAAATCACTTTTCTATATTCTTAGCTAAATATTCAATATGAAATTAAGGTTAAGAGTCATTTTAATCTTTTTAATTCATTTCTTTACTTTTAATAGCAATTCTAAACTTATAGTCATCGTATTTGTTTAAACAACTTAGAATATGTAAAACAAAAATTGAAATAAAATAAAAACAGCCAAATCATCATTTTATCTAAAATTATGATAGTTTTAGTTCTCAAATTATAATAGATATGCATATATTATTGATGTGTAGTTATAATATGGATAGCAAATCTAAACTCACAACCATCATATTTATTTTTATATTTTTGAATAAATAATTTACAACAGGCAAAAAATTCAAGTAAACAAAAAATAATCAAATAATTATTTTATCATACAAATTATGATATATGCAAACATTATTGATATGTAGTTAGAAGTATATATATATATATGTAGAAACCTATGTGTAGATATGTATTTTTTTAAACTCTATATTAAACGAGGGGAGAAACATCCCCCGCCAACGCACCTGCTCTACCCCCGCCTCAGGACTCCCCGGCTGGGCGGGTGCTCACACTGCCATCCTTAGGTAGTACCACTTTTTCAAGAAAAGGAAACAAAGGTCGCTTTAATTTCTTTTGGCAAACTATTGGCCAAAAGTAAAATAAAGGTTGTATAGTGTTTGGAGAGGGTACTATTTAAAATATTATTTGGAATAATTACTGTAACATTTTTTGTAATTTGATATATAAGAAATAAAAAGATAGTTAAAAATATAAAAAGGTGGCTCGAAAAATCTGTTTCCTATGCAAGCAAAATAATGTATGAAATAATGTTATATCCAAACACTTTTACACAATAATATTTGAAATTATGTTGCATCCAAAAGTAAAATAATATTACGTGTGGGCATTCCGAAATACTCCTCGCATACTTTTATTATGTTTTTTGTCAATGGCACATGTTTTATCTGAAACTATTACAAAGTGTTTAAAATGTTGAAAAGAATGTGAAAGTATCATAAACCCTTGTTGAGATTCTCCATTTGCGTAGTGGGCGTTTGCGTGAAAGCAGCCAAAGACTAGAAATTTTGCTTTTGACTGTGTTGGGCACAAATAATTGGCCATCAGAAAATTGTAGAAATGGATCGGCTGTGTGACTTGTGGCTCACACATATCAAGGTAGGAAATCAGCTGGCCATCAACTGTTGGGTCCAACTAACGGCCGGTGATAAAGAAGAGCGACCAAGAGATAGGAGTTGGAGCCCGTAGTAGATTAGCTGCCAATGGAAGAAGCGAGTGGTCAAGATAGGAAGTCGCCTGGCCATCAGCCGTTGGGTCCAAATAATTGGCCAACTGATGAGCCAAGAGAAGTAGCCACAGGTCAAGATAGGAAGTCACCTGGCCATTAGCCGTTGGGTCCAAATAATCGGCCAGCTGATGAGCGGAAGCATGGTCGAGATAGTGAATCGGTGGTCATAGGGGTCTATGAGCCGGTTTGGACAGTCCACCATGTGACAACCCCAAAAAAAATGAACGGAGGGTTAAGGGACCTAATCCTCACCGGGACTCACTGATCCCTCAATTAATTACAAATTAAAAACTCCAATAAATAACAATTACAATTCTAAAACTCCAAAAGTACAAAAATGCTAAAATCCACAAGTATGTCCCAATAGTAAATACAACCCAAGTTCTCCAAAATACTATAAACCGTCAAAATCATTCATTAACTTCAATCTTATATAAAAGATGAAATCCTACAAAAGTACTAAGAGGAAATCCAAGGGGTACTAGGTTCCTCGATTCTCCACTTCCTGGACACATTGGGAAAACAAAGCTTATGGGGTGAAACCCGGTGAGGTCAAGAATGCATGCACAAGGCGGTGGCGATAACAATTCTTGACAACCAATATGATGAAAACTTGGAAATCATACAAGACAATATAAAGTAATCACGATAAAAGGATACAGTGCCGTTCCATCTTTCTGCCATTTTCCACATCCAGCTTCGGTCCGGTCCCAAGCCGTAGTTTCAGCAGGAATGTTGACACTCCGTCAACCACTATCTCAACGGTAGAAATCACTTTACTCTCACCCGTCTACTTACACCCCTGCGGGCCGCTTCGTCAAAATAGTATTAACATCAAACCAAGTCGGGATGGTACCTCCCACTCCATAGGCGTGAATACTACCGCTTGGTAATTAACATCAAACCAAGTCGGGATGGCCGGTACCTCCAGCCCATAGGCGTGGTACATACTTGGTAAATGAGTCGAGACTACAATCGACTTAACTAGAACCAGACCAAAAGCGGGAGGAGAGGCCTCCCACTCACTTTCGGTATGGTACATGCAACCGTTTGGTCTTATCAAGTCAAGAACAAGCACAAGTACAAGCACTTAACAACTTCAACTCAAGCAAATTCAAGCAAGGGTGAGCGCGATAAAGTACACGCTCACCAAGTCAAACAAGCATGCTTTTCAAAGCGAAGTTCACCAAACCAAGTATTGATGCACTTGAACACTCACCAATAGTTGAGAGCAAGCGAGAAAATTTAGAGGGACCAATCCGCGTTCTTTGAGGTCCACGGAATCCCGAGATATGCAAATTCAAACAATTAACCTTTGATTTCCAATTAAAAGGAATCTCGTAAGATTTGGGAAAATCCATTTTCAAATGTGAAATGACGTATCGTGCATATATTCAATGAACTAAACTCGAAATGCTTATAAACACTTAAAATAGCAAAAGGAGCACAAGCATGGGCGTTAGGCGGAAAAAACAAGAACGAACGAAAATGGAAAACACACACTAAAAGGTGTGAAAGGCAGATTTGACACCTCTTGCCATTTTGACCATAACTCATGGTACGAGTGTCGGATTGAAGTGCACGAGGTGCCGTTTCGAAGCTAAGAGAACAAGATATAACTTTCATGAAGGTCATTTTTACCCAGATTCACTATTTCTAGGTCAAAAGTGCAGAAACATGTCTAGGAATTTCAGTATCAAGATTTCCGACAGGTTTGATTCAAACGATTATAACTCAGCGCTCACAAATCCAAATCAAGAAATTACAAAGGCGTTGGAAAGCTAACATACAAGGCTAAAATTATTAAGAAGACATCAAAAGCAAAAACATTCATCTTCTAGGTCAAAATGACCCATTACAGTAGCAAAAAAACATTTCTGACAGAAACAGGGCATCAGGGGTATTTTAGTCATATTGCATGCTACAGTGCTCCAATTCATCTGAAAATTTACAGGTAGAATCCTCACTCAATTCTCTACAACTTTCATGTTTTGTGCTAAAGCTAATACAGCCTCCATCATATTCGAATATTCAAACCAAATTCGGACAGAAAATCTAAACAAAAAGTAAAACTTGGAGTTCATCCATACCAACCAATTTCCAGCCATCTAATTCAGTTCCTAGCTAACTAAATTCAACTTCCAATCATCAATTCCCAACATTAAGTCTTGCAACTAATGAAACCCTAACCCTAGCTCTTGGCCAAGGTTCAAGACAAGCAAAACAATAAAAGCAATCCATGGAATCATCTTAGAAGTTAAGAATGAGCACTAATCAAGGCTAAACACCAACCAAATCCATCAATTACATCATGTACAAGAAATTCCAACTTTCAAAGTAAAGCTAGTTACCTCCTAACTTGATGTTCTAGGCAAGAACTCCAAGCTCCCAAGATTCAATCACTTCCTCCTAGCTCAAGCTTCAAGATTGGATGATTGGAACACAAGACTTTCTCTTGTTTTTCTCTTCTTTTTTTTTCCTTTCTTTCTTCCCTTGCTCACGGTTTTCTCCCTTTTCTTTTCAGCCTTCACCCGACTCTCCTCTCCCTTATTCCTCTTAATTGGTCTCAAATTGGGTTATAAGATAAAGTCTAGAAGATATTTAAGGCATGGGTCAAAGGATTGGTCAAAACTATCAAGCCAACCCTAGCATTTCAATAACCTTCCACCTTGGCCCCAAGTGATTTCATTTCCTGGCAATTGAGTCCATAAGTTGTAAATCCCACTTAGTCCACTAATACTTAATTACACCTAGTTAGGTCACTAATCACCCAATTACCGTAATTAACTCCCGTGAGCATGCAAGTTCACACCGAAAATTCATGAAATAACAAATGTTTGATTTGTACATATAATTAGGGTTTCGAGAAAATATATTAGGGTTAGTACATTTAAAGTTTAGTATGCAAACAAATTAGGGTTTTGTCGAAATTTAGGGTTTTCAAAGCAAACTAGGGTTTAAATTTCAAATTAGGGTTTTTTAGACTTGTAAAACAAAATAGCTAAAACAAAACATTTTGTGAAATAAAACAAACCATATAAACACTTTAGTAAACAATAATGATTATAATTAACATTATGTTGTGTTAAAGTCGATGTTAAAATTTAAACAAAAATATTAACTAAGTAGGTCAAATAAAATAAATTTTCGGATCCTCACACACCAAGTGCATCGGCAATGAAGAAACTAGGGACGCTCAATGACAGTCGACCACCCCACTACCTTGGACAAGCGGGAGTTCATCAGACAAGGTGGAGTCTGGCTAAGGATATGGCGGTTAATGTGACCCCCATATTCTAGGAAGTGGTAGACAGCACTCTCCCCACTATTCACGAAATCAGCAGCAAATGGGGAAGTGGGTGAGGAGCAAGACCCGCACCGATTTTGAGGGAAAAACGGTTACAAGCGGTATCTATAAATACCGATGAGTTTTTCAGCAAAGGGATCATCAACGACATCAAAAAACATAACAAAATCAAGTAGCAAGTAGGAATAGGCTCTAGATAGGTCTTTTCATTCTGCAATTTACGTTAATCAGCTTGTTCAGATTCTTTAGTTTTAGTTTCTTTACTATTCAATCAGCACGCGTCCTTTCTTGTTTCTTTCAATCAGTTTGTTCATAAGTTTCTATTCAATCAGCACATGTCCTTTCTTGTTTCTTTCAGTCAGTTTGCTCATAAGTTTCTATTCGATCAGCACACGTTCTTTCTTGTTTCTATTTCAATCAGTTTGTTCATAAGTTTCTTTAGTTCATCAGCATCTTTTCAATACGTATTCCTTTCAACCGCCATAAGCACGGGATTTTAAGTCCTTGAGGCCACTCAAGGCGGACGAACAGCAATCGTCTAGAAGTCAGGACAATCGGTGCATCGAGACCAGGACATCACCTAATCGGTGGACTAGAGTTTTCCTAATTTTCGGCAACAAACTAGGTGGCACGCGCGTAAAGACGATTCTCAATCGGCAAGTGTTCGTGGATTGCAGAAATCGGCACGAACAGTCTGATCATGGAGAGTTTTATTGTCATGCTGGACAGTTTTATTGTTTTGCTGTACCCTGATCAGGAAGTTTTTGCCAATCGGGCAAGGATAAAAATCCAAGAGGACCAATGACCTCACAAATCTTATCGCTTTGGATAGGAATCGAAGACTTCAATAAATATTGATTTAGTTTTCCATTGACTTTACAAACTCAACTCATAATTAAATCAAGCCTTATATTTAGGCACAAAATCTATCCCATCCAATTAAACTAAAGGCTCGATCCCAAATTTTTTGGACTAAGCAGAGTTTGGATTGGCTCAACCCCCCTACAGTCTTACTATAGTGTACCTCATTTTCTATAGTTTCTTCTCTCTCTCTAGTTTGGTACATTGAAAATGTTTAGAATAAAAAGATTTTTACAACTTCTTCATTCCGTTCAAGGTTTTAAAACCCAAACTGTTCATTGAACCGAAAAAATTCTTGGGTCCGCGGTCCTTTGGTTCAACCGATGGGTTGACCGTTTTGACAGTGGCGTCATAAATAAATAATAAATAAATTATATATTACTATTTTTTATCACATATGCAATCTACACATTCTTCTATAGAGATTTAGACACATGATCATAACTATAATTCTTTTGCTAATGAGATTATAATAAAATAAACTAAGAAAAAGCAAAGATACAAAGCAAAATAAAAAAAAAACAAAGGAAAAAAGAATTATGATTATATCAATATGACAAGTTTGATACCAAAAAAATAAAAATCTTACTTTAGAAAATTAGTAATTTATAAAGTAAAATAAAAAAAATCATAGATTAGAAAATGAAACTTGTGCATATAGGTCAAACACAAATTTGAACTTTGTTGGAGGAATTTGAGAAATTAATGGGGAGATTATGAAAAGAGGGATGATTAAGAAGAGAAAAAATTGATAGAAATTAGGTAAAAAATTATAAAGAAAATAAAGAAAAAAGGTTGGAGTCTTTTAGTCTTAACTTGAACTAATTGTCGGTTGCAATTATCTAATTAGTTTCTTTGTTACATTTTTTTTAAAACTTTTTGTCTTTTTTTTTTAAATTTTGACCAATTGAATGAACCGGACTGGTTTAGTAAAAACCGTTCCGGTTCAACGATTCACTGATTGGACCGGCCGGTTCAACTGGTTTTCACAAAATAGAGCGGTTTGTTAGTCCTCCGGTTTTTAGCTATAAACCGACTCGGACAGCTACCCGGTCGACGGTTCAACCGGTTCGACCGGGCGGTCTGAGTTGGGTTTTAAAACATAGATTCCGTTCTAATATTTGGTATGGACATTTTTTGTTAGAAAACTCTTTTCCTCTAAAAAGTTTATTTCAACTTTTTCCTGAAATTTCATTTTTTACAAAAATCTAAGAAAAGCCCATTCCCACTTTATCCAAAAAATGGCTAAATTATAGGAGTCAAGATCATCTATATTCTATATCTATTTCTTATGTACATATTTATCTATTATATATACATATATTAATTTGTCATTTGCTTCGTCAAATATTAGGTGACAGGTGTCGAGCCTGTACAATAATAAATACCTACTCTAGGAAATATAAATTTTGAGTATAAGGGTGAGTAGGATCGTCTCCTCGGGGGCTGGAAAAATTAACTCCTTTTTATGTGAAATGGGGATTTTAGGAATTAAATGCTAACAAAGATAAACTAAATAATCAACTATGGAAAATAATTAAAGAGAGATTTAATGGGAAAACTCTAGTCAAGGATACACTTGAAATGGTTCAAATAGCGATCATTGATGCAAATATAATTCCAACATTCATTGATAAACAGGTTTTCCTTGCCGATACGATCGATGGCGGTATCTCCTTATTGTATCAATAGCCAAGGTACGACCATTGACTATTTCCCTAATCCCGAAATAACCCTAGAGTGCGACCATAGGATTTAATTCCTAATTGCATTAAAAATTAGAGAAACCACGTTCTAATTAACAAACACGCTTCTGAGGGTCCATTTAAATTAGATTGTATATTTCCGACACAAAACCAATTATGCCAGTTGCTACCAGGATAAGAGTAATCAAACAATTACGGATTCAACCACCCTAATTAGCAAATAGATCACGTGAATAATTAAATACTGCGCAACTATTTAATCACACACAATAATCACTACCAATAAAAATAGAAAATATACAAATACCAATGAATAGAAGAAATAAATAAAATCGATTAGATCTCACAGTAGTAGATGAACCAAATCTTCAAGTGCTCCTTGACTAGAAATAAGAAATTAGCCACACATCATGTTTGAAATTCCACCAAAGTTGTTAAGAGAAAATAGAAAAACCATCTAATTAATCCCCAAAAGAAAGATAAGCGTGGGAAGGAAGAAAAGCGAAACAACTATTGCTTGTCCTTGTTTTGCTTCTTAGGTATTTGTGGTTCTCCTCTTTTCGACAAAAAAGACAACGATAGCCAATAAGATGATGATGAGGTCCAGTGATGCCTTTTTTTTTTTAGCGGTATGCAGCCAAGAGGATTACTTAATGAATCCAATATTCACTGAGGTATACGTAGCCTTTACGACCCAAACTCCATTTGTTGGCTTCCTTTTCCAATTCAAACTCCCACGTTGCACACTCATTTTCCAAATCTGAAAATTTACTTCCAGCCACACTTTTCATCCGTTTCCTTTTTGTCTTCAAAGAAACAAAAATTACCAACAATACCAAATCCTATTCTAAAAAGATTTCCTAAAACAAATACCAAATTAGTTCCAACTACCAAATAAGAAAACATCACAATTAACTCCACAATCTTCTAGAATTTGGACTTCACAAACTTCTTGGAAATTACCCACAGGCCCCTGAAAATCTTGGAAATCGGCTGGATATAGCGCCTGCTTGTCGAGAATGCTTCTGGATTTTCCCTTTTTAGCACAATTTCACCAACTTCTGCAATTAACCAACAATTAAATAAATTTAGTAGAATCCACCCAAGAATACAATTTTTAGTTTAAATAATTAGGAAATATTAGCACAAGAAATAACTAAAATTGCACCCTATCAAACTCCCCCACACCTAAATGATGCTTGTCCTCAAGCATAGCCCACTCAGAAGCACAATCAAGACATAGGATAATTGTAGCAATTCCATACCAATCAAGCTTCCCATATTCCCCAACAATTTCACCAAAATCAGAATATATTAATTTGGCAAAACTCACCAGGAATTTAACAATTGCACTCATTCACTCCAAGATGCAAAGGATATATCACTCAACTCAACACAATGGAATGTCATTACCATAAATTTGCTCATATATCACATCTCCACCACTTAATCATGAATCAAATGCAAAAATCAATGGGACTTTCACAAGGTTGTAATAGGGCTTAGGTGAAGGTAGGATAAAAGGTCAATTTAGGTGTAGATATGCTAAAGAAAATGCCAAAATTCCAATGCACAATTTCTTTACAAATTTTCACCTTCAAGGCAATTAGCACTTCATCAACCCAACAAATGTAGCTTGTATTAGTGCTTATCACATTTCACAACACAAGGACTTCACACGTCTTTTTTTTCTTTCTATTTTTTTTCATTTTTTTCATTTTTTTTCTTTCTTTGCTTTTTTTTTTCTTTTTCTTTGTTTTTTTTTCTTCTTTTTTTTTCAAGACAAAGGAAACAAACAATATATAAAGCACCTTAACTTGCTACACTTGCTCTTTTTTTTTTCATCCATTGCCTTGCAAATAATACACTAGGCCTCATGCAATGATATTCAAGAATTACTTTAACATCCGGGTTCAAAAAGAAAGTCTAAAAAGAGGTTTTAGGCTAAAAAATGTGGTTATCAAACAAAGACGGGGTTAATGGCTCAAATTGGTTCACTAGGGGTAGATAAAATAAAGGAAGGATTTTTTCTAAAGTCAAAAATGGTTAATCCTAGGCGCCCTTATCATTTTAATGCACCAAATTCATTTAAATGTGGCCTTGACATGCATAACCGAGCAAGTTCTAGAATGACCAAACCATGTGGAATACCACTCAACAAACGAAACATAGAGCAAATTTAGAAAAATTGCTCACAATCAATCTCAAAAAGTCTCACAAGTGGTAAATAATTGATGCCAAATTCAACATATTCATCAGTTAAATCCATCATCAAGAAAAGTAGAAAACCCAATTGGCATGAACTCACTACTCATACCCACATCTTGATTGTATTCATTAATGTTTTCATCATTTTTTTTTTCAAAAGAAAGTAAAATGCAGAACAAAGGACATAAAGCATATAGGACCCTCCCCCACACCTAATTTCTACATTGTCCTCAATGTAGCAAATGAAAAACAGGAAAGCAGTAAAAGGGACAACGGACTCCCAGAAACATGGAGGAGCAACAATCCAACTACAGCTGGGGAAGCGGAGGATGGAAACCCATATGGTGAAAATCTGGGCCAAGTTCGAGCCATCCGGGAGGCGTGCAAACTAACTAATTGACCCGGTCAAATTAATACATGTGACCGAAACTCAAGCCCAGATTAAATCAACAGCCGAGGAGTCAAGACAGATTAATGCATATAATCAAAATCAGCAACCAATATCCAGAGGAGTCCAGCCACAAAGATCCAAATTACACACCAAAATATTGCCCAAAAATTGTATTGACCACTTCACTCACAAAATCAGATTCACTGGTCAAAGTCCAACAATTATAGCCAGTTACTAATTTTCAATAGCCAGCCAAGAAAGTAGCCAATTCATAGAGTTAGAATCACCACCACACAAAATTAGCCAATCAAGCCATCAAGGAGTGGAAAGAAATCTGACAAGCTATCATGAAGGCATTAAAGGCTAAGAATAGGAGAAATCTCAAAAGGCACTTGCAGTGATTCAAAAGCTGGTTGAGGAGGAGTCTGGGAGGAGAGGATCTGTTGAAATGAAGTATGAACCGGAAATAAATGAGCAGAGGTCGTGGTGGAAAGAAGAAATAAGGGAGAAAAGAAAGAAAGAAAAGGAAGAAAAAGAAAGGAAAAGGAATTAGGGCCTGGAGTTTTTTTTTTAAGAAATACTCGAAAATCGGAAAAAAAAAGGTTTTGGGTTCAAACAAGTTAGGCATGGCATGCTCTCTAACGCTCGCTAAGCGATGAAATTTGGTATCTGAAACCCATTAGCGTGGGCATGCCTAACTTATATGCTACGGCCTTGAACAATAATTTCCTTCCTTAGGCCTAATTTACGCTGGCACCTAATTGGTGGTGACGACACATAAAAAAAATCATCATTTTAACTGAATCTACTTACTTAAAAGATACAAAAATACTAAAATACTAAAAATAAGCAAATCATAAATCCTTGGGTTTGCCTTCAAGTAGCCTTTCTTTAATGTCTTTGGCTAGACAATGCCTTATTTGTTCAAGGAGGATAAAATTTTCCATTCTTGTCATGGCTTGCTCCATATGTTCTGATAGCCCTCATAGATGGAGTAGTCTTTGAACTCATGAACTGCGGTGCTCTTTTGACTCGGAGATGATCTGAAGTGAGCAAGTAATGGCTTGGATTTTGCATTTAATTGCTTTCGATGTTTGGCCACTACAACTTCTGGATTCTCCCTGTCATTTAACTCAAATGCCTCTTGCACAGCAGGGTTAGTTATATTGGTAGCAAACATGGAGTGAGAGTCATTAGGATGTTTCTTTGCATCAAAAACATTAAAGTAAATAATTTCTTCATCAAATTCCATCGTAAGTGTACCCTGATTAACATCAATCTTAGTCTGGGCAGTACTCATAACTGGTCTCCCTAACAAAATAGGTGATGGATTTGGAGAATTCCTGTCACCCATATCAAGCACATAGAAATCAGCAGGAAAAACTAATCCTTCAACTTGAACCAAAACATCCTCAATTAAACCCTCAGGATAAACATTTGTACGATCTGCCAATTGAATTATCACCCCCGTTTTCTTTAATGGGCCTAGATTTAGGGAATCAAATATAGATTTAGGCATGACATTAATAGAAGCCCCTAAATCTAGCATGGCACCTCTAGTTCTAGAATTTCCAATTTTACAGGGGATGATGAACATACCTGGATCACCACATTTAGGTGGGAGCTTTCTTTGCAACACAGCTGATACGTTCTCCCCCACCACAACTCGTTCATCTCGCCTAAGCTTCCTCTTATTAGCATAGATCTTTCAAGAATTTGGCATATTTGGGCACCGCTTGATTGCCTCAGGTAGAGGGATGTTTATTTGCACCTTAGAACACCTCTAGGATTTCTTTTCCTTCTCTTGCTTCTTTGGCTTCTCCAACCTACTAGGGAATGGTGGTGGAGTAGCCTTAGCTTTGGATCGGAGTTACTTGTGAGCCTTCTTGCCCAACCCTTCTTCTTCCAATTATTTCTCAATTCGGTCCTCATTCTTGTCTTTGGGAATTGTTGGTTTAGGACCTTCAATCTCTTTTCCACTTCTAAGGGTCATAGCACTCACATTTTGGGATTAAGCCTGGGTTGGGAGGTAACCTCCCATCTACCTTGGCTTCTAGGCTGGGTAGTAGCTAACCGACTCACTTGTATCCCAGAATCTTGTATCTTTGGAGTCCGTTTCCGTTGGAATTGCAAAATACTAGAAGCTCTTGACTATTTCCTCCAAAGATGCATTGGATGAACTAGAAGTCGGTTGTTGTGGCTTGGTTGGTAAGATTGCTGGAATCACAGGGGCCTCTACTTAGGAATGAATTCTGCCTATTCCCATAGCTGAAGTTAGGATGATCTCTCCATCCTGGATTATACATGTTTGAGTAGGGATCATATTGTCTTCTAGGCGCGGGCACGTCTCCAGCCATATTCACCTGTTCAACTCCGTCTTCTTGAAGCATTGGGCATGTGTCAGTGGAATGCCCTACACGTGTACAAATCCCACACACCTTCAACTGTTGGGCATTCCCTACAGCTAGTTGTCGAACAAAGGATGTTAGTTCAGACAACTGTTGTTGCATAGAAGACACCTCCACTTCATTGACTCTACAGATGGATGAATTCTCACGGGTGCCAAATTGTTGTGAATTTTCTGCCATCTCCTCAATTAGCGCCCATGCTTGGTCAAGGGTCTTATTAGCTAAGGCCCCTCCACTTGCAAAGATCAATGATATTTCTATCGATAGAACAAGTCCCTCATAGAAATATCGGATCAATAGTTGCTCACTAATTTGATGTTGTGGACATCTTGTGCGCAATCTATTGAATCTTTCCCAAGACTCATCTGGGATTCCCTGTGATGTTGTTTAATGCCGCATATCTCCTTCAGACACGGCAGGGATGCGGAAAATATTTTCTAAGAATTTCTTCTTCAATCTGTACCCATGTGGTGATACTACCTGCTGGTAGGTAGTATAACCAATCTTTGGCTGCATCCTTAAGTGAGAATGGGAATGCTCGAAGCTTTATTTGCTCTTCAGTTACCCCCGGTGGTTTCATACTTGAGCAAACCACATCAAACTCCTGGAGGCACTTATGGGGTTCTTCACCTGAAAGTCCATGAAAAGTTGGTAAGAGGTGAATCAAGCCAGATTTTAACTCAAACGAAATATTTTCAGCTATGTTTGGAAAAGTTATGCAAAGGGGTTGTTGAGTTAAATGCAGGGCCAACTCCCGAGTGTCCGGTATGATTGGCCATAATGTACTCTCTTGCTCAATCACTAGAGGAATCAGTTGAAGATTCAGTCAATTCAATTGCCAAATTGAGCCCAGGAGATGGAGTAGATGATTGCCCTCTCGTTCGTTCTTTGGTCTCCTTTCTTAGCCTACGCGCTGTCTTCTTAACCTCTGGATCGTATATCAATTCACCTGTACGAGAAGAACGAGGCATAAACTAGCAAAGAACACCCAAAAAAAAAAGTAAGAATAAAATAGAAATAAAAAATAAAGCAAAGTAAACTCAAAAAGGAGCGAATAATTTAGGCACCAGTCCCCGGCAACGGCGCCAAAAATTGACAGGTGTCGAGCCTGTACAATAATAAATACCTACTCTAAGAAATATAAATTTTGAGTATAAGGGTGAGTAGGATCGTCTCTCGAGGACTGGAAAAATTAACTCCTTTTCGCCATGGAAATGGGGATTTTAGGAATTAAATGCTAACAAAAGATAAACTAAATAATCAACTATGGAAAATAATTAAAAGAGAGAGAGATTTAATAGGAAAAACTCTAGTCAAGGATACACTTCAGAAATGGTTCAAATAACTGATCATTGATGCAAATATAATTCCAACATTCATTGATAAACAGGTTTTTCACTGCCGATACGATCTGACAGCAGTATCTCCTTATTGTATCAATAGCCAAGGTACGACCATTGACTATTTCCCTAATCCCAGAATAACCCTAGGTACGACCATAGGATTTAATTCCTAATTGCATTAAAACTTAGAGAAACCCTGTTCTAATTAACAAACACGCTACGAGGGTCCATTTAAATTAGATTGTATATTTCCCTGACACAAAACCAATTATGCCAGTTGCTACCAGGATTAGAGTAATCAAACAATTACGGATTCAACCACCCTAATTAGCAAATAGATCACGTGAATAATTAAATACTGCGCAACTATTTAATCACACACAATAATCACTACCAATAAAAATAGAAAATATACAAATACCAATGAATAGAAGAAATAAATAAAATCGATTAGATCTCACAGTAGTAGATGAACCAAATCTTCAAGTGCTCCTTGACTAGAAATAAGAAATTAGCCACACATCATGTTTGAAATTCCACCAAAGTTGTTAAGAGAAAATAGAAAAACCATCTAATTAATCCCCAAAAAGAAAGATAACGTAGGAAGGAAGAAAACGAAACAACTATTGCTTGTCCTTGTTTTGCTTCTTCGTATTTCGTCGTTCTCCTCTTTTTCCAGCAAAAGACAACGATAGCCAATAAGATGATGATGAAGGTCCAGCAGATGCCTTTTCTTTTTAGCAGGTATGCAGCCAAGAGGATTACTTAATGAATCCAATATTCACTGAGGTATACGTAGCCTTTACGACCCAAACTCCATTTGTTGGCTTCCTTTTCCAATTCAAACTCCCACGTTGCACACTCATTTTCCAAATCTGAAAATTTACTTCCAGCCACGCTTTTCATCCGTTTCCTTTTTGTCTTCAAAGAAACAAAAATTACCAACAATACCAAATCCTATTCTAAAAAGATTTCCTAAAACAAATACCAAATTAGTTCCAACTACCAAATAAGAAAACATCACAATTAACTCCACAATCTTCTAGAATTTGGACTTCACAAACTTCTTGGAAATTACCCACAGGCCCCTGAAAATCTTGGAAATCTGGCCTGGATGTCTGCCTTAGGCGCGCCCGCGCCTAACTGTCAGGAATGCTTCTGGATTTTCCCTTTTTAGCACAATTTCACCAACTTCTGCAATTAATCAACAATTAAATAAATTTAGTAGAATCCACCCAAGAATACAATTTTTAGTTTAAATAATTAGGAAATATTAACACAAGAAATAACTAAAATTGCACCCTATCAAACTAGGTCTATTTTGTGAGTTTGATTAATAAGTTTATTACTTTTTTACTGAGAAATAATTCTAATTCCTATTTAATGACTTTTCTTTCCTTTTACTTTGAAATAAAATATTCAGTTAACATTTTTAATATATTTGTATTCACAATATTGGATTATATGATGACATTTGTTAACTCAAACAAACAATAACATGTCAAAATACATTCACATGAAGTTTAAAAAATTAAAAAAGAAAAGAAAAGAGTAAACCTACTAGATCGTTCGTTAAGGTACAATTACATTTTCTTATTAACAAATAGTTCTTAAAACCCTTTAGAAGCAAATCAAGGGTAGAGAATTTAACGTGCATGAATGACGGATTTAACATGCATGAAAAATACATGGGATTCAATATGCATGCAATTTAAAATTTTAATTTAATTACAACTGGTATTCACCTATTGCAATTGTATTACAGTTAGTATTCACCTATTGTAATTGTAGGCTATTAAAAAGTTATGTTCTTACTAATAAGTTATTGTGATTTTATGCTATTAAAAAGTTCTTTATTAATTAATAATTCATTTGTCTCTAAATCAAGATGTGTATAGAATGTATATAGGGGCAATTAAGTCAATATAATGGTTTTTTTTTCATTCCATTCTGACTTATCAATACAATTATACAGACATGGAAAAAGAAATTAACATCCATTCTGACTTGCATACCAAACACTAAAATGATATATATTTTCCCATCCATTCTGGCAAGAAAAAAATTCTGGATGGAAAGATCTTTCTATTCTGAATCTTTCCAATGTACCAAATGAGGGGTATAAGTGAAACCTTCCTTATGTTTCTAGAAAGAGTATTTTTTTTCTTATACATTGTCGGTGAATAATTTTTTTATACTAGTAGATTTAGATCATGCACATAATATAAATTTAAATTTAAAATTCAAATCATACATACGTAGTATACATCCATAAGTGCCTGTATAAAAACTACACTGTCATTGGATAAAAAGATAATCCTTTTAGAAAACCGCATGGGAGTGAGAATTTAGAAAATGATTTTCCTCATCTACTTTGTCATTTCTTTTCATCATCTAGATTGTCATTTCATGATCTAGTAAGCATGTAGATGGCTCAACCCAATCCTGTTGTAAAAGAGTAGAATCATAACCTTACTTAATTTTCTAGGAATCTAGAAAATAAAACTTGATATGTACACATTTAGGAACCTTAAAATGTCTAATTAGAGTCAAGCAGTCTAATATATATAGTACACAGTACAAAATCTCAATACACAGTACACAGTACACTTTGTTTTAAAGTGTAATATAAGCTAAGCCAAAATCTCAATACACAGTACAATAACTTGACGTTTTAAAGTTTTTACACACTTTGTTTGAGGGCCCTTCCAATTTGAATTAATAGAAGCTAATCCAATCCCACCAACTTTCTTTTGAAGGTTTTATTTGATATTATCTTATTGTACCTGTTCCTCACTATTTGATCACTTTTGATACTTTGCCATAAAGGATGTCTCTTTTAGTGATCTGAGGACTGTATTTAACAAGTATGCCACTAAAGTTATAGAAACTTAAGTCACTTGTAAAATTCCAACATCACCACCCAAGAGAAAAAAAGTAATTCAAGCTCAACATATATAGTTTTCTGTATAACTACTCTAGATATTCATACATTGAAACAAATCATCTGAACTAGAAGAGTTTGAAGCTTCATTCATCATCAACTAGAAAAAAGAGGGGAGTAAAAAGGAAAAAAGAAAGAAAGAAAAAAAGAAACAATAGTGAAGTGATAATAAGTGATCAATACCAATGTAGATGGGTGAATAAAAGCCTATTTATGTGAAATTGAGTGAAACTGGCTAAATATTCACGTTGAAAACTATACAGGCAATCTATTAAAACTTTCTATTGTGGGCTAGTTTGAATTGTGATTTATTTGTATTACTCTCATTGTTGTGGGGTGTTATTAATCTTATAAACAAAAAAAGAAATTTTCTATCGATGATTCTGGAAAGCTGTGTAGATATTTATGAGATATTCCTCAGAAAAGAATTAAATGAACAACATAATTGCAAAATACATTGTGCCATGCTTAACCTGGTTTAAACAACAAATGATCTACTAATTTTTAGTTCATGATTTGAAGTTCAGTCAGTTTAATCAGCTAGAATTTCAATTTCAAGATTAGCTCCCACGGGCGAATTAAAAGAAAGAGAGTGAGAGAGAGAGAGAGAGAGAGATGTCACTTTCCATTAAGTAATAAAGCAGTCCAACTTGTAATTGACTAAAATATTTTCAAAAACAAAAAAAAGAATTCACTAAAAAACAAAAAAAAAAGATTAGCTCCCACGGGCGAATTAAAAGAAAGAGAGTGAGAGAGAGAGAGAGAGAGATGTCACTTTCCATTAAGTAATAAAGCAGTCCAACTTGTAATTGACTAAAATATTTTCAAAAACAAAAAAAAGAATTCACTACATTATGGGGAACAAAAAAAGTTTTGATCTCATTATGGGAGAACTTAAAAATTCTTGAATCTTCTACAGTAAACAGGGGATGGAAATGGCTTGAAGCCGAGAACAGCCAATGATCCTCCTTGGAGATGGCAATCCTCCTTGAACAGATGAAAAATAAGGCCTTGAGATTGCGCATTAGACTGTACAAATAGTCATCTACAATGTATCTTACTACTTTACTGGTTCATAGCTTGAAAAGATGGAAAAGGAGCACATAAATAATTTTAAGCAAAAATCTTGAAAAGAAAAGAAACTAAGCTATCATGGGATAAATTGATCATCCACTCATACGCAGGGTATATGATCAGCCTCATGATGGTTATTCCCTCTTCCAGCTGCTACAGGAATACGGGGATGGAAGAGACTCTTAGCTTCCATAGCGAGCTGAGATGTCAAGGACCCAAAAAGTTTAGCATTTTCAGTTGAGTCTATTGCTTACTCTTTAATGGAAAGATTGATACTAAATTGGATGCTAATCCATTGGAAAAGCAGTGGTCTAGATTTTATAAGTGCGTTTGATAAAACTAAAATTCAAAATCTGAAATTTAAAATTTAAAATCTGAATTCATTAAATTATTGAATTGTAAATATTGAAATCCTAACATTGGAGCACATTTTGTATTAAATGATGAGTGAATAATTTATCCCTTATTTTTTGAAATAATTTTACTTACATAATTCACACCCACTTAATTAATTAAGATATTCTATTTTTTATTATCAACATATCTGAACATATTAGGATCTTAATCCATTAAATTTAATGCTAAATTGGGTTATCAAATACAATTTTTATTTGTTTTTGTTGGCCTGCATCTCAAGCAAAGTAATCATAGACCAAGGACAAAATTAAAATCATATCCTCTCCAATCCTCAAAATCTTCCAAGACTTTGGATATGGTTAACTACACCGAACTTCTGCTTGGTTCGTTTGTTTAATACGTATCCGGGGAACTAATTATTTTATGTAAACAAATATAGTAAACTTCTCGCATGAATAAAACAGAAAATGAAAATCAACAGACAACTAGGCATACTCATCAAGATTCAACGGCAAAAGGACTACGCTACAGTAATGCGAGTTATGGTAATGCTAAAAAGGTAACTTGCAATAGCAAATTTTTATCAGCTTTAGCAATAAATTAAAACTTTTAGCATTTTTTTGTAATATTGTATCACAATAATTAATATTAGTAATGGTAAGTTTATTAAGAAATTTAGTATGTATATCTTTTAATACAGTAAGTTATAGTCATCAATGAAAACTTACATTTTCAGTAAACAAACTTACTTACTTTTTAATAAAATTTACCTTTTCTTGAATTTAACTTACTAGTAAGTTTAGTATGAATTTTAGTAAGTACATATCCTAAAGCAGTAAGTTATAATCATCAATGAAAATTTACTTTTTCAGTAAAAAAAAAAAACTTACTTTTTAATAAAATTTACCTTTTCAAGAATTGAACTTATTAGTAAGTTTATTAAGAAATTTAATAAATATAACTCCTAAAATAGTGAATTACAGTCATTAATGAAAATTTACATTTTCAACAAATAACCTTACTTATTTTTTAATAATATTTGCTTTTTTTGAATTTAATTTACTAATAAATGTACTATGAAATTTAGTAAGTATATTTTCTAAAGCAGTATGCTATAGTCATCAATTAAAATTTACATTTTCGGTAAACAAACTTACTTACATTTTTTTAAAAAAATTATCTTTTTTGAATTTAACTTACTAGTTAATATACTATGTAAAAAGATAAACTTTTCCTATTTCTTTCAAGTAAATTTTTATTCGTTTGGGACTCTTACTCATTTTCCTTTTCCCTTTTCATCCACTCGATTATCATTGCAACACTTGACAAAATTCAATTTCTTTATAAAGACTTTACTTGATTAGGTTCTTGGCAGAGCAAGGTTTAGTCTAGAAAAATTGTTGTAGAAAGTTGAACCTCTTGACATTCACAGGGTGAGATTTTATTCTATAAAGTCAAACCCGAATGTTGAAATCCAAAAGGTGATCAAGAGAAAACCCATTCTAAGGACCGATCCCAATATCAATAAATCCATCTCGAATAGTGGATTGCTAGTTATTGAGTTTAGGTTTAAATTGAATTGCCCTCTCAACCCATTTATATAATTGATTGACTAGTCTAAAGTCGCAATTAATTCATGAATTTCCCAATGATGTTTGATTGAGAGAGTTCCTCAAAGAACTCAAAAAAAAAAAAAAAACTTCCATAATGATTGACTAGTCTAAAGTCGCAATTAATTCATGATTCCTAAGGGTGTTTAATTGAGAGAGTTCCTCTAAGAACTCAAAAAAAAAAAAAAATCCCGTAATTTTCAGTTGCCTTCCACACTTGAAAATTGAGGCATGCGTACAAGACATGAACGTCTAGTTTTTACCTGACGCCTTCATCCTTGCATAGATACAGTGAGGTCTACACCTTTTCGTTTGGTTAACTTAAAATATCATTGGAAAATTTGCTTTCCCATAGAAGTTTTTATAATTTTTGACTTTTTAAATAGTTTTTTGAAATAAGGTCTGGAATTTGTTGACTTTTTACATTGATTTGATGATTATGATTTGGAAGTCAACACAATGCATGCATTCCATAAACATTGCATGTAATTTGTGCTCTAAGCTTCATTTCCACAGGAAACTTCTATGAAATGGCTTGGACCCTTTCACTGAAACCTAGTATGTAGTAGATGTGCAAAATATATTTCAAAGTTATATAACTTAATATACGGGTAAATTTACTATAATTTCAAAAATTATGCTACATTAATATAACTTAAACTTTTATACTTATTACCTTGACAATAAATTTATTAAATTTTTATCATGTTATTATATTCATAGGTATTAGTTTATTGAAACTGTCATGTATAGACAAGTGCTTTTATATATATAACTCGTATTAGATGATTTGCTATTTTTGTAAACCAAACATTCAATCTTTTCAATAATTGAAAAGTAATTCAAATTTTATATTATGACAAATTTTTATTACATGTTTTATAAGGTCATGTGAATAGTAAAAATAGTTTTTGTAGTATTTTTATAACGTGTAAAATACACAAGATTTATAAATAATAAGTACAATCATGTATCATACATGAATATTTGGATTCTTTTTACTGAACATAATGCTAATTTCAATCATTAATAAAAAAATTTAGCATTAATTCAATTAAACTTCCTAATACTAGTTTCATATAAGCTTTTTAAATAAAATCGTAAATTTATGCCACAAAGTAGTAAGTTTTGATAATTAATCAAATTTACTATGTTATCATAAAATTTACTACTGTTTTATAAAAATTTACTATTAGTTGAACTAAACTTACTCTAAAAAGTAATTTGGGGATATAAAGTAGTAATTTATTCCAAAAAAAAGTAACTTTCATGTTTATTCTGATTTACTATTTTAGACATTAAAGTTGCTAATTAATTATATTAAATTTCAATCATTAATAAAAAATTTTAGCATTATTTCAAGTCAACTTCCTAATAGTAGTTTCATATAAGTTTTTAAAGTACAATAGTAAATTTATACTTCAAACTAGTAAGCTTTGCTCATTAATAAAATTTCCTATGATATTATAAAATTTACTATTATTCTATAAAAAATTACTATTACTTGAGCTAAACTTACTCTCTAAAACTAAGTTTGGGATATAGAGTAGTAATTTATTTTCCAAAAAAGGTAACTTTCATATTTATGCAATTTACTTTTTCAGACATAAAAGTTAGTAATTCACTAAGTTAAAATTACTGCTTTAGATGCGAAACTTACTCCCAAATTTTTAGGTTAATTTTTTGGCACTATCTTATCTAGGTGACTAGTCTAATAAGTAATCAAATGGTCACAAAAAGTGTTTTTCATGTAAAAATTGTTTAGTTATCATAACTATAGTTATTGGCATATTTTCTATAAAAAAAAAAAAAAAGCCCTCAGATCAAGGAGTGTAATAGTATATTTGTATAACAAAAGATCGAATAGAGACATAGGAAGAAGGTGAATAATAATTTTCTAAGTGAAGTTTCACTAAAAATTGTGAAATGTTTGCATCAAATTGTGCTGTCTAGTCTATTGAAAACATGTTTAAGAGTTCCCTATTGTGAGACCCCAATCCCACGTCAATCAGTGGGAAGAGAGGAAAAGAATATGTGTATATACCTAGGCCCCCGAGCTACTAAATAACTTTGTTTAATCATTTTAAACCGGTAATTTCACTTAAAATTTATTCAGACTAGAATGTGAACCCGAGATGTTACACTCATGATAGTAACATGAGGGGAAAGCACAGACGTTGATGCTCCTAACAACTGTCAAGGTATCATAATGATAAGCCAATGGACTAAAACAAGGAATAAAAGAAAAATAATTAATCTTAAATTAAAATTGAAGGTGCATGACTGATCACAGCATGAGTTCATCACTGGTATCCATGAATTTGTGAGCCACCTTGGGCCAGTTATTCTTCTTTCCTCTATTCTAGATGTAGTGTCTGCAATGGGCAATTCCTGATTTCTGCCATAAAAAGGGAGGTGGCTGACTTTTCTGGCAGTGGCGGAAGCTGAGCGTAATGATATCATCCTTAAGACACTAGGAAAGTTTTATCACCTATACTGGGAGAGAGAAACCCTTCTCCTGACAGATGCATTAGATTGTACAGGATTAAAGCAGTTCAAATTTCATATCTGCTCCTTAGATTTGCAAAACAATTAGATAGTCCCTGATGCTTCTAAAAAGTGTCTAACAAGGATGGGTACCTGATCAGAAGAATAGAAAACTATGAAGATATAAAGTAAAGTTAAGCATATGTTTTTTGTGCTTTAAGGAAGGAATCATCTTAAGTCAGTTTGCGACAGAGCCTGAGAAATTAAAAGTTCAAGGATCTAATTGTTTCATCAGATTCATTATGAGGTAATTACTAAGTTTCTAGATTAGCCAGGCAGGATAAAAGGCGAGCACAAGTAAAACTGGATATATTAAATGGGCACTGCCTTTTGAGGATTTAAAGAATTTCAACCCCCGATTAACCAGAATATGGGGGAATAAATATTACATCAATTAACAGAGAACGTGAATATTAGGAGATTGATACCTCATGAGTCATGACTGATCTTTGAATGAGGTTGTCATTGACATTGATAAAGTATGAGCTATATTGGACCAACCTTCTCCTTCCCTTGATTCAAAAATTTGTGGTTTCAGCGATATGCAGATTTTGATTTCTAGCTCGTAGTGGCCAGTAGGTAGCCCTTCTTCTAGCAGTGGCTGAAGTTGAGAGCAGTGGATATCCTTACAAATTAAATGTGTCTGTCACCTATATAGCGTAACCGAAAGATTGTAAGCAAGCACATATATAGGTCAGGTGCAGCAAGCACCATTATAGCTTCAAATTGAAGTATGAAATAAATTAGAAAAAAGCGTAAAAAATTGTCTGCAAGTGCAATAGCAGTCTAGCAAAGTATACATATCTTGAACCATGAAGATTTTCTTTCCCCATCAGCTTATCTATTTGAGTAAATGCGTTCACCATATTGAGTTGGTGGCTTTACCCGATTTGAATCTGCAGTGCATGAAAAGATAAAAGCTAGAGGAGTTCTGTTTATTCATTAGATTATGAAACAAATGAGCAAAAATCACATTATTTGACACTATATATGTCATTGTAGTAACAGGGGACATGAATTAAATCAACAACCTGAATATTATACCGACCATCATTGAAAATGCTGTGTCATTGATGACTGAGATCTCCGCTGATAATCTTTCCATTGCTCTACTAACCAGTCCTTACTTCCGTTACGCCCTGCTCATACACAAAAGGATCCATAGGAAAATCCTTTTGTAAGTCTGAAAGACAGTCCCTTCTCTGGCAGCAACCAGGAACAGGGCGTGAAGAGCAGATTAGGTTAGCATTTCAGTGTCTCTGGCCTCCTATCAAGATATTCGAGCATCCAATATAGCAGGGAGTTATTGTTTGGAAATACTCCTCTACAACATCAATCCCCACATATACTCGTGGCCTGAGTGGGGGAGTCTCAAGCTTTCAGCAAATGCCACTATCTTGGGCTTGCCAGTAGCTTTCTGAAATTGATGACACCAAGAAACTCTTGGCTGTAAAAGAGCAAAACTCAAACCGAAAAATTCACTTCAATACTTAAAATATTTCTAGGGTGGCCTTATCACAAAACAATTCATGATTGGTAAAAGAATTTGGTAGCGGATGTAAATGAACTATGCGTGTGCAGTTATAAACCTGAAATGGAGTCAATGGAGAAAGAAGAAAATCTAGAATGATAACATCAGGAACTCATACTCATTCAAAATGGGTGAGTATCAGTTCCCTGATTGGAATTAACAGAAACTTGAGAAATATTTGCGTCATATTATACTTTGTAGCGTACTCAGAACATCTTTAATAGTTCCCCACAGTTGTGGCACAGAGAAAGCACTGATCTTGATGTTAGGGAAACATAATGTGCAAACGGACAAACTAATGGAAAAAGAAAAAGAGGGAGAGAGATGATTTACCTTCAGTTAACTGAAGAATGCATAACTGATCACACATGAGTACATCATTGACAATCACAAAATATGAGCTACCTTGGGCCAATCATCTTCATCCCTCTTTCTGAATGTAGTGTCAACTCTAGGCTATCTTTGAGTTCCGTCATGAAGAGGAGGCCATGAAGAGGGAGATAGCTAGCCCCTCTTCTGGCAATGGCTGAAGCCGAGAATAAATGATCATGTGTATCCTTAGAATGGGAGATAGCAAGTCTTTTCTCCTGGCAGATACATCACACTGTGATAAGATCAGACCACTTTCAGGGTTCAGGGTTGCTCCTTGGAAAATAAAATTTACTTTTTTAATAGTTTAAAATAGAGATAAAAGATTGTAAAGCACGCACATAGAAAATTTTTAGCAAGTTTAGGAACAGTGACAATTTAAACGCCTCACAAAAAATTGAAGGGGTTATTCTCTATCAACATATACCACTTGAAGAAACTGTTTATTTGCCTAAGTTGGTGGCTTTACTTGGTCTGAATCTCTGACCCAGAAATGAAAAGAAAGTATTGGCCACATTATTAGAGCAGAAAAAAATTAGTGATAGCATATAAAATTTCTGGTTACTCAATCAGATTACTGATCCAGCAAAAGAAAAATATTAGCATTGTGTAACCAGATTATTGCATTAGTTATGACACACCTCTACATGGACACTGCCTTTGCTCCAAAACCAGTGGTTACATTTCAAAAACTGTTGGTTAGGTTCCTTTGAAATGTAGAATGGCAATTGTAGGGACAGTTATGGTTAATTCAGGAACTGTTAGCCAGCTTCCGGTTCAAGCAACCATGGACATGCCTAATCTACGAATATGGTTCCGTTCCTCCATGCTAGTATGTAAAAGAGCTTGATTGAAAGCATTCAAAGAGAATAAAAGCGTCCTTTTTTGAGAAAAGGTAACTTGAATGATCTCCTAACTTTTGGGACTTATCACATTGCTAGTGTCTTGGTCAAGGGACTAATTCTCCATCAACTATTACGCAGGATCTGCACAACCTTAGGCCAGTCTTGTCCTTTCTCCCATTCTAATCTTGGTTTTACTAGTGGGAAGCCGTCAATTCGCACTTTAGTGAGGGAGGTAAGCAATCCCTCTTCTGGAAAGGACCGGAATTGAGTGCAGTACCTGATATCAAGCTTTTGGAGAGAGGTGGGGCGTTGAAGATCCGAATATTTTAGCATTTTCAGATTCTCTCGTGTCCACAATAAGAGAATTTTGAGCGTGCAAGGCAACAGCCAGTCTTCTTCTGGAAATGACTCTACTTCATCTGTACCACCAATTCTCAAGTATGTGGGAGAGGGGAGTTTCTCCAAGCCCCACTCTCTCTGGCTACCCATGAGCCTTTTGCAATTGTAGATCAGAAGGGATTGTAGGCTGGAGGGTAAACCCCCCTTGGGGAAGCACTCAATTTCTGGACAAACTTTCTAAATCTGGACGTCGAAGAGATGGGAGGAAAGATTCTATCAGTTCTGGCAATGACTTGAGCTTCTTGCAACTCTCGAGAATAATCTTCTTTAGATTGGAGGCTGGCAATCCTCCCTTTGGAAAAGACACTAGATAATCACAGCATTGTATACATAAAGACTGCAATGATGTCAATCTAGAATTGCTGCTACTTTGATTCCCAATCCCACGTGATGGAATCGAAAGCATCTCAAAGCTATTGCAATCTTCAGTGTCAATACTGTTTAGCATAGGAAATGAACAAAGCGAGATGACTTTGAGAGACTCGCAATTAAGTAATCTCAAGAACTCCTGGGATCCACCCTGCAAGACTTCGCTCTCCAGGTTCAAGTTGCAACATCTATAGTATTCGAGTGATTTTAGCGAGGCAGGTAGGCAACTTCCTGGAAAGGGTAAGAGAGACCCACGATCATCTATTTCCTAGTTGTCAAGACTGGGTAACTAGTTGATCTCCAGGTACAACTTTAAAAAGTCTTTAGAGCCCTAATCTTCATCTTACGAAGAGGTAAAAGTTGTTGACTGTTTCCATTGAAGATCCTCAATTGGCCAGTGGGCAGCACAAGGTTGTCGCAGCCGGAAATCTCTAGGCTTCGTAGTGATGAAAGTTGTTTTGGAAGTTCTCCAATTAGTTTTGGACAATCAATTATACAAACCTCTTCAAGACTGCTACAAAAGTCATATTCTGGTATGTACCAATACTCCCACTCTGCCATCTTCTTAATATCAACTTTTTAGAGATAGGAACGGATTGGTTGCATGGATGTCTCCATAAAATTCCCCCCTCAATGCTGATATACAACTCATTCCAACAATTTCACGTGATTGCAAGGCCAATAGCTGCACAAGTGCAGGCAAGCAAAAGCAATATTTGCATCTATATAGACACGAATATGCCAAATGGCAAAATGAATAGTTTCCTAGCCAATCTGGAAATGTTGTCTTGCAGTATCCATCGATCCCAAGATGCTTTATGCTTGAATGAGGTTGTAGGTTATCAAGCATATCTTTCACAACTCGTGAATCATTAGTAGTAGTGTCCCATTTCAAAGTTAACTTTTCAAGGTGTTTCTTGCCCTTCATATTCCCCATGGCTGCATTCCTACCAGTAGAAAACATTTTGTAGCTTCCAAATCAAGAGCCCATCACAAAGCTTCAGAAATTTTGCCCAACTCCTCGATCATTGAACCAGTATCCTTACCTACTATAAAATTAGTCAAGACTTGAAGTTTTCTCAGTCTACTCATATATAGTGGCATGCTTTGCAATGGAGTTCCACTACTATCCAGGTAAGACAAGTTAATTAACTTTGCCAAATTTACTGGCAACTGTTCAAGTTTCTTACAATTTGACAGCAGCAAGGTTTGTAGGTTGTACAAGGTGCACATGCTTTCTGGTAGGATTTTCACGTATGTAGAAGGGCGATTCAAAAATCATAGGTGTTTCAAATGGCTAACTGAATCGGGCAACTTAATGATATCATAGCCCAACAAAGACAGAACCCTTAAGCACTTGAATTTTGGCAATATTCCATGTAAAAATTTTTGGCTTACGTTGTTTTTCAGCAGGTAGTGATATTTACTCAGACATAACGGTAGAAATGTTCTCAGATTCTTGGTCTCCCTCAAGAGTTGAAATTTATGACAGGGGTCATAAAAACTAAGATGGTATGAAAAGTTACTTATTCTACCTATTGTACCATGTCCCCCTTGATGATCTTCCAGCCTGAGACAATATTTCTGAGAAACAAATCTAGCCAAATCATTGACAAGCTCATGCATTCAGAAGACATTGTCGGTTGACTGCTCAAATAATGACCTCAAACTTAACTCAGGCAAGTATTCTTCACCTATTTCTTCGATTCCTCTATTATCTCCAGGATATTTCAAAAGATCATTAGCATGCCATAAATGAATTAGTAACATTTATGAAACACAGCACAATATGCAAAACACCTTTTTAGATGGGAAGGAAGATGACTATCGCATAATTACAAAGCTGGTAGGATGCAATCTTGATGATCTGTTTGAGTCCAGAGTTATCTTCCCACTCTGCAGCCGTTGTTTCCGAACCCAAGAGACCTGCAACTGTTTTCACAGCCAAAGGTAATCCTCCACACTTCTTCACAATTTTCTTTCCTATCTCTTGAAGTTTTGGACTTTGAT
This sequence comes from Gardenia jasminoides, assembly GCA_013103745.1. Lineage (NCBI taxonomy): Eukaryota > Viridiplantae > Streptophyta > Magnoliopsida > Gentianales > Rubiaceae > Gardenia > Gardenia jasminoides. The sequence continues at coordinate 32,906,191 of CM023096.1, forward strand.
TTCCATCATTATTTTCAAAGGCACGCTTTTTAAGTAAGGACCAGCAATCTTCCTCTACCATCAAATCCAAATGATAAATTGACTCTTTTTTACTCATCATTAATGCAATTTTCTCATCGCGTGTTGTTACGATGATTTTGATTCCTTGCATTCCACCTATGAATAGCACCATTAATTTATCCCAGTCATTGTAGTCCCGATTCCAATAATCATCTAAAACAAGAAGAAACGTCTTGTGAGTAAGCCCCAATTGTAGCTTCAATTGAAGGGAATTCAAATTCTCGCTCAAATCAGAAAATGGAATATTGAGTTCCCCAAGCAGTTCGTTAGATATCCTGGTAGCATCGTAATCTTCAAATATACAAATCCATGCTTTTTGAGAAAAATGGTTCTGCATCCTCTTATCATTGTAAACCATTTGAGCAAGAGTGGTCTTACCAATTCCCCCAAGGCCAACTAATGAAAACACAGTGACATTGACTCCATTTGCACTCTCAGATAACAGCATAGCAATTATCTTCTCCTTATCAACATCTCTACCATACACAGTGGTCTCACCAACTAAAGAAGTTGAAGGCGTTTGACATGAGTGCATTTTTGGTTCAACAACTTGCAAACCCATTGGATTAATTTGTTGTATGAACCAGTTTAGGCGAACGATCATTTTTTCTATCTTTGGTATCATCTTCTTAAGGAACTGATTACTGAAAACTGAGCTATTATTGGAAGCACTTGCCTAATAAGATTTGCATTGGTCTTCAGCTTCAACCTTCGTTTGTAGTGCCTCAGTGTTGATCTCATCAAGCAAGTTATCTGTCTGGTGAACAGTGTCGTGAAACTCATCTAGCCATCCCTTGACAGATTGGTTCCTTGTTTGCTTATTCTCTACATCATCAAGCACCGCTCCAACAGCTAGTAAGTTCATCTTGAGTTTCTGAAGGAACTCTTCGTCAATCTTTCTTTTCTGAAACAGATACACGAACTCTGGTTTAGCCATCCTGTCAAACAGCACACGACGAAAAGCAGAAAGGACAGAGCCTCCCACAGTTAAAGCAACTTCCATTTCTCCTAGTGCTGATAAGGAAGAAAATAAACTTACAGCCTAAAACGGGTGGGGATCGAAGAAGAACCAAAAGAATTACTCGGATTGGTTCTTGTCTTAGTGTTTGATGAAGCTAAGCTTATAGGACTTGATTAGTGATATAGGCGTGTTAATGCACTTGTCACTACCTTGGAATAGAGAGGGACACAAATAAGTAGGGAAAAAAAAGTTGCAAAAACTGAAGGGGATACATCAAGTGATGAAATGAAGAAGCAGATTGAAATAAAAAAAATGGAGTTGATTAAGATTAGAAGGCTCTCTATCCAAGGGGTTTTTTTTTTTTTGGAAACGACAATACTTTTATTACTCAAAAAACTATACAATATATGAGTAAGGGCTCAATATGATCTATACAAGTGTGCAAACTAAGCACAGAGGATTAACAACTCCTCATCACAAGTTAAGCTTAAAGTTTGATTACAAAAAGATTTACAAACTCCTTCTAAGACCACTATTGTAACTTCAAAAAAACACTTCTTGAATGTAGAGTTAAGCTCTCTAATGTCTTCCACAATGATCAAAATACTGATATCTTTTAATCTTGGACTCTTCATTTGCTGGATCAGCAGGCTACAAGAGGTCATCACTTTCACTTCTTCCCAATAAGCTCCCCCACAGAGCCATTCGAACAGCTATAGCATAATCCAGGAGGTTTCTTAAAGTTTTTCTCAACAATAAAGAAAACAGCTCCATCGCCAAATTTGTCAAGTCCATCTACCATTATCCATCATCATGATGGATAGACAATTATAATTCTTTGTAGAAAAGAAAGCTAAATAGTTAATGTCAACTGTGACAAGAGGCCTGCAATAGCGCATGAATAGGCAATTATACTTCTTATAGAAAAGAAAGCTAACGAGTTAGTGTAAATTGTGACAAGAGGCCGACAATAACTGAGGATGGGTTTATTTGGTGAACCCAATGCAAAAATATTCTTGTGACCTATATGACCACATATAATATTTATAAACTAAAATAATCTCTCACAAATTAAAAGGATAAATAATTATATAAACATACATCAAAAAGTTATAGAATTCAAAAATAAATTAATAATTAAATCAAGTTAGGAGACCTATATTAGATGTACTTAAACTCTTTCAGTACAAACTGCTAAAGTTTGAGTTTGCCTCTATCATTGACCTATGGGAAGGGATTTGAGCTGGACACGTACAAAGCTCTTGTCCTTCCACTACTCTATATGAAAATTGGCTACGGTTTTGATCAGATTGATGGAATATTTTGTTCTATAAAATTGTAACTCGTGACTCATAAGGCATCCCTTTTGGATTTATCTTCTACAGTTTATAAGTCCAAACTATTTTTTTCTTTTTTATGTCCAACATGTGGCAGAGCAAATCTTGCTTTTTTATGTAAATCCATTATGCTGTACTTAATTCTTAATCTGTTTGATCAAGACTAACTTAGAGCTTTATAGAACTTGATAGTAATGTAGGACAGAGGCGGGCATGCTAGCAATACCTTGGAATGGACAGGGACACAAATAAGTATAAAAAAATTTTTAAAAAAAGTTTTTTTTTTATCAAATATAAAAAGTAACGAGTTGAAGAAGCAAATTTAAAGAAACAAAAATGGAGTCGTTTAAGTCTGGCAGGCTGAAGTTTCTTATACTCCTCAACAACAAAACAAAACAAATAGCCAAAGCTATTACCCACTTAGCACCATAGATCAGCATCATAAATTGACAATTATACTTTCTAGAAAAGGTAGCAAACTAGTTAATGTCAATATTGACTGAAGGCCTTCAATATCTGACCATGGTTTTTTTTTTTTTTTTGTCCTAAAAAAGGACCTGACCCACTTCAGGCCCCAACCCATATTGGATTGTTGGGTTATTTCCCATTTCTATGCAGGGTGTCGAACTGGCCCTCAGGTCGTGCATTGTGTCATCCAGCGACTGCGGAGAGTCGAACCCGGGATCCCCAGGCATGGTTGGAGTTTCCAGCAACCATCTGAACCAGCTCGAGTAGCCCTAGTGGGCATGACCATGGGTTTATTTGGTAACCCAATATTAGAATATTTCATGGTCCACATGACCAAATATAACATTTATAAACCAAGACAAATAAATACATAAATAGATATGGATAGGATTCCTAAAAAAAAATGATAATCAGAGGAAATTAGAAGGCCTATGTCAGTATAGCCTTTGATATTAGTTTGAGTCCATCTCCCACGCATGAACCTCTCTCTCACATTACACCATTCAGGAGGAGGAGTATGAACTCCATATATACAAAGCTCTTGCTGCCGCTCACTCCTCTATGTACCATTCTTTCCTCCCATCCTACTTGCGTTCTGTGTTTATCTATGAATTTGACAATACAAAAGAGAGTCTGGTGTGAGGGAAGATCAAAAAATGCTGATTAGTCGCCTTTGATCTAATTGGAATATTTATTGGACATTTAATCTAGTCATATTAAACAACTACGAATCAGGGCTCATAAGGTGCATCCTGAATTTATATGCCACACTTTATATGTCTAAACTAAAGATCTTACTCTTTATATTTAACATATGATAGCTGAGCATAAGTTTGAATCTCTGACTTGTCAGTTAAATTTTACTCAATTCTTTATCTTTTTTGTCCTATGACAAAATTATTAGAACTCACGAATTTAGTTGATTACTGTTGTACCAGGTTATGTATATCATAGTCTTGAACTCTTAATTTTGTTGCTTCTTTGATATAAACGGCTAAAATCTCAAAGGAGTGGATAAGCTCCAATTTTCAGTTAAATTTGCTTAACGAAACTATTCCATTGATAAGGTTTTGCAGTAGTTGTCCTACGGTTTGAGTAATGTTTAGATATTTTAGTCACAGGGTAAACTAGTTAGAAATCCTTTAAACTATTTTAATTATTTCAAATTGGCCCCTCATTAATTCAATTCTTGAATTAGCCCCTTAACTATAAAACAAGTCAAAGTTTTGGTCATTTAATTCATCTTCATTGTTAAAGTTGATGGACGTAAGAGCGAAATTTGATGGATTTAATGGTGAGAATAGACTAAGGGATCAAAATTTGACACTTATTATTGTTGATGGGCCAAGTTAAAAGTTAAAATAAAAATAAGATACTAATTGGAACTTGTGGGAACTAGCAAATGTCACCTCAGCTACCCTTTAGACCCAAAGCTCTTTGCTGATCATGATCAGCTCAAGAAGGAAACCTACCCAAGAACATCCTCTAACTCACTACACGGATAGTGATTGACATGACACCAGCCGTCTAATGTGACAGCGGTCAGAGGCAACTTGTTTAGGGATTAATTTAGGACTTACCCTATGATAATTAATGCAGCTGATTTCCTCACAGTCCATACCAACCATTTGAGTTATAAACTGACTTGCTCCCATGTCTAAAGGTAACTGAATTCTCTCCACTTGCTAAACTCCTAAGTTTAAACCCTTCTGGATAACTAACTTAAGCATCAAAGTTACTGCAGGGAATTAGCCCCAATCCTGTTTCTCTCTCAACTCGACTTCATCAATTCCTTGCTCTCACAAAATTTAAAATAGATGCGAGGTCAATTTAAGACAATTGGATTAGTGATCGCCAAAATGGAAAGCTTTACCACCAGAAGAAGTGTCAAAAAAGAAAGTGATAACAGAAAAGTGGAGTTTTATGCTTTGTCAAGTTAGTGTCACCAGCGAACAGTGCATGCAAGATCACACCCAAGGAAAGATACATAAGTTTCAGAGAAGCTACTTTGAGGGCACAGAGGAATGCTACACCCTCCATGAAAGTTTGTCCAGCCTCCTGGATACTGATATTATGATCAACAAGAAGAGATGCAGATGGTCCTGTGTGTTGAATTGTGTCAGCCTTTTGCTCTATATACATAACTAGTTGGCAAATATGCCCAAGATTTGCAGTGTGATCTTTCCAAAGGCAGTAATTTCATCTATTTTTCGGCTCCAGATAATGCAATTCGAACTCTCTTTTGCCTGTGTAACTATTCATAACTATCGTGGGAGCACCAAAATCTACCTTTTCTTTAGGACTAAATCTAATACTGGAAGAATTTAGGCTGAAGTCAAGAACCAGAACTGAAGCCCACAAACTGCTGGAAGTGGATCAAAATACGGCGGCAGCTATGACATGGGAGGCAGAACCATCAAGATCATCGGTGGAAGCAATCCAAGGAATAGGTGATATGGAATCAAGGCCAATGGACATGGAAATACTGGAAGGCTATAAGAGGATTGGGGGAGAATTATCAGACATCGCAAGCGAAGTGCAAAAAGAGATGAGTTGCTCTGAAAAGATGGAGAGTGCAACACTTGGAATGTTAAGTCAGCTGGATGAGGAGAATGCTTCAGAGAATCAGACAAAACAACACAGAACTGGGAGAGGAACAGGTGGTAAGTTACACTATATAGCCTTATAAAAACAAAGAAAAAAAAGTCTACAATTATGCATTATGTGGCTTGCATAATTGTTAAGCATATGCAACGTTTCTGTCGAAAAAATTAAGTGACAAGAAAGACTTGAAATTATATAGATTCATTAATGTGGTCACAAAAACAAATCAGAAAAACACATAATCAACAACTAATTAGTAGCTAGGGCAATGAACACTAGTTAGTTGCTAGGGAATTTGATTTATCTCGACTATGCCACCTATTTTACATAACTAATCATTTTAGCAAAGAAATTATTCACAAAAATTTGTGCAAAAATTAAGGTATAAAAGTGCATACAAGAATACCAAGAGAAAGTTATTTACATTTACAATGAAGAGGCTATTTTACACAATAATTTTGAGGTTGGGCTCTTTCTCTTGTACTTTCATATCATAAAAAAAGTAAATAGTAGTAGTTGAGATATCTGTAAAACTAATATTTTATGGATTAATCTTTTATACATTGACAGTGTATACTGTCATGCTTGGATGAATGTCTCATATGCTAAATTTGAATTTCAAATCTAAATTTCACTTATGTGGTATTCATTTAACCATAATAGTGTATACACTATTAGTATATATAAAATTTACTCAGATTCTATTGTGATTTTAGAGGCTTTGAAAACAAATATATAGCTGAAGAATTATTAGCTCTCTTGCTGGAAGGAATGTAAGCTTTCGTGAATGTCAACTTATATACCTTAGGACTTCCCTTTTCTATCCTTAAGTTTGTGCATTCTTTTTTCTTGTAGAAATTTTCCAGTTTACTTTACTTGTTTGCTTTCCTATTGGGAAATTATACACCAAAATGTCTCTCTCTCTCTCTCACACACACACACACATATATACATACATGCATATACATAAATACGTACGCATATGTATATATCGGTTGGCATTGCCATTGTCTATCAAAAAAATTTGTAAGGCAAGAGATGAGGAATTTTATCCAGAATAAGAATATATATATATATATATGCATGCATGCATGTATCGGTGGCATTACCATTATTTATCAACAGAATTTGAAAAGTAAGGAACAAACCATTTTATCCACAACAAAAACAATTTACCGGGTCCAAAGAAAGTAAGAAAATAACCCACCCACTCATCTACGTATGCAAAAATACTTGATGGAAATATGATAAAATTATTGGTGCACGTGAATTTTGCTTCTTTATTTTCTCTTTTCCTACCACTTTTTCAAATCCAAAAAAAAAAAAAAGAAAGATAAGTTTGTCACACTAGTGGACCCCACAGCCTCAAAGCAAAGCTGGAGGAGTCAGCAGCCAGAGTCCGTTGCTTGCACTCCATGTGTTCATCATGTTCCACAATTAACCCAACTGAAAATTTTGTGGAAATGAATTATAAGGAAAACGACAATCAACTGATTTGTTCCATTAGTTCATCATTCTTGATTTTTCTTTGGCTTTCCGAGAAAGCACACTCTCTTAAGCAACTGCTAAAATCTTTCTCTGTCTATCTGGATACTCGTGGAATATCTGGTATTTGTTGTTTTTTTTTTTTCTCTCACCGCGTAAAAAGCTTCAGATTTCTCCCAAATTCTCTTGGAGCTGAAGCTGATGATTCCTTGCTCTGCTGACTGAAGGTAACAAAACAAGAAACTCTTCCTGGTGATTAATTGAAGTTTTGCTGCTTAAATTGTAAAATTGGTTTGTTGGGATTAACTAATTGGGTGTTTTGTCTGATGGGTTTTGTCCAATTTGTACTTTCTTGATTTAGTTTGCTGGAAATGCTTCTTTGCACTTTTGCTGTCACGGTTTTTTTTTTTTTTTTCATGTTGTATCTAGATGAACCTGTTTCTTGAGTTTTATATCTGTTTTCCTATTGGAATTGTTCTTTAAAGGAAGGGAATTTACAACTAACATACTTCACCAGTTAATTGAATTTCATGAGTGAAATTGGAATGAATATTTTCAGTTCAGTTTCAATTGGGAGTAAGATACTTAAGAAGTTTATTTTGGTTCATTCATCAACTGGGGATGATCAAAAGATCCTTTAACATTTTCAAAAATTGGTAGACAAAGAAAGAAACGAGTTATACAAAGGAGAAGGTTCAGTTCTTTTTTGTTTTCCACTTCTTAATATGGCTTGTCTTTTACTGCATCAGCAAATGCTGTGTAGTAGTTTTTTCTAGATTAATCATTTTGGTTAACATTTCAGGGAGCTGTTCTGAGTTATGGAAATTATCTCTTGCCACACTATATGTGGCCAGTATCTAGTAAAATTTAGAGGGCATGCTGTTGGGAAAAGCCCAAGTTCAAATCGAGCAAAACTTTGGAATTTCAAGGAGAGAAGATTGATATCTGTAGTTAGTCAGTCTGAGCTCAAAGTTCTTAGACATTCTTATTTAGATCAATTAGCCGTAAAGAGGCTTGGAAGAACTCACACTGTCAGGGCACTGAGTGCTTTAAAGGGATATGAACATGGTGATCCAAGTGTCCTTAGTGAAAGTTTAGACTCCTATGTACTTGATGGTAAAGAGGATGTTACTGGTAGTGACAAGACTGTACCTAAGGTCTTGATTCCTGGTTTGCCTGATGAAAACAAGGTTGATTCTGTTGCTTCAATTACCAGTTGTTCCTGGAATGGAAGCCCAAACTTAATGTTTACTACGAAACGGCAGGATCCAAGAATGTTGATTCTCCACCAGTTCTCTTTCTTCCTGGTTTTGGAGTTGGTTCCTTTCATTATGAAAACAACTGAAGGATCTTGGTCGAGACTTTAGAGCCTGGGCAGTTGATTTTCTTGGGCAGGGCTTGTCATTACCACGTGAAGATCCAACTCGACAGACAAAGAATGGCAACAACCTGAAATCAGAGGTGGAGAGTGTCTTTTGGGGTTTTGGAGATGAGACTGAACCTTGGGCAAAAGAGCTTGTTTATTCTGCTGATTTATGGAGGGACCAAGTCCATTACTTCATCAAGAGGTATAATGTTGGTTTACTACTTTTTGCTTTATCAAAGAGTATTTATGGGATTGTTGTGTGTAACATCTTTTGTTTTGGTCCTAGAGTTTGGTCAAGTAGCATTTTCAGTTGGTTTTTATAATATTGCTCTCTGCTAACTACTGTATTTATATGTGTCAACACATTGGGAGTATCAAGATTAAACTGATAATGTCTTAAACACAACTTGTTCAGCTTTATGATAAATGTTTTTTCCCTCTGATGTGTTATCAACTTGATCTCACTTACTACATCATACTTGTGTTTGGGTAGTTTCAATAAAGTGCCTACTGTTATCTGACTAAGTTTTCAACTGGAGTACAGCTTTTTAGAACTTCTATTCATTAAACATCATGTGGAGAGGAATGAAACTTTGTGTATATTATTGAGGATGGTCCTCTGTCACATTAACTACTCATTGAGTGTTTATCGTCCTACACCAAGATGGCCAGGGAAGAAGATGATGACAACATTTCTTTGGATGTAGTGAACTGCAAAATCTATCTTCAAGCAGTCCATCCAAAAATATTAATTCAGTTACTTTCATTGACCAAATAGGAATAAGCAGGTTTACAATGGGGTAGAGTAACTAATGTTGGCTCATGGGGAGCATAGTTGTTGTATCATATCAGAAAGGGAGTGAAGGACCAAACATCAATGGTATTCCTCAAAAATAATTGTTTTTGGCAGAACAATTAGATGAGTTTGAATGGTTTGGTCATTTTTCTTGACAACAGGATGATTTGTAGTTCTTATGGCCAAATCAAGTGAAACTTAATTTTTGTGTTGATCCTAAAGGAATTCCATTTTGTCACTAGATTGTTATTTAGCATCCTTTTTTTTTCCTTGTTGCAATTTCATGAGCGAAGCCACGTCCATGAGAAAAGTTGATTAACTGAGAAGTTCTTGGAGTACCATTACGAATTCCTTGCTGCAACAATTATTTCTGCAATTGCAATTTGTACTCCTTACACAAAATATTGGGAAGTCCCTATTGGCTAGGACCAATTGCTACCTACTCTGTTATTCTGCACTTCCTTCTGGAGTGGAAACATCAGTCATCTCAAGAAATTTTGTAGATTTCTGTCATAATCTGCAAGCCTAGGGCACCACATTTCGTTGTGACACTTCAACCATTGATTACCATCATACTGCCTCTGATAGTGGATTGCACAAAATGTTACTGCCTCTGATAGTGGTTGCTGCCCTCAATCCTTAACCTTCTAATACTTGATCTTTTTCATGTCTAAGGTTTGTAACCATTTACAGAGCATCTATTTTGTTCTTGTGGTTTTAAAACTTTGATGTACCTGCTACTTGTTACTCTTCATAATTAGCCTTTTTGAAGCTGGGTACAGGGAATGTTACAAGTGTCAAAATTACTGGATAAAGCTCCTTGTTTTAAAATAGTTCTTTTACATGGTCAGATAGCTTTTTAACTAGAGAATAAGCTCATCCCTGTCAGAGCTTTATTAGAAAGAGAGACTGGAAACTGGATAAAGTGTGACAACAATGCCAGTTTATTAAACTACACGTGAAGAGTGCATGAAATTTTATGTATTTACCAGTACTGTGTTTGTTCCTGAATTTATTTCTTTCTTGTAAATTTCTCTGATTCCGCGCAAAAAATGTGTGGTATTATGAAATTTTGAACTGGAAAGTGCATGATAGCAAGCCAATAAATGTTGATGAAATAGCAAAGAGTGCCTCTAAAATCTGTGAACTACAGATTTAACATGCAATCTGAGTCTATAAGCAACATTTGGACCCTCAGATTCATGTAAGCTAAAGACAGAACCTGTAATTCTCGATATGACATATAGATATGTAATTTCTGAGGCCTATATGGAGGTAAGACTCATGACTTGCTTGGGCACGTAGAATGTGAACTAACTTTAGATACTCTTAATTTCCTCAAATTTGGTATATGGTTAAATATGTGCAAAAAAAATGTGGTTTTTCTTGAGTACTATATAACTGCTAAAAGATTGTTTTACAGTCAGGTGGTATGCAAGGACTTTTTCTTCACTATTCATGATTGATGCCATTCAATACATATTGTACTAAATTTGTCCAGCAATCCCAGCAGTATATTAACAGGTTATTAGTGAGAATCTTAAAAAGGGAATATGTTTTCAGTTGGTGTAAAATCACTTATTGTACTACATCCAACTCTTAAATTTTTGTTTGCCAGCATCAGTATTGTTAACCTTTGCGCTGCCATTCTATGTTCCAGTCAAATAAGAACTGTACCACGCTATGGAATTTTTTTTCCAGTTTTTTTCTCTAGATTTCAGTGTTCTATAACTTTGTTTTCATGTTAGTGATTATGTTCTTCACGCTTTTGAGAATATCTGCTTGATTCCAATTGTTCAGTGGAGATGTCTATAGAATTTGCCTGATATGGCTTTTAGGATTCCAAGTTATTTTTTTGTGTTTATATTAGAGGTTCCCAATCCAATAGGTGATTACTGACATTCCTTTTCATTTCACAGGTAATTAGAGAACCTGTTTATATTGTCGGGAATTCACTTGGAGGATATATCGCGGTCTACTTTGCAGCATGCTATCCTGAATTGGTGAAAGGTGTAACCTTGCTTAATGCTACTCCTTTTTGGGGATTTCTTCCTAACCCTATGAAATCTCCTAGATGGTCAAGCATATTTCCTTGGGCTGGCACATTTCCTATTCCTGCCACAATTAAAAGTCTTACAGAAATTGTGTAAGTTAATCATTCTTACGTTAATATGAATGCTTCAACTTAATATTTTTGGATGCAAGTCCACTATTTGAAACCCCATGTCTTAAAAATGTGGAGCTTATTGATTATGGTCTACAAGTATATAGTCAAACTCTTTTGACAAGAAAAAGGAAGGATGAGAATCACGTTGTTGGATTAGATAATTTTTAAGGAAGAGAAAAACTTCTGTTTTCAATGGGCTGAATAGCTCTAAACTCTGCTTAATTTCTTCATTTCCACTGCGGTTTTAGGTGGCAGAAAATTAGTGATCCTGAAAGTATTGCAGAGGTACTCAAGCAAGTATATGCAGATCACTCGACAAAAGTTGACAAGGTGTTCTCCAGTATACTGGAGATAACAAAGCATCCAGCAGCTGCTGCATCATTTGCTTCTATTATGTTTGCTCCTCGAGCACAGTTAACCTTCAAGGACTCTTTATCTAGGTAGTTAGATGAAAGGAGCAATAAAGATGCAAAATTATTGCTTAATCATAGTGTCATGTTCACTTCATGAAGTTATAGTCTTATGGTTCCACTTGAAATTGCAGGTGTCAAATGAACAACATACCTGTCTGCCTCATGTATGGCAAAGAAGATCCTTGGGTAAAGCCTATCTGGGGTTTACAAGTGAAATGCCAACTGCCAGAAGCTCCATATTATGAGATTAGCCCTGCTGGTCACTGCCCTCATGATGAAGTTCCAGAGGTAGGCCACACTGATCAATTTGCAGCGTTAATTTATTACACTTGTTTGTTTGCCTGGTTGCAGGTGACCAACAATCACTAGTATAGTTGTTTGACATAGAAATTGGTCTCAAGCATTTAGAATATTGCCTCTGCTTACAGCAGAGGTTCTCTTCTGGCCTTTATGGTCCTAATGTATCTGTTTGAAATTTATTGTATCACACAGGTGGTGAATTTCTTAGTACGTGGGTGGATCAGAAATGTAGAATCCCAGGGTTCAGTGGCACTGCCTCTGTTTGATAGCCCAGAAAATTTTCAGAATGACTTTGCCAAAGACCTGGAATTTGTTAGAGAAGGTTCAAGAAAATTAGCTAGGGTACAAATCTATGGATCCAAATCTTCTTTCTGGAACAGGATAATCTCTTTAATTAAATTTCAGTTTAGCACTTGAAGAAAGTGACTCAACAAAAGGTTATAGCTTGTGTAAATGATGATACACATTCTGATGCATTTCATACTTTTTCTTTTTTTCCAACTAAACTAATCGATGTATAGACAAGGTAACTTGTATTTCTGTTTTGTCTTCAACAGTATATTGTACAAGAAACAAGTGATAGAAGCTTAAAGTGCACTTAACTGCATAGTTTCAGCTGTTCTTGAAAACAGCCACCATCTAAGTTTGTAATGTAGAATTCAGGCTAGCTAATTATATTTTCAGCAAAGAGAAACATGATAGATCCGTGTCTTTTCAGAAATTAGGCTTCTAATAAATTGCTAAATTGCTAATTATAGTCTGGCCAACTGTATTAGCCTGAACATTTCAGATTGAATTATTAGAGGAACTTTAAACTTTCCGTTGGTGCTAGTATCATCACTTACTATTTTTGTTTGAGTACTTACTTTTCTTATGGCTACAGAGAGATCTCCTATCCTTGGCATTCTCTTTTCTTCCATATGAATACCCTTGGTATCTATATTACTACATTGCATTTGAAGCAAAGAGTTTCTCATATTAGATTTTGCCTGGACTTGCTGCAAGATTTCCCATTCCTTGAACTGCAGTCTCTCTAATGTTGAGGACACAGTTGAATAAGCAATGATAGCAAGTTCTTATGCTTCTTGCTGCTTTTGGCTTTTGTCTCAGTATAGTTACTTCTAGGGGAAGTATAACGGGTAGGAGTGGTGGAATGTCTTTTAGGAGTTCACCTGATCACTAGCTGGAGGTCAATGATTTCCAGATTGGGTGACTGCAGTAGATGCTTTGTGGGCACTGCAACAGATAAGTGGAATATGTTGAGGTTCTTTAGTTCATATCTAAGAGAATGACTTGGTGGGCTTCTATTTATGAAAAGTATGGTGACGGGATTAATGCTGCTCTAGGATTGAGCTTTTGTGGATTGCAGTCTGCTGTGATGGTGTAAGGGATTCAATTTCAAACTGATGGCAATCTGTTGCTGTGAGATAGAACAACATTGGTGCCAATATGCTGTTATAGGGTAAGAGATGCATCTTGAAGCTATCATCCCGGGGTGTCTGAAATTTGCAGTGAAGGGTGTCTGCAGCTTCTGCATGTTAAGAATTCATTGCAGCTGCTGATTTTTGGCCAAGAGATTACCAACTTTGATCCAAGATTTCAGGATCTACCATCACAACTCCTTTGCTAAAAATCAGTGTAACTAAAGTAAGCTACCACCTGGACGCATTTAATATTTTAGCTGTTATACAAGTGCCTTGTGTTACTGTGTTTGGAAGACTTGTGGTAAATTCCAAGTACTGATAAATGTTAGCTTTGTTTGGCTTGCTGGTTGCAATATTCTCATGGAACTTTGTCATGTTTCTTCATACAAAGATGGCAAACCTGCTACATATTGTGCCGGACCTTTGCAGGCATCAACAGATCAATTCACTGCATTCCAATGTCCAAAAATGTGGGCACTCTCTACATTTGTTTCTGATTTAAGAACATGTTCAATAAAGCTGCTTGTGACGCTCCACATTAAACTCTTGGCGCCCAACCTTTACATTTTTACTGCTAAAAATGACTTAGTCATACCTAGAATTGTTACACTGTCACCACCAAAAAAAAAAATTTAAATCTGGTCGTTTCATTAGAAGCCTTAAGTATAATGTAAGAATTTTCGGTAAAACAAAACAATGCTTCTTTCCTTAACTATGCAAGAATTATTTCTCAAGGCAAATGTGTTGCATTAACTCACTCATTCTAAATTATTTGATGTTCCTTTCTCAATAAAATGTTTAGATTTTCTTTTTAATGAAGCAAATATATATATATATATATATATATATATATATATACAAAAACATAAAGCAAGAAGTTGGTTCTTTATGTCTTTAAGTAGATTTGGCAATTAAATCATTAGGCCAATAATTTTTGCATGAAAAAAGAGAAAGTAGTGAATGGACTCGAATGATAGTCATGACTCATGAGCAAGGGTCTCCAGGGACACAAATTCTTACAATGTCACTTTTTCTTTTCTTTTTCTATTTTTTTTTTTGGATAAACAATGTCAAATTTTTAGAATTTAGACTCAATTAGCATACTGATTGATGATTATTGTCAAATATCACAAATATTTACCCTTCTAATTCAGTATTGATCGCCAATAAGGTGTTGGTATACTATGACAATAGGTGACATTGAAATTTAAAGGAATAAAATTCTTGAATTCAGGTATTATTGTTGTAAATTATAATATAGTAATAGTAGTATAATGAGTAAATTAATGTGAATCCCATCCAATATTGTAGGTAAATAACCCCACCACACATTGATGGCACTGATTGTATCATTCACGCGAAAAAGAAAAAAGAAAAAAAATTGAGTACCAATCAACTTTCAGACGTTGGAAGGAGATTGAGATCCAGAGCAAGGCCAAACAGCAAAGTGAGGCCATAAATGTGTAATCAGAGACAGGCTGTTTGAAGTGTATAAAACATTCTTGAAATTTCACTTTCTATATTGACAACCATTGACCCCAGTACCCTATACCTACTTTTTCCAAAGTGAAATTTCTTGTCTTAATTTCTGTTTCTATAAAAGAACAACAATAAATGCAAAACATAATTAAGATTAAATACAGAATCTTCTACCTTCTACTGGGGCCTTAAATAAATAGTGGGGCATTTGCAATTCAAGAAGTCAATGTCTGAATTCGTGAATTGTAAATTTGGATGATTTGTTAGAGATTGTTGGGATTTTCTTTTGCTCCTTTTTGGATCTTGAGTTCACCGGAGGCAATAAATATGTAACTAATATGAAGAAAATAATTCATTGCAGATTGAAAAACAAAAAGAAGAAGAAGAAGAAAAGCATTCTCATGCTTGGGAGAGAGGCTTACAGCCTAAAAGAGCTTCAGTTTTAAATCTTGTAAGATGACTCAAAGGTAATTAACGTACATATCCAAGCACACAGAGTCATTAGTTTTGTTAGAATGTTATTTTCATTTTTGTTTTCTTTCCAAGACAACACAACTAATGATTTTCCAAACATCCTGCTTAAATTTTCTCAAAATTCCTCATTTAATCCCCCAAAAAATTTAAAAACTTGAATCCGTTTGAGTGTAGCTTTATTGTTATTAGTTTCGAATATGAATGTGGCCCTGATGTTATTGAAGCACAGTTCTAATACTTGAATTTTATTTTGGTTCCTAAATTCAAATTGGGACATTTGAGTCCTTAAGGTATCAAATTTCTCTTACTCAAGTAAAATATGTCCCACTCTAATCCTTAAAGAATAAGATTTGTCATACTGAAGTACAAAATATATCTCACTTTTGGGACTAAAATATATAGGATTATACAATTTAGGGACCAAAATGAGAAAATTTTTATTTAAGTTGGAAAGATTATAAAATTTAAGGATAAGAGTGTCTCAATTTAAAATTTAGAGACAAAAGTGAAAATTTGATGTAGATAAAGGGTGCAAAGTAAAATTAATCCTATTTTCTAGAGTGTATTTGTTAAAAACTTTATACTCTCTCCATCCCACTTTGATATATATATATATATATATATATATATATATATATATATATATATTTGGTTATACGCACTTTAAGAAAAGTTAGTTAATTTTATTGGAAGAGTAAATCTAGCCTATTATTTTTCTAAAATATCCTTACATTAATATTAGTGCTCCCTCCATCCCACTTTGATAGTCTTGTTTTCCTTTTCATCCATCCCAAATTATAGTCCACTTTTCAATTGAAGAATATAGTTAACTTTTAATTTCTCTAAAATACCCTTATTTATTTGATAGTGACTGTGTTGTTTTCTATTTTGGTTCGTCTCAAATTATAGTCCACTTTTCAATTGAACAATATAGCGAGCTTTTAATTTCTTTAAAATAACCTTATTTAATATACTTTTTATCAATGAATATAACCTAGCTTATTTATTAATTGTTTTGATTCATGCCTTTAATAGTGTAACTTTCTATTAATATTGTTGTCATAATTAATGTAAAGGTATAATAGTTAGTTATACTACTAATATTAATATAAGGGTATTTTAGAAAAATAGTAGGTTAAATTTAAACTTCCAATAAAGTTAACTAACTTTTCTTAAACTGTGTCTACAAAAGAAAAAAAAAAACTATCGAAGTGGGACCGGAGGTAATAGTATAACCAATCATTATATCTTTACACTAATTACAACAACAATATTGATGAAAAGTTACACCATCCAAAACATGAATCAAAACAATTAATGAATAAGGTAGGTAATATTTACTAATAAAAAGTACATTAAATAAGGGTATTTTAGAGATGTTAAAAGTAATAATTATATGTTTCAATTAGAAAGTAAACTATAATTTGTGATGGATGAAAAAAGAAAACAAAACTATCAAAGTGGATAGAGGGAATATGCCTATGTATAAATCTCAATTACTCACCTCAAACTTCGTGCCCAAGAGCCAATAATCACAATTTTATTACTATACATGATATACGAGCTAGAGTTATTGGACATATTTCATCTTATCAACATGTTATTGCACATGTTTTTTAATCTTGTCAACATGTTAACCTTGAAATATTAGAAACTTTTAACTGTGGCTGATCAGATCAGTGTTGGATATACTCCTATATCAAGGGGAGAAAGAAGCACATGTTGGTCCTTGGGTGGAGATATGTGAGCTGTAAAGCCATACTGCAAGTAGAGGAATACGTATTTCAACAGAAGCTGCCATTTGCTAGAGACACACAAACGAAATTCTGGGTTTTGTGAGTTCCAAATTATTCATCTGGGCCAGTATTTCCACTTTCTTGATACTTGGAACTGTGCCATATGTCCTTTGTCTCTCCACCCAATGATGGTTCTTGGTTAGTTGCCGTGGTGGCCCTTCGACACTGCAGTTTCTTGGTCATGTCTAGTCATTTTCTTGGCCAACTCTCTAATTTGTAAGCTGTGAAAAGTTAAATGATCTTTGATCATAGAGTCCTTTAAAATATCAACATCACAAGCAAGCACTTAATGGGAAATGCTTACTTTTTGTTCAGTGTATAAGATAATAACAATTGATGATGACACTGTGTTTCTCATTTGATCAATTCAGATATATAATCTATTTTTCATATACTGGTTAGCATATACACTCGATGGAGCAACTCTATCTTCGTAGTTGCTTGTGAGGTGTTTTTTCAAAGAGTTTTACCATAGCAGCTTTAGTAAAAAGGGTTCATGACTATAATCATTGGCAGAATAAAAAATTGAGAGTTGGGGAGCAAGACTAGAAAAGATATACACTTGAGCGTATGGCTTGAGTGTCTATCTTTACTCTTTAGATTTTTGTTAAAAACTTGAGAAGAGGGAGAGGGAAAACCCTAATTTTCATACAGATGTAACTAGAAAACATTACTACTTTAACGAGATACAAAGGAATTTTTAAAATCTTGAGGGATAGCTGCCCGTCCCCGCCCTCCCATGAATCTGCCAGTGACTATAATTATCTAAGTTGAAAGGACAAATTTCATGCAAGTATAGACCTTGAAATTAATTTGAAAAATTTTTAGGGGCAAAAAGTTTAACTTGTCAAGGATATCATTGAAAACTTTTAAAATTTGAGGAGAAATAAACCCAAATTTCTAGAACCTGGGGGTGGTGGTGCCCGCAGCCCTAGGTCTGTCCATGCATAAAAAATGTAAAAAGATCGCCGGAGAATATTCTACAAAAAGAACATCTCGATCTATCTTCTATATTCAGAGATTTGCAGTCATGACTCCTGTTAAGTAGAACTGCTCCTGGGGCTGACCTTCTTTTAGTATACACAGTATAATGCTGGAACAAAGCACAAGGATAGATCCAAGCAAATTGTTCTAAGAGCTTCAAGTACATGAGGGTCCTAGGTATAACATAGTGGATGGTTAAAAAGATGATTTGAAGAGTATAACAGTAAAGGGACAGAAATCCAGTTCAACTAGGTATGCATAACATTTTGTCTTATAGACAGAAGCAGAAAAATTTTTAGCTAAAGTAAGAAAAGAACCTATCATACTGTGTGTAAGATCAAAAATTGCGAGTGACCCCTGTGTCTGCAACAAAAAGACAACAATTATATTGAGTTTCCCTTGTCAACCTTTTCTCACAAGATTCCATCTAACTCTGGATCAAAAACTTGCTGGACAAAGAAATCAAATTCTGTTTCATCATAGAATCTTTTTGTCACTGCACTTTGGTTAATAAGTTTCTAATTATAGGATTAAATGTCTACCCATAACAGCTAAAGATTGAAACACTGGCAATTATGATAGATGATAATATGAGATTATTATTGAAAGAGTCATGTTTATTATATCTATGTCAGGTCTGAAACTAAACAACAAAAAGGGTATATTATTCTGACGAGACAAACAAGAAGATTTGTTCAACAACTGTAAAACGTTTTTCGGAAGATTGTGTCAAATTATCACTTAACCAGTGATAACCAGCCATGTCAAATAATACATCCCAATTCCCCAAATGGCAGAACATAAGCAAAGGAAATTCTCTACACGCTTCTTTGTCAAATTATTTTGGCAGAACACGGTTGTCAATTACTAAATTAAGTGATAGAAGGAAACATATGATAGGTCATCCAACTGAAAGACCAAGGACTTTTTTTCTTCCGTTCCAGTTTTCAGATAATACCAAAAGAAAAAAGACTTTGACTGAGGCTTTAGGGAGTGTTAAGTTTTTTCCTATGGGCCAAAAGTCAACAGTGAGATTTATATTGGAAGAAATCCCATCTTAGATGTAATATTGGCATTACAGAAACTTTTCTTTAGGATAAGAAATGGTATGAACCCAAAATCATTTATGAGGGAACTGAGTAACATGGTTGAAGAAAATCAGTCACATTATTCCAATGTCGTATCTAAGGGAGAAAGGCGAAGAGAATACATGGTCAAAGGAAGTTTCTGAAAGTTGTAGAAGATGAATACAAGAAATATGGGCAACAAAAGTCACTGGTAATTTCTGAGTGCTTCTAAAAAGTCCATCAATTTAGGCAAATAAAGGACTGAAAGAACAAATACATGTTCAATAAAAAACAATCAGAAAGTACCTGATCCAAATCCCTGTGTTATAAATAAGGAAAGATTGACAAAAGAATAGTTAAATATTGTTAACCACCCAATGGTATAGTATCAGATATCATAGAACTCTACAGTACAAGCTAGAAAGGTTTTCTTAACAGAACTACCATTTTTGACTACAGATTTCTAGCCTAGGATGCCTGAGTTGTCTCTTTGCTCCTCCTTAAATAAGGGCATTGAGCTAAAAAAGAATAAAACCAAAGCAGAGTTTGAATCAAGATGGAACTAGAGGAAGTAATGTGTATCCACTTTGAACAGCGATTCCATTGTTAATGAGCTTTGATCAATACATTCAGCAGAACAGAATCAGAAAGAACATACAATCAGTGTGCCCTTGAGCTACGACTCTCTTTGGTGGTCCAACATATACACTAACATTGTAAAAAACAATGAGGAAGCCAATTAATTGAAATCCTCAAATAATCTACATCAACGTGATTTGAAAGCAAGAGAAGCCGCAAACATGAGCTTCGCTTGGTTACCAAATCACTAAGGGAGCCAAAATGGCCCTTTGAAACAGCATTACAGATGAAAGGTACAAAAAAATGGATCAAAGAACTGTAGCATTCCCTTCAGCATGTTTGTGTGAAGTATTTTCCCCAACTGTATCATTTCTTGATAGTCGTGAAGCACCAAGTTTGTCAATTCCGCGGACTAGAGACAGATTACTTTTTCTGCCAACGAATTTTTCACTTTCAAATCTGCAACTAAAACCGCCAGACTCAGGTTTCTTACAAGGCTCAATTCCATTGCTGTCTTCTGGAAATTCAGACTCCCCATGAATCCCATTCATTAAATCCATCAAATTACTTCTAAATCCCAAATCAGAGTACACTCTCCGTGAATTTCTCAATGCTCTTGCAAGCAATGCACCATCTTCTCCATTCAAATCCCCTTGTTCACCACCCTTTTCCTTCACATTCACGTTACTGCTTTTTGACTCAACAGGTCTCCCGACAGTCTCAACCATCATACAAGGATTAGTCAAACCATTCCAAGAATGCAAAGGAACCAACTTACTCAACCCACTCAAACATTCGGTCACCTCCTTCATCGTCGGCCGCCTCTCCCTACAAGACCTCACACATTTTGCGGCAACGACTGCCAACTGCTTCCTCACCAAAGGGTCCCTAGGGGGTGGAATCCTAGGATCATAAATAGACACAAGCTTCCCCCTCCTAATCAATGGAATTGCCCAATCCACAATGGAAGGCGGTGAATGCCCCACATCAATAGCCTTCCTCCCACTAATAATCTCCAACAGCAATATCCCAAAACTAAACACATCAGTTTTAGTACTTAAGTTATCAGGGGTGACATAACCAGGATCCAAATACCCCATTGTACCTGCAGGAGGAGTTGACCTCAATCTATAATCATCAACATGGCATCTTAAGGCTAACCCGAAATCGCCTAACCGGGCATTAAAATTTCTATCTATCAACACATTGGCAGACTTTATATCACGGTGAATGACAGGGGGACTTGATGAATGAAGAGTATCAATAGCTTTTGCAGTTTGTAATGCCAATTTTATTCTTCTACCCCAACTGGGAGGGCGAGAATTCGAATGCAAAACATCATAAAGAGTACCATTACTCATAAATTCAACAACTAAAAGGCGACCATGAGAATCACTATTAGTAAAACCAACAAGATTTACCAGTCTTGGGCTCTGCAGCTTTGACAGAATATCAATCTCATTCTCAACTTCTGAATTCTCTGATGTGGAGGAGATTCTTGACCCTCTTGAAGGCTTCTTGATGGCAACCAAGCGGCCACTGCGAAGAACCCCTTTGTAAACAAGGCCATGGCTACCTCTGCCTAACAGTTTCTGCTCAGAAAAGCCATTGGTGGCTGCTTCAAGATCACTGTAATCAAATTCTTGGATCTTGATAGGCTTCTCTTTTGCATTTTCTTGGGAATTAACTTGATGGGCTTTGTTGGATGAGGCTGGAAGGTGAGAATTGGAGGTTAAAATTGCTGATTCTGCTTTACATGATAGATAGCCCATCAAGACTCAGTTTTTTTTGCCTATGGCGTTTGCCAAAAAACAAAATGTTGCCTTTCAACACAAGCTTTTGTGGGTTTTGGAGTAAAGAAAGAAAGGTTTTTGGGATTGCAGTTTGGTGATAATTTGATGATGGTTTGTTGGCCTTGGCAGCAAGTAAATTGGAAATGGTGGGAAGGACTAAGGAGCACAAGGGCTGAGGTGGGAGTGGCTGCAGCCTGCAGGGATGGGGGTGATTGGCCCTGCCTTTTATTGAAATGGAATCCCAGGATTTTGCCATTATAAATATAGCTGGAGCCGGGAGCCAAGTTACAATTTTTGCATTTATTAGAGAGAGGATTTTCAAGAGTTGTTAGGTTGTGCCGGTTGGTTTATACTAAAATATTCTGTAATTTGTACTCTTTTTTTTTTTTTTAAGTTATGCCTAAATAAGGAAGCAGTGAGATTTAACAAGTAGGGAGAAAGAAAATGAATTTTGAATTACGTGTAAAACTTTTAATATTTCTGAGTAGACTTTCCGAATAGATCAAGGCGCCTATCTTGTAAGTATATATTATATTTATCATTTTTATTTGATTCAATTAGTCAATGCTTAACCTCGATTATCCAATCAAAGAATTTAGGAGTAAAAGAAAAACAAGAAGAAAGAAATAAAGGGGTGAATTTTTTTTTTCCACGAAAAAAGAAAATGTGGGTGATTTCTAGTGGTTGACCATAGTAGAAGGGATATAAATTGAAGGTGAAGTTGTGGTCCCAGGGTCAATGTATATTTTTGTTAACCCTACTGGAGTGAAACTCTGCAAGGGCAGGAGTTGCCTGTACTTTTGAGAGGATGACAAATTCTTTTTTTGTTTAATGAATCCGAGTGAGTAAGAAGAAGAAGAAGCATTAATTAATGGTGGTCTAGGTTGTAATAATGGTAGTAATTATTAAATGCCTTTTTTGTACGTTAGTAACCGCCTTATTGGTGACGTTTGGTAATGACTTCTTGCCCAAAAGGAGGGATTAATGTCACTTTGTATCATTTAACTTTACCCAAATTTTTATTTTAATCCTTAAACTTTGAAATATGAATCTTTAGTCCATAAATTATAAATTTTGTTATACTTTAACTCTTAAAGTATAGAAACTTGTCCATTTTAGTCCCTAAAATATAAATTTATCTCAATCCAGTCTTGAAAGTTTATCCACTGAAGCATAAAATCTATCTCACTTCCTTAATGATCTTCCTTTAGTGAGATAAAATTTTACAGTCTAAGGATTTACATATTCTATTTTAAAATTTAGGAAACAAAATGAAAATTTAGATAGAGTTAGAGGGTATAAAATAGAATTAACTGCAAAAAAGGAGGAAAGGAAAATGATCCAATGCAGCACATAGGAGGGGTTTAAAGTATAATAAATATGTGTAGTAAATTAAAATTGTCTTCTTATTTACGTAAAATATGTGCAGTATATTAATTTCCTTTCTGCGGTATTTCTAAGTATAAGCATTTATCTTTAAATTTTGTTCAAAACATCATCGAAATAGTGATGCCATTAAGAATTTATTTATAAAAATACCAAAAGTAATTTATTGTAATATTTTATAAGAGAGATGGACAACACATTTGTAGAAAATTAAGTTATGTGTATGTTGTCAAGTTTGAACACTAAAATCACTAACTTGAGGAGACACGTGTTTGGTGTTTTGTGGTATTTGGTAAAAACTTTTTTCCACTTATTCCCTAAAAATGCTTAAATGTTTTCCAATCACCTTTCTTCATATTTTTAATGAATTTTTATACCATATCACAAAAAAAAAAAATGCTACCAAAAAACAAAAAAGACAAAAAAATGGTTGAACATAATCTTCAGTCCAAACTTTTCCAATTTGATTTTAGTGCATTTCTGGAAGGAAGAGAATTTTCACTTGCGTAGTTTAACAGAATACCTATGAAAACGATTCAGCGCCAAACATGGACGATTTTCTTCACCACTCTTTTCAAGAAGGGAATCAGTCCATAGACCTAATGATTTTAGCATTGACACCTCGTGAATATGAAGGCGCAAATACATACGCTCCTCTCTCCCCAAACCCCCAAACCAAAAAACAAACAAAAACACCACCTCCCAAAGGTTAATGCATATGAGGAATGCTTTATTTGAAAAATGAAGTTAGTGATCTAGTCAGTTTTTCCAAAAAAAAAAAAAAAAAAAAGTATTTATCTTGCATTTGTAATAAAAGTTCATGATTTTAAATCTCTTAACTTTTTGTTTAAATATACCAAATATGAAATCTCATCCATGTTTGCAGGAAATACATGTACTTTACAGTAGCAACGTGTGAATCTCAAATCAGTTGGTTAATACAAATGAGTTCACACAATTAAACTATGAGTGTGTTTGGACAGGAGTTTATTTGGAATAATTTTAAAAAAACTGTAGTATTTTCTTTTAACGTGATATATGTGAGATAAAAAGATAATTAAAAATGTTAATGACACAAGCAAGTCAATGTGTGCAAATAAGAATGTATAATCCAATCATTCTTATTTTGCATTAAGTAAGAAACATCAATTTGCAGTTTTTGAATCAATTTTTGACAAGGATAGAAAGAGAATTACATAGACATACATGACTTTTTCTGCTTCGTATCATCATGAAACAGAATAGCAACTAAAAATACAGAGTGATAATATAATCCATCATAAAAATTCTAATATTACTACCCGTCTCTTGAAACTATAGAATGCCCTATGGAATACATATTTTATACATTTACAAAGCAAAATGACAATACTAATAAAATCCACCTCTTATCCCGTTCCTTAGGGGAAACAAACATTAGAAAAAAGACATAATAAATACTCCCTCCCTTTTTTTTTAACTGTCGTTTAAGGTTTTTGCTCCAATGTGTTTTTATCTGTCGTTTTATAAGCCCCATACAGTATTAATTATTTTTTTCCAATTTTACCCTTTTATCTCTCATTTTTCCAATGCAGGGTTCTTTATCATGAGCCTTCCAGGTGGGGAAAACATGGGTGAGAGAAACAATAAAAAAAGTACCATTTATTACTCTGTTGAGAGAAAACATGGGTGAGTTGGACAATTAATGAGGGGTATAAAAGGAAAGTAGTGCATAGATTAAAGTAATGAAAAAATTTTCTTAATTGGTGTGCAAAACCTTAAACGACAGTTAAAAAAAAAGGGAGGGAGTACATGTTTATCCATGGATGTGGTGAGAAAAGCTTACTGGCAGGTGTATTTTATATAGGCTTCCTTTTCATATGCTCGGACAGAAAATATAACTCCAATAAGAGAGCCAAAAAAAAGCCTAGACAAAACATTCTGAAGTAAATAACCCGTGACAGATGGGACATACGTAGCTGAAGCTTGCAAGCAGCCAACACCGCTGCAGCTTTCACGCTATACGACCCATTCTCTCATTTTACCCCATCGTCAGAACTAGAACTAGATAAAGATGAAATGGGGCATGATAAGCATATAATGTGTTCACATTGTCTTGTATCTGTCTATTGCAGAATTGCATTATTGATTCAGGCAAAACACGTAAATCCCATCAGACAAAAAGAGGAAACAGAAGTAAGTAGTTATCAATGACTTTAACATTTTGTCACCTTTTTGAATTGTGGGGTACTAGCCACTAGGGCTCCTCAATTGCATTGGGATCTCAAATTTTTGACCAAGTTTCAGAAAAATCTATAAGCAATCTCATTTAGTTTCTTTTAATGCGATTTCAGCCGTGATTTCTGCAAAAAGTTGAGACAATAAGTCATTATTAGACAAAATGCCCTTGATGACAATAAGAACAATGGTGGCTTTGTTTGGATTCACTGTTTTTACCCCTGTTTTTGAAAAACTGTTTTTCACACCCCAAATCTTCTGATGTCTGAAAAAAAAACAATCTCAAAACAATCAAACAAGTATTTAAAACAACTTATACATACAAAATAAAAAAATTATCCATTCTTCTTCCACCCCAGCACCACCCACCACCACCTCCTCCCCTCTCTCCTCCCCTCCACCTTCCCTCTCCCCTCTCTCTTTCTCTCCCCTCCCTCTCCTCCCAGTGACCCCCTCCCCTCCATCAAAATTAAAATTTATTTATTATTTTTTTATTTTAAAATTAAAATTTTTTTTAAATTTTAGTTTTTGAGGCATTTTAAATTAAAAATTTATTTGGGATAATTTTTTGGGGTATTTTTCAAATTAAAAATTTATTTGGGGTATTTTTTGGGACATTTCTAAAAATAAAATTTTATTTGGGGTAATTTTTTGGGGCATTTTCAAAATCAAAAATTTATTTGGGGAATTATTCGGGCACTTTTAAACTTAAAAATCTATTTGGGGTATTTTTGGGGCACTTTTAAAATTAAAAATTTATTTGGGGTATTTTCAAAATTAAAAATTTATTTGGGGTTTTTTTGGGGCATTTTTAAAATTAAAAATTTATTTGCAGTAATTTTTGGGGCATTTTTAAAATCAAAATTTTATTTGGAGTAATTTTTGGGGCATTTTCAAAATTAAAAATTTATTTGGGTATTTTTGGGGTATTTTCAAAATTAAAATTTATTTGGGGTAAGTTTTAGGGCATTTTAAAATTAAAATTTTATTGGGGTAATTTTTTTGGCATTTTAAAATTAAAATTTATTTGGGTAATTTTTTGGGACATAAAATTAAAATTTTATTTTGGGTAATTTTTTGGACATTTTAAAATTCCAAATTTATTTGAGGTATTTTTTGGGGCATTTTAAAATTAAAAATTTATTTGAGTAATTTTTTGGGGCATTTTTAAAATTAAAAATTTATTTGAGGTATTTTTAGAATAATTTATTTGGGGTTTTTTTTTTCAAATTAATCCACCAGCACCACCACCCATCAAATAAATTTTAATTTTAAAAATACCCCAAAAAATTAATTCAAATAAATTTTTAATTTTAAAAATACCCCAAAAAGTTACCCTAAATAAAATTTTAATTTTAAAAATCCCCAGAAAAACCTAAAATTAATTTTTAATTTTATAAATGCCCTAAAAAATTATCTCAAATAAATTTTTAATTTTAAAAATGCCCCAAAAAATTGACTCAAAAAATTTTTTACTTTTAAAAATACCACAAAACAAACACATGCTAAAAAGTTGTTGAAAGACAACTTAGTTTTGAAAGGCATTCGATAATTGTTTTTTTTCTGATAATCTACGATCTTGTTTTGAAAAAACAAAAATCCAAACGGACCCGGTGTTTTTGGGAAGTGGGAACTTAGGGGTAATGTTGTCTTCAAAAGGCAGCAGAAATTGGAAGCTTCACCTGATAAAGTTAAAAGGAATGGCCAAAACAAGAACCAGAACAATGCCCCACTTTCTAATGGAAGGAATATAAAGTCTTGATCAACATTCAAAAAGTTGCAACCATAATCATTTTAAGTGAATTACTTTTACTGACTTCTGTTTACTTTGAATTGTAAACAGTTGGGCTAAAAATAGTAATTCTACAATATTCGATTTTCTTGGTGAAATTACAAAGACAGAGGGTCTAAAGTTAAGGCTCCAGATCAGTATGAATGAAATAGGACCACCGTACCCGAATTCAAATACACAAAGTATCAGCATACATATATGACTTTAGGTGTACTCCATCACATCCATCTACACTTGAAAAATCTCAAGAAACAAGCAAACTAGCAACAACTAGTAGCTTCCAGACAAGAAACTTGAATCTTAAAACGACTCTATCTGAGATGATTTATATTGGAAATCCAGCTCGGATATCCAGCTGAGATATTGCTGGATATATCGAACCCAAAATTAGAATGATAACTAAATGCTGCAGCTGTGCAGCATCAGATGGTGAGTTATCCTGTCCCATTTGCAGCTGCGTATCCCCTTCAAGGCCTTGCAGTTATAACATGCATAATCAAAAGCAAGATGAAGGGCTAGAGAGGGGAGGCCCCGAACGTAACTGTTGGCAAGCGTCATTTGAAGAGCATATGTTCTTATAAATTTGCTTGAGCTGGTCTAGAATCCTTTCTAAGAGATGAGGTACACTATTACTAGCTTGCATAAGAAAATGGTTGAAACAAAAAGAGAAGGTTAGTAAGAGTGAGAAGGAAACAAAAGGTTTCCCACTTCAAGAACCAACAGGATACAGAAACTGAAATATCCTAAAAGCAGAAACTTGGGATAATTTACTGCAGATCAATCTGAATATTAGCCTGTGGGATATAAAAACCCTAAGGAAAAGGCTACGTCAGAGTTAAATTCTGAAACACACAGATCTTTTAGATGTTTCTTCTAGATGATGCAACCACCTAATTGGAATTGTTTGTCAAAATCCTCTTCCCAACCTTGGGAAGAGCCCGTTAAGAAAATATCGACTAGAGAAGAGCCATTAAGAAGGGTAAGAAAAGAAGCCATTTTGAAATGGAATCCTACACCCATTCAGCTAAATTCTGCCTGAATGTCAAAACCAGTTAGCTGCTTAAAATCTGGAAATCACAGCAGCTATTTGAAATGGATCCAATGCACTAATATGATGAGCCAATCAATAAAGTGCCAAGCACGCAAGTAAATTACATCTGGAGAAAGAATGGAAAATGCAAATATAAGAACATGAGGCAAAAACTGCAAAAATAGGACAATGAGGCAACTAATTAGCTGTAACTGACAATCATATTTTACTACTGCTTCCTTTGCATATAATCAAGGCTTGGACAAGGTGTCTTCTTCTTCTTTTTTTTTTTTTTTGGGATTTACAAAGGCCATAGTCACAAAACTATAACACAAAACAATTAACAGCAACTCCAAACATGTGTAGCCCTAGCACGTCAGCTGCTTCATCAATCCAAGCAAGCTGTCTTTTGACTACATCTTACATACATCATACTTTACTCATCTATACAAAATCTGAAAGCCTATTATTTCATAAAAGGATCAATACAATGCAGCTTGGCAACCTATTACGAGAGCTATGTATCCGCCAATTCAGTTGCTAAACTAGGACAGATCAAAGTGCCAATTAATTTCCAGGTGACTGCAAACAACTGAGCTTTTGACTCGACTAAGAGCTGCATGTCTGTGATGCAATAATACAAGTGATCCGTTGTCATCCTGCTTTTCCACCTCACTGATTTTTCTTTTGCGTGACAGCTTCCTTGAAAAGAGTTTCCATTTTGATTCAAATTCACAAGCTACAAAAAGGCAATAGATCAATGAAAAAGGCAAAAAATTTTCTCAACCACCAAAAAAGAATATAGTATTCTGTCAAGAAACATGCATGCGTGTATGTTCCAACATGACTTAAAGCTAAAACAGAGCTGCAGATAAATGAAGAAAATACAGATATGTCAATCAAGGAGCTACAAAGCTAGGAAGCTAATTAACCTTCATTTTCAGCATTGCAATGCATCGACTACAAGGTAACATAAATTATACACGAGACCTATGGCACACTTAATAATCGTGTCTTGCTATGCATGAACTAGCATGTAATACCTGAGACGCTCAATATCATGATGGTCCAAGTACAATAGTAACAACCAAAGCAAGTCAGCGGTACAAATTCAATTTCAAGATAGGTTATCTGTCTTGGAGCTCTTTGTATGGTCCTACAACAATGAGATTTGCAGCATTATCAGACTCAGCAGAGAATGAATAGGTAAGATTAGATTTGGCAACAATCAAATCCATGGGGTTATTACTTCTGTGGCTGAACTCTGTCCACCATAAAAAATTGGCCAAGCCGATTACTGACTTCTAATATTTCCTTTGATTTCATTTTCGAAAAGGTTGATAACATCTAAAGTAAGATAAGCAGTTAACTACACAAGTTTTGCTGACACCTAGTCTAAGAAATTAGCCACAGATCTGAAGAATCAATAGCAACAAAGGGCCACTCTATGGCCACTCCTCTTATGCAGAATTATATAACTCAATCCTAGTTTAGAAACATAGAGGGTAAGGGTAGAAAATTAGAGAAGATCTTACTTGCCATAGCAAAATATGTTTAATGCTTACAAACAGCATTACATTTGACAGAATAACAAAAAGTGCATTGTTATTTTATTTGGAGGTCTGGAATTAAGGCTATTGTCCTATTTGCTCGCTCAAAGGTCATTAAAAGCTAAAATAGTGTAACAAACTCCACGTTAGAAGTGAATTTCTAGTCAGAGCCAGTTCACTGAAATGACTTCAGTTAAAATGACATATTGAAATAATGATACAATAATTTTCAAAGCTAGAACCGAGCTTATTCCGTAACCAATGTTTAGGATGCTAATTGAATGTGACTCAGATTTTATGCATTAATGTTTATTACCATATATACCTAAAACCCTCAAGTACAACAATCTGGAAGATTTTACCATTCAACTAAAAACATTTGGAAATTTTTGTAGTTTCAAGTCACAGTTTTGAAGTTGCAGTAATCTCTCAAATTCTGTAACTTTGAATTCCATGATACCTTCACTTTTGTCACTAAAACCCTTTATAAGGCATGCACACACCCACGGCCTTCCTGCACGAGACGCTTTTGCACCACCATTAAGTTCACCATTGTGTTGCTTTAGGCTGCAAAAAATTGTTACCAAATTTTAATAGAATGATTATGCAACTTAGTTCAGGCTGCTTGGAAAAAAAGGTGCAAAATTTGGAAAAGAATAGCTCAGCTCAAAAGATTTAAGACAATGTGTAATGGAGTTAAAAATTCTAAAAGTAAGGTATTGAAAACAATTTTTAAACCATATGTTTATAGTTCTGGTTTGGGATATATGGCAGTATGAAAATTGTCTATGTCAATAACAACTCACATATCTCATGTAGCTAATATACATCTCATGCAGCCAAAGCGCTCCAGTCCAAAGGAATGCAATCTTTATTAATTTTTGTCAATATAACTTTCATGGCTGGGAAATCTAAATTGCAAATGAGAATATATCAAGAAGTCTTGCACTACCTTCGTGGCTATCCTGATTTTGCATTGAGACTGGATTGACGTTCATTACTAGGTATTACTAGTCGTCTTCATAATTTTGTCATTTGATTATTGCCTTTTTTTTTTTTTCCCCTGACCCCATGTTTGCTCAAGTCAAGAAAAAATCAACCAAGCAAAAGTGCTTCAATAGCCTGGGACATCTTTCCCAACTGAACATTATTAGGAACCATTCCCAACCATCTGCAAATTTTTTGAGCCAACTGAACATCATAAGTTAGAATAGCCCATTACATGAGTGTTTGAGCCTAAAGTTAGATTATCCATGAAAAGAAAAAGAAATTAATCATTTATATTTACAAAAAGTTCTTTCATTCCTTTGTTTTTTTCCTGTTCACATCCTAATTTATTCTAGTTTTATCCAATATATTTTGCATTAGAGGCAACATTAAATGGAAAACTTGAACGTCTTCAACTACCAAATCCATCTTATTTTAGGTTACCATAAGTGCTAGATTACAGGTGAAGTTACTATTCAGTTATGTTACATGGACTCGAGTGCGGGTGTCCGACACAGGTGCATGTCAAGGTATCAAATCCTAATATTTGAAAATTATAAGATCTGGGGATATGTATTGAAATTCAGATATGGGGGTGCAGGAACTCGTTTCTTATACTCATAGGTGTGTAAGATATTTAAAAACAAATCATTCTTAAACTTATCCACAATCATGTTTGAAATATATGCTAACAAAAAGTTCAGTTTAATGTTTAGTTAGGCTGAAAAGAATCATAAGCTTCGTTAAAATTGTTAATCTTTTAAGTATGGGATTAAATTAATATTACAAGAGGGCAAACTTGTAAAGAGATTAAATTAAGAGCTAGAAAACAAATAAAGTTTAAAATATAGGGGTTTAGTTGCAAAATACTTATCATGGCCGATATTGATATCCATCACGTAGTTATTTCTATTAGATGATAAAATACTAAATTATATTTAACAAATTAATTAGTAACAGCTTTTATTCTTACCCTCAACATCTTGAGTCCAACTATGATATTGAAACTCAAGTCCTTATCTTTTCCCTTCATCTTCATGTATCAAGGTATCATCTCATCAAGTATCCCATTCCATCTACTTCCTTTCACCTTCCTCCATTAGCAACATATAGTCAACACACCCAAGTTTTTTTTGACCCTATTCGACACATATCCCACACCATTCTCAATGTCGTATGGTGTTAACATGGGTGTGGTGAAGGTAAATGGAGAGACTCCATGTAATGTCTATTCAGAAACCAAAATATTACCTACGAATGCTTAATCTCAACAAAAGAACACGCAAATTAGGATAACTAGGCATGTCACTTACAACAAAGTATCCAATTTCCCTGTTTCTAGAGCCAGCAACCATGGCAAATGTCTATTTCTGTAAATTGCTAGTACAACTTAAAGATCCAATAAGCAAGTCCTTAGGAAAGCAACCAAGGGTCAATAATCAGGTCCCACATGCAGCCACACGTAGAAGACATAGGAGGAGGGAATCATTTGCTACTGCACAAGTATTCTCTATCTATCTATGCCCAAAATGCCCATTCAGCCGCCATTGCTTGTGCAAAGGCTTGCAAAACTACAACTGCCCATTCGATTTCTCCCACTGTGTGAAGGGCCAGGGAGGGACAAGATTCAAGGGTCAACACCATCCGGACTCCATCCAAAGTTACGCCACCTTAGAACGGTAGGGGATGGAAAAATGCTCAGATCCACACACTAAAGTGCTAGACGGGCATTTCCCCTTGCACAAGGTGTTCTCCATCCCCATCCCAAAAGGTGTTCTCCTTGAAGGATTGTAGTTCCCTAGGTTACAAACCATTCATGTTCCAAACCTTTCATCTCCTCCTTTACAGCTTCAACAACTAGGGTGAGTAGTGGCTCCCGGGGTAGATCATCTACATTAGAATTTCCAGACTACATTCTCAATTATTCTTTGTTTGTTCCTATCGCAAACCAGTCTATATCTACCTGAGGCCAGTACTAGATAGGGAACTTCAACGCTTACTTGGTGCACACGATGACAATAATAGTGGAATAGCAATATCGACTAATGAGGATGATGCAACCAAGGATGATCCCGTCCAGGTTCCGGGAGTGCCTGAGAGACCTTAGAGGCAACGGCTTCAACTACAATGCCAGCAAAAGAAGCCCAAGAGGTTTTGTTACTTTACAGCACCTCATGAAAGAGCAAGAGTCCTTGAAATTGACATTTTCTGTCCATTCTTTTAAACAATTAATTTAGTTTCTACCATTCAATTATTATTATTATTATTTTGCCAATCATCAACTCCTACACTATTCCTACTCCTACTACTCTAACCTATTTGGGAAGGACCCAACTTGATAGGGGCTAGGGGGACTAGACCAAAGAGGTGCACTACTGCACACCTTTTGGATTTTATTGCAAGTGTAGAGATTTGAACCCTTGATCTATGGCCAAACTTGCACCTTATATTTCAATTATTTTAATGAAGTACGTTGTTATCCTTTTTTACATATATAATTTCAAAATTTAGTTACTCATTTTTTACTCATGAAAAGAGCAAGAGTCCTTGAAATTGACATTTTCTGTCCATTCTTTTTAAACGAATTAATTTAGTTTCTACCATTCAATTATTATTATTATTATTATTATTTTGCCAATCATCAACTCCTACACTATTCCTACTCCTACTACTCTAACCTATTTGGGAAGGACCCAACTGGATAGGGGGCTAGAGGGGACTAGACCAAAGAGGTGCACTACTGCACACCTTTTGGATTTTATTGCAAGTGTAGAGATTTGAACCCTTGATCTATGGCCAAACTTGCACCTTATATTTCAATTATTTTAATGAAGTACTTTGTTATCCTTTTTTACATATATAATTTAAAAAATTAGTTACTCATTTTTTACTACTATTTCTTTTTTTATTTAGTATAATTTCATTTACAATTTTATTTCTTATGCACAACTCTAATTTAAATTAGATACTCATAACATTTACTTTTAAATCTAGATAATAAAGTTGCATAATTAAAATAATTTTAAATTAAATACCAAAAAAATTTAATTGAAAAATTTAAATTAGATACTTTAGATAATTTAATTTTTGGAGGCCCGCCATGCCTGTTAAGCAAGTAGTTAAAAAAAAAAAATCAAATGACCTACCATGTCTATGCCTATTAGGAGAAAAATCTCCTCAATTCTCTGATTTTTTTTTTTTATTAGCAATATTTGGAGAAATTTCCCCATGCATTTGGGCTCAATAAACACATCAAAGAAAGTCATGCTACAACCTACTAAGCAAATTAAAATAAATCATAACTTGTTGGGAACAACTCATTTGGTGGAATGTGATTATTTTACCTTCACACATGTTTCATACAAAAGCATTGTTTCAACCCTCTTTTGGGTATCTACTTCCTACATTTCTTCAAGAAATTAAGATCAGCAAATGCTAGGTTTATCAATCACCTAGATTAACCTTAGCTATTATCCCCAAGTCTAGGCTTAGAGTTGCCCATTTTCTTCACAATGTGAGGTTGTCCAAAACATGCAAGGTAGCTTCTACCCCTACCCATGGAAAGAAACATGTCCAAAACAAATTCTTGATAGGTCAAGGTTGAAAAGCCACCCTCCAACCTTAGAGTTAGGGTTTAGCAACTTACTGACTTTATAGCTTAGGACAGCAACCACTCAATGACCAAAGATTTTTCAATGGGTTCAAATTATTTGGATCATTCGATTCATTTTTTTTTTTCAAAGATCTCAAAATAGAATATCAACATAATCAAGAAATCCATTCAAAGTGTTCTCACAAATTTGACAAAATTCCAAACAACTACCTTTTAAATTTCTTAACAAAATTTGCAATTCCATGGCTATATTTGCCTGGTCTATGAAGCAGCTGACACTTTGCCTCAACTCCCGTGACTGTTACCACAAATGGTGGCCCCAGTGCAAAGCAAATAATGCTCCACCAAATCAATGGTCAAACAAAGAAATCTGAATACACCTATGGATGTAAAGCAAATGCTCCATCCAAATCAAAGTCAAACAAAGAAATCTGAAAGCAAATAAAGTAGGAATTACTGGAAATGGTAGCCCAACAACTGATATGCCTTTACAGAGAAAAGAAATGACAAAGGCAAAAAGAAAATTGACGTCACAGAAAAAATCCTCAAAAGAAGGCATGAAAAGCTCAATAATGGAAAAATTTTTGGGGGAATTGTAAAAAGAAAAAGAAAATTCCACTTCTAAATTGCAGCAAATAAAAGAATGGCTGAAAAAATCATAAAAATCCTCCACCATCTCAAAGGAAAAATCTGAAAATTATTCTCCTCTAAAGAAACACCCACAGGTGAAGATATGGAAAAACCAGAGGAATTTGAGTCACCGAATTCTATCAAGAAGGAAAAAAAAAATCTAAATCAAAGACAGGACCAACAGGCTCAAGAGGTTCACAAGAAAAAAGAAAATGACTACTCAATGTTAGTGAGAAATTTCTGAAACAGCTCAACAATGGAGAATTTCTACAAAGAAAAGTGGACAAAAAAGATAATCACACCAAGTCAAAATTAGGTCAATGGCCCACTAATGCACTCAAGTTAGTGGCAGCAATAATGGAAAAATGAAAAAGAACAAATGAGTCATCAAAGGAATCAAAATTTTCTACAGAAATGTTATTTGTCTTGCAGCAAGTATAACTTCTAT
This sequence comes from Gardenia jasminoides, assembly GCA_013103745.1. NCBI lineage: Eukaryota > Viridiplantae > Streptophyta > Magnoliopsida > Gentianales > Rubiaceae > Gardenia > Gardenia jasminoides. Next base: position 32,941,397 of record CM023096.1, read on the forward strand.
AAATAGCCTAGTAAGGTCGTAAAAAAGACCATCCATCAATAAGTATCAGAAGATACAAAAGTCTATCCATAAGATTTAGAGAACTTCTATGCATAAGTTTTCCCTCTAGTATAGGGATTCTCTATGCTCATCCCTTCTCACTCTTGTAAATTACCTCATATCAATGAAAAACTTAAAGTTCTTGAAAAACTTAAAGTTTCAAGATTCAAGTTCTTATGCTGAACATAGATTTGTGGTTTGAATAAAGATTGTGGTTTGAACAAAGTGACCTATATTATGGATCAAACATAGATTTGTATGCAATATGACGAATATCATTAGCTCATAAGACCATAATCATATCTAGGGGTGTCAACGAATCGAATCAAACCCGAATGTTTGAATTTGAGCTTGAAAATATTTGCTACACTCTTGAGCTTGATGAATACAGATTTCAAGCGTTTGAGATCACTAGTAAATTATGGAGGGAACTTGCTCGAGTACCACAACAAGCTCAATTCGATTTGCGATCGAACTCGAGCCAATTCTAAATCATGTAATATGATGTTTTTATTTTTTTAATTTTTAATTAATAGAAAGACAAGACTACTCCAAAAATATTTTGAAAATTATTGGCTACAACATGTAATTAATCTTAGGACTATAGATATTTAAGTAATTTTGTAAATATAATTTTTATCTATTTAAATGTACATAAAGCTTGAAAAGCTCAAGAGCCTTTCAAGCACAATACCAAGGGGATTGAGATTGACTCGCTTATGGATTTGAGTAGCTTGAACTTGATCGAGCCCGAGTTACCAAACTGCTCGTGAGTAGCTCGCTTGTTTGACACCCTAATCACATTGTTGCATGCAAGGTCTATACTTGATCCATGATATATAGGCCATTTTCTTTAAACCATAGTTTTATTATATACACAATGAGCTGGGTTTAACATCCATTATAAGAGATTGAATAAAACTAATCTAGCCTCCCATAGCGACTTTAGCCTACCATGGCTTTGATACCAATTTTACTCATGATATATATAGAGTATTTGGAAATTAAAGAGAAAGAGCAAGAAGCTTCCTTGGGGATATCAACAAAGAATTTGAACATTGAAACTTCAAACTCTTTACTGATATGAAAGTGATTTACAAGAGTAAGAGGGAGTACAGAGAATTTCTATACGATATGGAAAATTATGCCTAGAAGTTTTTTAAGACTTACAGATAAATTTATTGATTTTTTAAGACTTATTGATGGCCTTATTTGAGACCTTACAAGGCTATTTATAAAATTTCAATTTGCTACAAGACAAACAAGATTTCTACATAATATTTTGACTCTTGGTGACTCATTTGTTCTTTTTTGTGAATTTCTCTTCCATTATTGCTGCCACTAACTTCAGTGGATTAGTGAGTCGTCTACCTAATCTTGTCTTGATGATTCAGTACCTCTTTTGTCCACTTGTAGAAATCCTCCTTTATTAAGCTGTAATTTTAAAAATTTTTCACTAATATTGAGTAGTCATTTCTTCTTTCCAATTGATGTCCAAGATTCCCTTGCTCCTAACCCTAGCCTGAGGCATCAATTGACCTTTCATGCCCAAATTTCTCAATCAATTCATCCATCCTTCACACAAGGGTATTTCGTCAAGACTAAAAGCCAACCCATACCTATTATTATCACCTAGGTCAACCCACAGTCAAGAGTTAGACCACCTAAGTTGGGATATTAACCATTTCCATTGACCAATGCACAATTACTTTCTTAAAAAGTATTATGTTAGCAATCTTATGCCAAATTAGTGAATCTTATGCCAAATTCATCCATACTTGGCAAAGCTTCTTATGCCAAATAAGTCCTCCCTTCAAGAGGAAGGCGATTGGTATTGCCTACCGGAGGACGATACAAGGGTTTAGCGGGGGTCATTTCATCAACCACCTACCTCATCCTCAACAACCAACTTCCTATGTTGGTCAGGGACTATTCCCCTCAAGAAAGGCCTGGGTATTGTTTGGCTTCAGTCAGGCTCTTTAATTGCCTTTTGGCAATTCGGGGTGCCAATCTTAGGAAAAAGCATATAGGGTGCAATCTTGGAGTTCAAGGTCCTCTTGCTTAGCAACACTATCTATTCCTTCACAATGACCTTCAGGCACTCCTTGATTTTGAATTTGACGGAAGGATTGGGGTAGAAACACCAGACCATTAGCTACCACCTAAACCTTGAAGTGATGAAGCTAAAGACATTATTGACCTTTCTTTCTATGTGAGCTTCTCTTCTCAAAGCCCCCTTTGTATGGAGTGTAAAACCTCTCTCATGCCAAAATATACTTTTCATTCCACCAACTAAATTGTTTGAGATTAACTCACGTCCCTCGGTCCCTCGGCTTACACACCACATCAACCCCATGGCTAGGGAAGCATCACATCTTCCATATTTTCATTACCTTTCTCCCTATACAAATTTAGACGAGCAATCACCCTACACAAGGAAGGTTGCCATTGCCTTCTCCATGGCAAGGGCAACTATTGGCCTTGGTAGGTTCTCCATAACCTTTCCCGATATTGCTCATTAGGAAGGATATGAGGCAACGAGTTATTCGGATGAACCTAGTAGGGATCAAACACTTCTAAAAGGAAAAATCCAGCCTACCCCCTTGCATTTGTCTGTAGAGTCCTTTATCCTAAGGGGACCCTTCCTGGTCATATTACCAAGGCAGTTGAGCAGCTATCCCTTTTAAAAGTGTCCCATCCACTTCTAGGCATACAGGGCTTGGAGCTTGGAGCTTGGTTGTAGAAAAGCAGGGATTGATGAGAGAAGCATGCTTCCAGGACGAAAATGGAAGCAAGCTTTATTTGTCACAAGTACTAATTTTTTTGAATCCCTATGGCAGAAATTAAGGGTCTATCAAAACTTTAATAAGCCTTCAACAAAATGACAGGAAAAGTGGATATGAACCTGGTTATAGGCTTTAATGTATCACTTAGTACAGGTAACTGTACAATATATAGCTGATACTGTACAAAAAAAAAAAAAAAAAAAGTCTGATCTTCCAATTGAAATAAAAATCTGGCGAGGAGGATAAAATATGCAGCAAATAGGAATCTGACTAGGATAACAATGTGGTTCAGGAGGTTTCTATGAAAGCTATACTTAAGAATCAGACCCCAAAAATGTTCATGTCCAGAGATCCTTAATTATTCTCTATAAGGCTTCAATGTATGCTTGTAGCCAGCAAGCTTTATAAGGGGCTAAACAAAAAGGAGAGCAAAACTTGGTCTTCTTAAAGCTACCTATCCTGATTGACTACTTAATTTCTATCAAACCTGCATATGCAAAATCCAGTAGTGAATAAGGTGGGGAAACACCAATTTGTGAGAGATCTTAGAGAAAGGAAGTATCCTACCATAAAATGGTAGGTTGTATTCATTTCTCTTAAGTCAATCAAAATATTATGAGAATTGCTGCTTTCAAAAAGCCATCCAAGATAAAATGGCTCTACAGTCAGCAAAGGGACCTAGAAAAACGTCTACATGAAATATACTGAACATAAATAGTTGGAATTGGAGAACAGACAACACAATAATGTAGATCGTGCAATGAAATACAATCTGAACAGGAGCACTTTACAACAATTTTCAGTTTGTGGTGGGAGACACAAGAATGGTGGCATTTGGCATCGCAACAAGTATGTGGGAAAAAAAAAGTAAGGAACAGGAATTCTGAAGCGACTTCCAAGATTTTCATAGCACATGCTGTGAAAAAATAACTTGCTGAGGTTGAAACAACCCTCAAATATAACCACTCAGGTACCTGAAATCCTTAAATTTACAACTTAGAAGGGCCATTTTAGCCTGTACTTGTAAGAGACCATTACAAAATGTCCAAGAGAAGAACTGACATTAAAGTACATGGATAAAGTAATAAAATATCAGAGTTCAACTACTCAGTTTTGTAGAAAAATTGGTATTAAAATTGTTTATGGAAAAAGAAAAAGAAAATTTACTTCACCTCAAATGTGGAAATAAAAACTCCATTTGGCTCGTGGCAATCTAACTAGTAATCCTACACAATCAGTTACTCTTGTACCAGCCACCGAGTAAGGTTATTCAGTAAAATTCCTCATCAGATACCTATGTTAACCACTTAACTATCTATTGAAGGACAAAGTCATCAATCAAAAAAAACAATCTGGTTTCCACCCACTAGAATGAGTACTACTTTTATATCAAAATTATATTCTGCAAACATTTAAAAAGCTATAGGAGCCCCTCTTCAAGCAGCACCAAAAGAAGCACAGTGCAGAACCTCCACCTCTCTAATTCTTCTTTTCTTTTACATTCTTTTTGAATGGAAAAAGAAGGGAAAATCTTCCCTTGATCAGTAGATGGTAGCCAGTTTCCTCCCCTAATGACTGCACATGGTCAAACAACAGCAGCCATCAAATATGATCTTCATCGAAATGCTTAGGTCAGGTTCACCTTCATGTACATCACAATTCAGTCATAGTAATATCTATGAGCTTAGGTTTTCCAATTCAGTCATACTAATAGCTATGAAAGTGAAACTTCTGATAAAGGATTTCCAGGGCTCCACCCATGAAAATAATTATTTAAGAAAGTTTCCACAAAGGGATATATAGGAACAATTTAGTCATGGTACTAATGGCCATAAACTATAAAATTCAAAGTTGATGGAGATCATTTTGCTAAATGTTCTTTTGAATCCAGTGCCATGGTTAGTCGAGTGCCTGAATAGTTCCTAGAATGAATACTACTTTTATATCAAAATTATATTCTGCAAACATTTAGAAAGTTGTAGGAGCCCTCTTGACGGCACCAAAAGAAATACAGTCCAAAACTCCACCTCCTCCTTTCTTTTACATTCTTTTTGAATGGACAAGGGAAAATCTTCCCTTGATCAGCAGATGGTAGCCTTTTCCTTCCCCTAATTTTTAAAAACTTCTTCCAATTTTTCTTCACTCAAATCAGAGGATGTAGTAATCGTCTCCTTCCATGCCTATAATCTCCAAGTACTTTCAGTTGACAATGGAGCCCAACTCAAGAACGCATTTATTACAAATAACATGAATAACTCAGTGCAAAACCACATGATAACATATCCCATTTAGACAAAACCATTGCACAGAAAAATCAATTTAATGACATTCAATATCAAAACCAAAAATCATAATTCATGACACAAGAATTTTTTAGGAAATAAATTAGGAAAAACATAAAAATCAAGGAGGTTCAATTTCCTCAGAGACCCCCCAAAAATAATTCTTTTTATCAACAACAACAAAATGTATATTCAACTTCACCAGAAACCAACAAAACCCCAAACACCATTTTCCCAAAAACCAAGAAAATCTTATCCTCATCAGAAACCCACAATAATATCTGCATTCATAAAAACCGCGCGAAAACCCATAATTTCCCGTGTCCAAGCACAACAAAATACCAATTGAATTCCATCAGAAATCTCCAAAACCCCTAATTTCAATTTCAACAAAATATGCATTCAATCTCCTCAGACACTCACAAAAAACCAAAATTCATGAGGATCCGTACGCAATTCATCAGAATCCCAGAAATCCCAAATTCTTTCTCGAAGAACAACAAAGGGAAATTCTTCAAGACTCAAACTCTGAAACAAAATCAGCAAATTTTCGCCAAAGAAACAGGGGCATAGAGAAGCGAATTACCGGCGAGAGAAATTGGTGGTGACCCCAACATAAGTTTTGATCGGCGGATTGGTCGATAGAATCAGATACACAGACCAAGGATTCTTCAATGAGTTTGACGATCTGGATTTTGATTTCGATTTGGACGATGACACTTCAGGCTCTGTCTTCAACGATGGTGATGATGAAGAGAAGTCCAATTTTGATGGGGCTGCTACTGAAGTTGTTGGAGGTTTGAGAAGAGGTTTAGGACACGAATTGGTGCCGTGATGGGGCTTGAGGGATTTGAATGTTCTTGATAAAAGCCCGGCCATCGGGATTATGAGTCGCTGGCACTTCTAATCATTTTTTGAAATCTGATCGTTGATGACCGTTGTAGACGTTTATATATACTAGTTTTTTGGCCCTACGCTATGCGCAGGGCAGCCCGGGATTTGTTGGATGGAGTCTATACTTTTGGTTTGAACAGCGAAGAGATATAATGTTTAATTTAAATGTCATGGCGATGGTACCATGGGTATATTCTTTCTACATTAGTATTCTTGAATATAATAACAATATATTCAGCTTTTTTTTTGGCTAGAAAAACAATGGTTTGGTTTGGTCGTAGATCGTGCTCTTCAACAAATACGTCCCAATTTGTCTTGATATATTTGTCTTCAACAATCGTCGCAATGGTCTTGAATCCTGTGGTAAGGTTGAGAATTGGCGTCCGTTTTGCGTTTATTCCTTCTCGCATATATTTTGGTATTTTCTACAAATATTTTAAAACAATAATTAGGGATTGGTGTATATGCACAAACATATAGATGCGTGTGGATATATATATATATGCGCATATAGACAAATATAAAGACATGTGGACACACATAGAAATAGATATGTATCTATATATACACACATAGATGTGTGTGTGTGTAATTGGTAAGTGTATAGATGGTGCTGGGAATTTACCAATTGGTATTTGTCGTCCGAAGAATAGACATGGTAGAAAGCTATATTCTTTGTTAGGGTCTGCAGAAAACTTGGAGGAAGGGATGAGAAACTTGGTTGCCATGTTGGCCTGCTGTGGGCAATATCTGGAACGAAAAATAGTTACTATAATGATACTTACTGGAGCCTAAACTATTAAAGTGTGGGTTCTGGGATGTTAATAGAATTATACCTGAGTTATTTCTGATCTCATTAGTGGTGGGTCGTCTAAGTGGTTGTGTCCATGGCAGAAATTCTTGGAAACGGTATTCATTAAATATTATTGTTTCGAATGAGTTGTGACCTTGGTATGTAAAGAAAACCAATTTTTTGGCCTGCAAATTGTTGTCTGCTGCAAATGTGTCCCAACCGGTTGTTATGTGTTGGCCATTTAGTTGTGCTCTCCATTGCCTTGAACCGTGATTGAGGTAGATTTCGTCTGGCAGTTGTTCCTTTATTGCGTTGAAGAATGATGTTGGTATTTTCTGGAAAGAGAATAATTAAGAATATAAGAGAAGGGAATGATATAGAAATGGAGTATGGTTGAGTATAAAGTTGTGCGTTAATTTTTTAAGGGTTAAAAAAAGTAATTAGAACTTTGAAATGTACCGCCTGAGACTCGGGAGTGCTCCATACCAAGAAACATAACTTTGGAACTGGCTGCTGTTGTGAACGTCTGCTTGAGGAGGCTGTATCTGCAAAAGAGTAGTTTAAAATGGGTTTAGAAGTGTTATATGGTGTGGCTATTATTTGCATAGCAGGCATGCTCTAAGGAATTGATATAGAACAATTCTATAGATTTGAGGCTTTAAAGTGGGATACCTGATACGTTTGTTTCCATGTGGTGTTCTTGTTTTTGGGTAGGTAGCTATGGAGAAGGTATGGAAGGTTATTCTTTTATAGTGGTTGTGTGTGGTGTTCTGACATTGCTGGAATATATTTGTGGTTGCTGTCTATGCAGATTTTTTTTTGTGTTGTGGTGTCGGTACACTTTTTTTTTGTTTTTGTAACATTAATTATTTTGTGTAGGGTGCGTTATCTATTGTATTAGGGGCAAAGCTAAATATTTTTTAGTGAATTTAGAGTATGTTGTAGTTCGTTGTAAAGTGCCTGTTTTGTTTATTAGTTTTGTGTCTAACGTTTATCATTTGGTTGGATTTGTGTCTAACGTTTATCATTTGCTTGGATGGGATTTGTGTCTAACGTTTATCATTTGCTTGGATGGATATTGAATCTATTTGTGATTTATTTTTTTGAGTGGCCAATTAATAAATTTTGATATAGTTATTACTGATGATAACGAATGCTAATTCGAAGCATTCTATACTTAATGAATGGTAATTTTGATGTAGTTTTTTACAATTGGAAGCATTCTATATTTAATCATCGAATGCTAAATTATGGAAGAAAATTGTTTTAATTAGAGGCATGTTGTATCGTTTGATAATAGATGACAACAACTGGATTGTTTTATTGCTAATGCATTGAGAATATATATTTTTATTGACCAAACATGCATACATAGCTCTGTGAACGGATACTGACATTGAGGAAATTTTACACGAATTAGAGTACACATAGAACGAAAATATAAGCAAGGAATATGAGCCCATAGACAGACATATTGGCTTAGAGAGATGAACACATTCATAGACACATATGCACACGCACAAACACACACACACAGACAGACACACACACACACATATATATGTATATGTATGTCTGGATACATATAAATATGTTATAGTCTAATTACGTTGCTCTGTGCTGGTGGTCGCTGTTGACATTTTGTTTAGCTTGATTTGCTAATTGATATAACAGCGGGACTGGTTGGCGTATATGGAGAGCTGCCTCGAGTGCTGCTGCCCATGCAGGTACTCTATAAATCGTGGCAAAGAAGCTGAGGATTTCGTTTTTTAACTGATCAAGTTCAAGCGTTTGGTTATTATTTTCTGAAATTAAATGGTTAACAAAATCGAGGACGGTTGGATTTGAATGAATGTTTTTGAGTGCTGTGTCGACAAGAAGTTGGTGAGAGATTCGAGAGTTTCCATGGGAAAAAAATTCACTGGGGTCTGGGTTTTGCATGGCTTGCTGTAGTGTTTTTTGCTAGTATAATGTGATATGGATTGGTATAGGAGAAGGAGGGGTGTGTAGTGGTACATTGCTTGGCTGATAGTTTCGATTTGTATTTATAGACACCAATCATTTGGATGGTTGTGAATTGGTTATATAATTTTGAATTTTTGTCTTGTCATAAGGAACCTTGTGACTGGAATTATTGGTGTGGCCCAAGACGTGCTGTGTAGTCATGTCTCTGTATTGAGCATGTGAATACTGACATGTGTGTTTTTATCATTGTCGGGTTGTATCGTTATCAATCTTCACATCCAACTTTTAAAGATTTGTTATGATATGTTGATCGAAAATCTATAACATTTTTGATTATTTTTAAATTTATTGGTTTTGGAATAGCATTGTTTATGAATTTTCCTTTTTTAAAAAAACTTTGGTTTGGGCACATGAAATTAATATTGTTTAGATATTGTGTCATGGTATACAAGCGGAATTTGATCTTATGATTATGATAGAAAGATTGAGATTGTATTACATATATCTATGTATGTGTACATATAGATAGACAAAGTAGGAAAAAAAATGTAGACATAGATGTATATACATATATATATATGTATATATTTGTTCATAATTTTGACGGTTATTACAAAGGATACAGTTCTATTAATTCGTCATTAAATATCTGTACATAATATTCGTTGTTTTGTAGATAGGTTAGGATGAGGATATATCCAGGCCTAATGCTATGGTTCTTGATAAATGTTTTCCAACCATTTGTTAAGCAATCATCCTCATATTTGACCTGCCAGGTTTGTAAATGAGCACGAAATATTAGAATGCTATTTTTGTCTGGCCGAAAATAGGGTAGGTCTTCTGGATATATTTCCTGAAAAAAAAGTCAGAATTGATAGGTTATAATAATAATAATAATGAGTAAAATATGAGTATAATCTTCATAAACTTTAGTCGTCATACAAGGTAATGGAGAGCTTTTGTAGTTATTGTTACGTAGAGAGAAGCTTTTGCTAGTAGTTGCTCTCGGCCCAAGAAATATCCTGGAAAAAAATTATTCCTTAATTTGGTAATAAGATAGCTGTAATTGCATATCTTAATTTAGTTTAAAGAAATGGTTAGGTTGAGCACCTTGTTTTTTGATTGTGTCATGTTGAGCAGGCAAGATATTCCATGGATAGGATTGCGTGGATTTGTTTGGGGAGAAAATTGTTATTCTAAATGTCATAACGCCAATGTGGAAAAATTGTATGAGGGAATGTTCGTAAATATCATGATCCTGAAGGAATTGGTACCAGCTACAGTTGTCTCCAGTATCATCCAACCTGACAAACCATACTTGTTCTCCTACTTTTAATATAGCTGTTATTCGAAAATGATGTCCCAGGTATGGAATAAAGCTGTTTGGTATTTTCTGTAGATTAGAAAGATCAGGCAAAGTTATCTGGATTTAGATGTGGAATGAACTATACATCAATGTAATATGTTTGAATGAGCAAAAAATAAATACCAAATGGGTATGGTCTGAACGTGTGTAATATATGAGAAATGATTTGACCGGGCAATCTGCAATGAAAATTAGTAGATATTAGTGGCTAAGGTATGTATAAATCATACGGTTGGTGGTAGTTACCTGAATGGAGCTCTGGCGGTGGATATGGTTTAATAACAGATGAAAGCCAAGTTGTGACGTCTTCATTATGGATCCAGTGTTGAATGTTTGGTTTATAAACATTCCATAAAAAGCTATTTTGAAGCCATTCAGCAATTTGATAAGATGGACGTCTATGAGTGTTTGAGCGAGCTATGATCGCAAGAACCGCATTGTTATTTTGGTCAAGAAAAGAAAATGTGGTAATTTTGTTTTTATGTGTGTCTCCTTCTTCATGAATTTTCCAATGGACAAAGTAGGTATGTTCCATAGCCAACTGTAAAGATTTTTTGTAGATGATATGCTGGTGAAGCTATTGGTGGCTTTGATGAGTTTATGGGACAGTTTTTTGGGGAATTTATACAAGTGCAGATGGCTCGTTTTTTTATTGCCTCTGGACACATATAAAGGGCATGTGTATGGACAAGTCATAGTGGATGCCTGAGAATAAGCAAGTGGCTACTGGTAGTTGGGCTTTTTAGGGTGGCAGAAGGTTAGCTTTATGAAATAGGATATATAGATTTTTTTTGCGTTGACAGGTGGGATAAAAAAATGTTGACCGATGTATTGGTGCCTATGCTTTGATCTAGACATTGTATTTTGCCCACGAAAAGTATACTTGCCATAAAGATTGATTAGTTCTGTTTAGGAGGAAAAAATGATAGATTTGATAATAGAGGTAGTTTGGCTGCCTGATACATGGAGAAGATAATAAATGACTTACTTGATTATTACCTAATAAGAGATGCAGATGGTAAAAGGGCATGGGAGTTTAAAGGGTTTCATGAAGGTTTTTTTTTTTCCTTTCACAAATAAAAGGTAAAGATAGTGCTTTATATAAGGTTGCTGTTAGCTACATATCACACACAAAGTCACTAAAAAGCATGGTCACCTTGACGTGAAGGATGAATAGCTGGAGATTATGCAAAAATAGAGTTTATTAGCAGCTATATGGCGTGGTCAAAAACATTATCTGAAGAGCCATGCAACATACTTTCAAAAGAGTCAGTGGTAATCTATGGCAATGGTGGGTCAGCTATGCTTTGGCTGCTTGCCTTCTTTGTCCAAGTCTGATTCCAATTTGCGTTTAGCAGAGGATCCCACCAAAGATTTGTGCTGTGCATGCGCAACATGATCGTCCTGTGGTTTTGAAATTGGTGTTTCTTCAGCTTTATCATACTGAAGTTGGGATGGCTGCTTTTCTGATGCACCAGAAGTGGTGGTATGGCTCGTTGTCAGACTAAGGGATAACTCTTCGCCTGCTGGATGTACTATCAAGTGGGTAGTGGTTTCAGTAGCTGGAATGAATGACGATAGAAAGAAGCTTGGTGAGGATTGGCCCATAGGACGGCTTGACCCCATTCTTATTTGGCAAAACATTGCAGCTGATTGTAGTTTGTCATTAATGGCAGTAAGTGGAAGCCCTTCTCCCTATTTTTCATCGAAGAAAACTGCTATAGTTAGGCTTTATTTGTTATCTATGAATTGTAGATATTAGTTGGATGTACTCACAGATGATATCTTGCAGTAGATCTCGTCAGCAGTGAATCCCAGTTTATTCTCAGCATAATTTTCTTGCACAAATGTGTCAATGTAGGCTGAATCATCAGATATTTGGACGAAAAGTCTAGCTCTGGAATTAGCATTCAGTGATGACATCATTAGAAAGAGAAGGAATGATGGATGTAATATGTATCAGCAAGTTTGGAATGGCTTACTTAGGCACTGGATTTGGGTGATGCTTGTTGCAGTTGTTACAAGTGAACTCCATGTCCATTGGAGCATTAGTAGTATACCCACAATCACGACAACTCGCAGCATAAAAGCGTTGATGAAAATTTGTTATTTCCATCTTTCCTTTAATCCAAAAATCTTTCCCCTGCCATTAAAGCATGCCAAATTAGCAGTGAAAAGCAGAAAATGATCAGTGGGTTTGCATTTGATTAAAAAAGCAGTGTATACACAGACACACATATATATATATATATATCTATATATATGTGTCCGAGTCTGTGTATGTGTGAACTTACTGGAATGGAGCCACTTAATAGCTGAGAGATTTGTCGAAGGTCTTTCTCTGGTGGAGGCTTAATTTTTTGCTTTGATCTTTCATAAAGCTTTTCTGATTTGATCTTGTCAATGTATGTCTTGTTTTCTTCAATCCTAGATACAATAAAATCAAACATATAAGCTACTGCATGAATAGATGAAATAAAGACGAGAAGAAGAAATAAATTTTTATGAGTAATAGCTGCTTTGAATGGATTAGTGTGTCTACCAAAGTGTTAGTGAACTCATTTGTGGAAAAGGTCCATCAGTAAGTATGTTTGTGCTGCCCTTTGTCCTCAGAGAGATACCTAGAAAAAAAATTGTAGTATTCAGAGTCTATAGTATGTATGAATGTTTATAATCTATGATGAAATAAGTAAGGGGCAGGAAGGTGACCATAGTAGGTAGTAACAGTAGGCCTGAGAATGATTATAATTGGGTAAGTGTGTACAACTTGCAGCAGCTGAGACCCTTCCTTGTCAACAAATGATTCCCAGAGCGTGAATACAAGGGGACGACATCTATTACAAAAGGCATATAAAGAAATAAAAAACAAGAATTTACGTTAGGAAAAGAGCATATCATAGGTTCAGAATTTACGCTAGGGAAAAAGCATATCATAGGTTCAGAATTTACTCTTGATTCAGGACAATGAATTCCTGAATAAGTGAAGGCTTGTTTCCACCAATCATTCTTTGGGGCAGAGCTTGAATCACAGCACACATCAGGTCTGTTAAATCAGCTATTTGTAAGCGAACCAGACTAAGTTAATGTGCGACATAAGCATGAACTAATGTGTAATGGCAGTAAGATTATTACTTAATCTCTGTTCATCTTTTCCTTGATACTGGTCCAAGTCCCAAAATGAAGCTAACGGGAAATATTGAGGTAGAGGCATCGGCAAATGCGTATCAGCTTCTTGTATGAAGGCCTTTCTATCAAATGTGAGTTGCAGTGGCAGAATACCCATTTGGTTTCTTGGATCCTGAACTTTACCAACATATGCACCTCCAACATAGTAAGCCTTGGCAAGGTCAAATGCTTCACCAATGAAAGGAAGGTCTTGCTGGTAAATGATGCCTTGAATGGTCTGATTCTGTAAGTAGGAGGTGTTGAAGAGAGAATAAAAAATAAAATGGATGAGACGTGTTAAAGCGTATTGCTAAGTAAATGTCCATTAATAAGATAGGGATGCGAAATATGTATTAGTAGACAAGCTTAGGGATTGTCCTCAGATAGGTGTATTTACCTGATCGTCTGCAAAGAGAAGCCGACGGTATGACTTGGATCTTGGTGTGGGATCAAAGATCCTTGTTTTTTCAATGACATACAGCTTCATGAACCAGTCACGTTTTTTTTCTTGGAGATCTCTGAGCATGATACATCTGGCTTCCATTTCTATAGGAATAGGAGGAAAAAGTAAGATGTTAAGTCTGGAGAGGAAGCAATTCGAGGTCAAAGAAACAAATGAAGAAAGAATTTTAAGATATCATAAAAAATGGTTAGATACAATAAATATGAGCAAATCCTAAAACGATGATATATCAATAGTATGGGCATGCAAAATGTAGCCTGTGCTAATATAAGTTAAGAGCCAAGTGATTTGCATGATTCGACGACGGCGGATATCAAAATATAAAAGAAAGATGATAGGATAGCAGCACAAAAAATAGCATCAATCAGTCTGCACCAGCAACTGATAAAACCTCATGATAGACAATGTTTCTGGTTGAAACAATGTGAGTTTCTTCCTCAGCAACTGGCTTAATCAGAAGTCGCACATTATTAGCAGTTTTAGCTCTTGACAAAGCAACATAGAGTTGTCCATGAGCAAAAACTGGCTCTTTTAAATAGAGGCCAACAAAATCCAATGTCTGCCCTTGTGCTTTGTTAATTGTCATTGCAAAACAAAGTCTAACTGGAAACTGTGTTCTCCTAAATGATATTGCATAAACATGAGGATCAGAACACTGTAGTGATATCTTTGGGATAAAAACATGCTTTCCAGTATGGTTTCCAACAGCAATCATTGCATGAATAATGTTTTTAGTGAATCCAAGACAAATTAAGCGTGTGCCATTACATAGGCCTTCTGCTGGATTCAAATTTCTGAGAAGTATCACAGGACAGTTTATCTTGAGAATTAACTCATGCGATGGCAAATTTGGAGGTTCTAGTGAATGCAAAAAATCCTCATGATCTCCCTGCTTTGACTGATCAACAGTTTCATCATAACTCAAATACTTATGTTCTACACCAGGAAACTGCTTAATGAGCACATTATTTATCTCATGGACAAAATCATTCTTAGTAGTTAGTATGGCTCTGTTAAGAGCATGCAGTGAATGAGGTCCAAAGGCTGCTAGATCAGGAAACACACTATGTATTAAGGTAGCTAATGAGCAATCATGATCAGTAAAAGGAATAATTAGATGTTGAGGCAGCACTATTCTGGAGTCAGCAAAAGTTGGTATGGTTCCATTTCCAATAGATAAAAGAAATTGTGAGAATGGCTTGTCCAAGTGTGCACGCATATTTTCAACCAGTTTTAATTTCTGTAGGGAATTCCAAATGTAGGACTTTACTAAACTGGCAGAGATGTAGTCTTCCTTATATCCTTTTACCACAACAGGCAATGTCTGTCGAAAGTCACCACCGAAAACAATAATTTTTCCTCCAAAAATAATGTCTGTTCCCATTATGTCCTTAAGAAGTTGATCAAAACATTCAATGGCATATTTTTTGGCCATTGCTGCCTCATCCCAGATAATTAGTTTTGCTCTGATGACCAACTTTGCAACATTGCTCTGCTTGCTGACAGTGCAACCATGCTCATTTTGCTCATCAATTGGAATTCTAAAACGTGAGTGTGCTGTACGGCCTCCGGGAAGAATTGAAGCAGCAACTCCACATGAAGCAGTTGCCAATGCAATTTCACCTCTTGACCGAACAGTTGCTAGCAGAGCACGATATAGAAAAGTTTTGCCAGTGCCACCAGGTCCATCTATGAAAAAAGCACCAGGCAAATTGTTGTTCACCTTGTCCATGATCCTGTCATAAGCAACTCGCTGATCTCTATTCAGAAGATGAACTGAAGCAATATCTTCATCACAAACCTCAATATTTAATTCAGCTTCAATTTCCTTTGTTTGTGATTTCATCAAGCAGTTGCTTAAGCAGGGAATATTTATCTTGAAGTTGCTTAATTGCTTTCCCATGCACTGTAGATGACTGTCAATTGACTGGAGGACTTTGAGGTTTATCTGTTCAGGTGTTAGAGACTCATCCTTGCAAATATCTTCAGATAAATTGGCTGCAAATTTGTTCAAAAGAAGTGCTGGATTAGGAGGTGTAAGATGGACCAAAATCATTGCAAAAAGGTGTCTAAGAGTATGGGGCATCTGATATGAAGCAGCCTCAAGCAAGCACTGCTCAGCAGCATTGTCACTTTTTAAGAGGCCGAGGGCCTCAGCTGCTTCTCTAAATGTTGAAACTTTCTGTGGACCAATCTGCTTTAGGTCTTCATACGATGCTGGACCCCTGACATTCATTAAAAGTAGTCGCAGATAGTACCTCTCACCCTGGACTGGATGCACTGCAACAACTCTACCAACTGTGCTTCTCCTTTGCCTCTCTTCCCATATTCTGAGAGTAGAGTTCCAGACAAAATGCTCGGGGAACTCTTTGTATAGACATTTAAGTGTTTTAGCCAGTCCATTGATACCATTCATCAGGAAAAATTCTGTGAGCATGGTTCTGGACATGCGATCATCAGCAGCAACCTTTTCCAGTGAATCATTCTCATTAAAAACAAGAGATTGCTCCCCTTCAAGATGTATCTGTAATGCCATAACTGAAGGATTTATATCAGTAAGCTCAAAACTAAATATTCGCCAAAGTGCTTCAGGAGCACATATCCATCTCCCAGATTGAAAGTTTTTTATTTCATCAACTGCACCATCATTTTGCTTTGCATTTAACTGGTATAAAATCTTAGCATGACCTTTATAGATATACTTGTAAATATATTTCACCGCTTCAATAGTAGAACAGACTTCAACATTAATGTGACAATTGAACTTGGCCAATAAGAACGGACTATATGGAACGACCCAACGATTATCTAACTCACAGTGGCGGACTAAAACTTTGTTTCCGTCATCACGTCGCATATAAAGTGGATAAGAGTTTCCACTATGCCTTGTGAAATCAGCAAATTCCTTCGGATAGCCAAACTTGCATTTTCCATTCTGTTTCATGCATGGACTACCTCTGTTCATATCACCACAGGGTCCATGCAACATATGAGCGACAACAAGAGAGCGGAGATAGCCTGAAGAAACAGGATCGGGTAATTCAGCAGAGATTACTCTGTCATAAGCTTCAGGAGAGTCAAGCTTTGAGCCAGTTCCCAAGATTATGAGGAAGTGCGCATGTGGCAAGCCTCTTTTCTGAAATTCTATCACATATGTGTATGCTGCCACCTTGCCAAATAAATTTTTTTTTATGACATCATTTCTGAGCATCTCTAATTTTGCTCGAAATACTCTTGCTGACAGATCAGGTCTGTTATGAGCTTCCTCATGATCCTGAAGATGCTGTGCTATTTCTGGCCAAGCAGGGTTACAGGTCATCGTGAGAAATATGTCCGGCTTGCCATAACGCTGAACTAATGTCATCGCATCCATATACCTACGCTTCATGTCTCTTGGACCGCCAATAAAAGAAGCAGGTAAATATATTCGTCGGCCGACATTAGATGTAGAAGTCTCTCCTGCGGCAATACTGTCCAAAACTCCTTGATAGATATCAGTCCTGATTTGACGCTGCCTGTTTCTATGGAAATCAAGTCGTGCAGATTCCATCTTAACATAGACATCAATGGAAAACTGCTGGAATAGTCTTCCACAATGTAGTATCAAAGACTTATCTGTCTGGCGCATTTGGAATTTATAGGCGTAGTACTCTCGACAAGAAACTGTTGCTCTTTTTTTTTTTGTGTTCCGCAAGGCTGATACAAAGGTTGAGACAGTGTATAAATATTAGAGAATAGGGGAACCAAACTAAGAATTTAATTATTTTTAGAAACACTCAAAATCATACCTGCATTTTCAGCTAAGAGCACTTCTTCTGCAGTTGAATAACTGGTGACAGGCATCGGCTCACCAGCACACGTCTGCACTCTAGTAGCTGACTGATTCTCCTCCATTATCCTTTGTATGCCTTCATGCCATCCAGTCTCACCTCTTGCAAAGATTAAAGGATACTGCAAAGTGTCATAGCATCCAAAATAATGTTTTATAATTTGAGGCCTGCCACTCTGTGTGTAGATTTGTATATGACGTGAAGCATCACCAATATTAGCATCAGTTTCAGCCCAAATAGCAGCAACCTGAGAAATTGAGGGTGCATTGTAGACACGTTGGTCCAAATGGGGATGGGACTTTAAGAAGATCTTGTGATTGTATATGTTTTCAAAATCTCTTAAGCTCCTGAAAAATGCAGCATAAGGATTATTGTCAAGTATCTCCTACAGCTGCTCGACAATAGATTGGCGAAACTTGCTGGAGACAGCCATTCTATTTGCAATCTCATGTTCTGTATCAAAGAAATATAGTTGGACATTTGTTGGGCTTTGGCCATTTGGAGGAACCAATTGCTCTAAAAAATGATACATCTGACCTTGAACCCTGAAAGCATAAATCCCTTTATCTCTTTTGTTCAGTTCCTTATCAGAATGGACCCCCAAAGATGTAAACGCAAACATATTGTTGTAACTCCTCACACATTGACGAAACTCAACCGATTCGTGGGAGTTAGCAGTATACAACTTAACTAATTGCTCGGGCATTTCTGTCTCAACTAAACGGATCTCACCAGAGGCACAACAGAATCCAGGTGGCTCAAGATAAAATCGCTTAGCACCACAAAATATACAATCGTCAACAACAGGAAGAACAGATGGCTCAGTAGCAATCTTATCAATCAACCGAAGCCTTTTTTTGCGCTTGTGTTGGCGCCCTAATGACACGAAAGGTTTAATTATGCCTCAGATGTTCATCGATCTAAAGTAACTATATCTAGCAAAAGGACAAAACTTTTATAAGGTACCAGCAGCATGCTGAGATGGAGGCAGAGATGTTTCAGAAGTCAAAGGCTGGGTCTGATCGTGAACTGAAGTAGAATAAACACAGGCATCAACAGATACCCACAGTTTCTTATTAACCAATGCTAAGCTACAGATCAGTGTTAGCAACAACTATTCTATAATGTGATTAACTATCACCTCTAAAATCAACTGTGTCAATGCTGTTTTTAACAGGATGTGGTACATCAATACAAGCGAAGGGAAAATTGTGATCTGGAACCAAATAGTTGATAGATAAAAGATGACAAATATGCGAAGAAGACAGGAAGAAAGAATGTTTCACTAAACTGATAATAATAGCTAACCAGTTTGGGACCATGCATTTTACCTAATGAACACAAAATAAATGAAGGCTCAGTACCTTGCTGAACAGACGGTGAGAGAATAGGATCTGAACAAGAACTATCTATCTGGTTCTGAGAAATTACCATGCCGGATACTAACGACATATTATTCTGACATTCGTTAATCTGTCCATGTCCTTGGGCTGGCATGTTTTTAGAGGTAGATGCCCTTGCTTCCCTACGGCGACGGTTTTTTTCGATACACATCTCTTCATATGATGCATACTTCCTCTTTTGGACCATAACGATCAAGAGACTAAAAAGAAGGATGTAGTACCGGAAAACAGAGAAAAGGGGAAAAATCCAGAGAACAAGAGAGTCCAGATGATCTCAAAAAAAAATGGAAAAGCCAAAATTCTAAAGCTAAAGAAAGAGGCAAAATATTTAGAAAAGCTAAAGGCTACATGCAGAAGTAACATAGGCACAAATATAAGAATCAAGCAAAACTGGCAATCTGTATAAAACTTTAAAAGACCTATATCGAATACATATGAATAGAGAAGTTAAAAAAAAAAAATGAGAGGGAGGAAAAAATAAAACAACGAATGAGCATGCTTAATGTATCCCTGAGATGCACTGACAGGCTTAAAGGAGAAAAAAAAAAGACTCGGAAAGATTCTAAAAGTGGCAGTGCAAAAAAAAGCTGCAGAATAATAGTCTAGAAAACAAAATTGGTCAAATTGTCCAACAATCCATAAGCATCTAATTAAAAACAACCGGCACTTGGCAAGATAAAGCGCATAAATAATCCGATTAGCGAAAAAAAAGAAAATAATGCATACTAAGAACAACTGGCAAAGCATACACAGAGAGGGCAAAAAATTCGTTGAAAAATACATGAGGACATAGTATAAGCATGCACGTGAACAGTTTAAAAGCTGTTAAATAGGTAACCTCATGGACATGCAAAAAGGGCAATGCAATAAATAATTATCTTGTGTAAAAAATCAGACACAGAAAAAGCAAGCAGAAATACAAGATATAAAAAAAGGAAAAACGATCGTCAGTGCAAAATAGCTCCTAGAACAGCTAAATAATGGTAAAAATTATGAGAGGAAAAACATAAAAAAAAAAATTGAAACGTACAGAGAGCGGCGCTCATCCCAGAAGCAACTAAACGCAAAAGATAAGAAAACAACCATCAACAACAATGTAGTGAAAAAAATAAACAAAAGGCTTAGAAAATGATGACTAACAGATAAAAACTATGATACTTTGCAAAAATATATACATGCAAGAGCTTTGAAAAACCAAGCAAACAGTTAAACAAAAAAAAAATTAAGAGGCAGCACGAAGAATAATGGACAATACAGAGCAGCGAAAAAGAAGAGAAACTTTAAAAAATAGAATTATTAACGGATGAGAAGCTGGGGAACTAACCTGCGGCAAAATGGAATGGAGACAACTGGCCAGCAAGGAAGCAGCAAAGGCAAGGAAAATTTATTTCCTCTGAGATGGAGGGAGGAAGAAAAGGAGCTGATACGGAAAAGAAGAATGCATTAAAAAACAATGCATTAAAAAAAACTCAAGCAAATAAACAGAAAACTTAAAAAATGATAACTAACAGATAAAAGCTATGATGCTCTGCAAAATTATACATGCATAAGCTCTGAAAAATTAGTCAAACAGTAAAACATAAAAAGAGATTAAGAGGCACATGAACAACAATGGAGAATACAGAGCAGCGAAAAAGGAGAGAAACTGAAGAAAATATAATTATTGGCGGATGAAAAGGTGAGGGCCTAACCTGCGGCAAAATGGAACGGAGACAACTGGGCAACAAGCAAGCAGCAAAGGCAAGGAAAATGTATTTCCTCTGAGACGCAGGGACGAAGAAAAGGAACTAATAGGCAAAAAGGCTCACATAATGTTGAATAGCGGTGGGAGTAAAAAGATGATAAAAAAAAAAAGTAAAGAGGACCATCATTGGGACGGAGAAAAAATAGAGCTTAGCAATTAGCAAAGAGCAGTAGCATAAGAGAGCAGCTCTGGGGAAAAGCAAAGCAAATCTATAAAAAAAGCCGCCAAAAACGCACCTCTCCAATCAACATTTAATGAGCGACATGCAACCGTGGCGGAAGTTCAAAGAAGGTGATAGTACAACAAAAGCAAGACCAAGCGCTGTGGTGAGCCGTGGCCGGCACAAACCGCAGCAGATGACCAAAATATCCCCACTCCACATGAGCGGATGCTGCAGGGCAAAGGGCAAAAGTCAAATCTCATTAGAGGGTGAAGAAAATCCACTTAAAGCGCACAGGATAAGAATTGTTGGTTGGAAAAGCAATCACATATCATTCCCAATGCACCGTACCAAGCATCGCTGACTGTGCTCATCACAAAACACCAACCACAAAAGGCAAAAGGGTTATTCAGTGTCAGCAAACAGGGTGGCACAACACTCATACACAAAGTACAATAGTCCGATGCATGCAAACAATTTCAAATGACAAAAAAGCCCAGCAGAATAACACCACAACCCAAGCTTGGGGCAACAACGGCAACAGCGGAACAAAGATTTAAAATGACAAAAAAACCTAAGCCATCTCCAGAGAATTACAAGGCAAACCGGCCCATCCCTTGACTGTAGGAAAACTCCCTTCCCACGTTTATATAGTTATAGATTTGCTTTTCAGACAAGAAATTTAGCCGTTGAGAAACTTTTTTCTGCCGATGTGATCTCGTTTGGGTCTCTCTGCTAACCTCGCCTGTAAGGTGAAAATATAAGGCAATGTTTATTGAATATAGCGCTGTTAATGGGTCCGGCCAGATTGGGCCAGACCCTCGCCCAAAACCCCATCGAGCAGGCGAGTTTGTATGTGAATAATAGGTCCAAATAAAATGTAACCGAGCTTGGGCTTTTACAGGGTTTAGATCTAATTGACCGGACCATGTATAAAGTGTGTGCATATATATATATATATATATATATATAAAATTTATGACTCTACATATTAAACATAAAATATTAATAATTTATATATAAATTTATAGTAATTCATAATTATTAAAAATATATAGTATATATAATTACACATTTAATTATGAGTTTGGGTTTATCCCAAGTTGAGTTTGAAACTCATATATAAGTGTGAGTTGAATTTAAATATTCTAATTTGGGCCCAATGTTCAAAAGATCGAAACTCAAAAGCACTATTAATTTGTGAGACAATACTAAACTTGTTAAATCCGATCTATAAAGTGCAGTTAGACCTTAGTTGAACATTAAATAGAAAGGACAATATTTTTGTAATTAACTTCATATATAAATATAGGTCATAACTCGTAAGAAATGGTTTGATCAAATTGAGAACGCGTATTTTTTGTCTTTAAAGGTTTATTGTATATTTAAATACAGAAAATTACGTTTAAGATATAGTACAAAATCAGAATAAAAGCTTTATTATCTTAAAACTTTTTCCCCTATAAGAAGACCTGTGGAGATCCAATTGCTAAATCATCTATTTTACATTTTTGTCAACTAAAGTCAGCACTATTTGCAATCTTTTAAAAGTTTTGATGATTAGAGTATTGTATCTCTAATGATGCTACGTTTAGGTACAGAGTCAAAAGAAATGGTAACACAATTGGGTTCAAAGTTTGAGTTTATTTCAAAAAAAAAAAAATGTGGCCAAAATTTGAGACCTTATATAAAAATCTTTCCAAAATTTCAGACCTTATATAAAAATCTACGTATGGAGGTCAAAACTTAAAAGAAGGAGCAGTATTTACTTGAAACTTTTATCAACATTAGACTTGTAAAACAAAATAGAATAAAGATGATAAACCATAAGGTAAGGGTGATAAGTATAAAAAGTTCATTGCGTTAAGTGCCCCAACATTTGGTGTTAGAGTCCTAGAGACATATTTTGCTAGCTCTTTGCCCTTCCTTAAGTAAGAATCACATTTAATCGTCAAAAAATGTCTGAATTTCAAAGGTATCCACATTTCAAATCATAAGAAAACATTAATTTATGATTTATCAGCATCAACCATGGCGCTGTTTGGATTATCTTGTTTTTGAAATACCTGTTTGTCATCTACAAATCTACAATAACATACTCCAAAAATAACTCTAATAACAACTCCAAAAGTTACTCCAAAAACAAATTTATATAAACTAAAAAAATAAATATAAAATAAATTTCATTTTTCCCCCTCTTCCTTCTTTCACACACCACCATCACCACCTATCATTGGCGACCACCATCACTGACCACCATTGTCGGTGAACACCACTGCCAACGACCACTCAGCCAGCAACCCCTCTCTCTCTCCCTCTCTCTCTCTTGCTCTTCTCTCTCTTCTCCTCCTTCCTCTCCTCTTTCCTCTCTCTTCTTCCTCCTCCACTGGGGAGAGAGTGGAGGAAAGATGTGAGGGGAAGGAGGAGGGAGGTGAGAGTAAGGGGGAGAAATTTCTAAAAATATTATGATTTTTAAATTTTTTTCTACAAATAGGGTGATTTGGGTGTAGGGTTCAAACCAGTGATGTTCGCATTTGCAAAATGCGAGTTCCAGTGTTGCAAATGCGAGTTGGTGAAAAAAAAAAAGAGAAAATGAAAAGAAGAACTCGCATTCACAGAATGCGAGTTCTAATGAACTCGCATTCGAAGAATGCGAGCTCTAATGAAGAATGCGAGTTCTGCTAAACTTGCATTCTATGAATGCGAGTTCATTGGGAAATAAAAAAAAAAAAAGAAAATGTACTGCCACAAAATTTGTCAACATAAATAGGATAAGAGCCAAGAAGGTTTGGCCCCAAAGTTTGATAATACTTTGGGAAATAAAAAAAAAGAAAATGTACTGTCTTATCTTTCTTTTCTTCATTTTTCTTCTTTCTTCCTATTATCCAGGGGACCCAAATCTTTGATAATACTTTATATGACTTGCTTGATTTCCTGGAATTTATATTCATTACTGTTCTTTTCAAAACCTTCTTGAACATATAATTTCCTTGCTTATAAATTGTTTAGAGTATCCTTATATATTCAAAATACATTTGTTAAAATTTGGATATGTAAAGTAAGGTTCGTTGTGTAAAAAAATTAATGAGCTTACGTTTATATCCTAGAGCTCGCCTGACTCGATTTTTGATTGAATAAACTCACTATTTGGCTACTTAGTTGAGGTATGCTATCCATTGAACACCAATACAACATTTCTTTTATAGGTTTATTCCTTGGACACTAACTTCCTAATGGCTCGATGGAGCTTGGCCAATGTTAATATTGTCTTGACTTTTGATCAAGTAAACTTAGCTAAAGTTTTGATCTAGTAAACACCATAACGATTTGATAAACACTTGTCAATTTAGACTTAGTATAATAGTACCCGTTGGACATATGATTTCCTTTATTTCTTCACAAGAAAACTTTGCTCTCTTATCTCCCATATTTTTTTTGAAGTTGTATTCTAAGAAGGCGTGTTTACTTTCCAACTTCTTATTGCCTGAATGCGACTTCACTTGTAAGTAAAATTTATAAAAAAAAAGTAAATTTTTTGAAATCTCATTAGAATAAGAGCATGTCGGACTAGACCCTAAACCCTAAACCCTAAACCCTAAACCCTAAACCGTAAACCCTAAACAGTCCTAAGAAATGTTAATGTCATTTAGATTGAATGCGAGTTGCCAAACTGTGCTAAGCAAACTGGATTGATGATATGTATCTACCAAATTCTTATGTCGCCACCAATGTCAATTTCTCAGTACTTGAAATTCAGTTTGATGTGTCTAACTTACATGGTTCAACTTGAGAAGAGTCTCATCATAGTTAATTGTAAACAGTTGATTCTGATTTGATTTTGGAATATTAGGTAAAGATGATTTGATTGTCTTCATTGGTACCAAAAAAAAAAAAAAAGGGCTCACAACCAATGAAGACAATCAAATCATCTTTACCTAATATTCCAAAATCAAATCAGAATCAACTGTTTACAATTAACTATGATGAGACTCAATCAACCATGTTTAACACATCAAACAATTTCAGAAATTGACATTGGTGGCTACATAAGAATTTGGTAGATACATGCTTATTGGCAAATTAAATCAAGTACTTCCTTAAACCACAAAGAGAAAGAAAACAAAATTAATAATCATTGTAATAATCAAAATGAAAAACGGAGACATTTTTTTTTGCAAAACCAGCTATCCTTCTGGACGTGGGCATGTCCAAAATGGTTGGAGTCTTCTAGTCTGGCATGCTATTATTCTAATGCGATTTCAAAAAACTTACTTTTTTTTATTTATAAATTTTACTTATAAGTGAAGTCGCATTCAGGCATTGAGAATATGGAAAGTGAACAAGCCTTTTTAGAATACAACTTCAAAAGAAAATATTTTTTTTATTTCAAATGCGAGTTTCAACTGCAATTCAAATTACTTTTTTTTTTAAATTGAAGTACACTTCAACCATCCAGGGAATGCGAGTTCTAATCATTTTCTTTTTTTTTTTTTTTAAATTTCCCAAGGAACTCGCATTCTGTGAATGTGAGTTCTTCTTTTCATTTTCTTTTTTTTTATTCACCATTTTCCACTGAACTCGCATTTGACAAATGCACGGTTTCAATGAACTCACATTTGTCAAATCACGAAAATCACAATCTCAAATCTATTTGCAAACCACCCTATTTGTAGAAACTTTTTTTTTTCCATCACATTTTTAGAATTTCCTCGAGTAAGGGGGAGGAAGGAGGGAGAGAGGGAAGGGAAAGATGGAGGAGAGAAGGAGAAGGTGAAGGAAGGAGGAGAGAGAGGAGGAGACCGGTACTGGAGGTGGAGACGGGGATGGGTAGTGCTTGGGAGAGTGGTGTTTTTAAAATTTTAAAATTTAAAAATAGCCAAAAATAAATTCTTAAATCAATTTCCAAAACATCATCAAAAACAATGAAACGCTATCCACCCACAGCTCAAAAGTTGCATTATTTTCACTACGAAAATGGAGTTGGGCAGGGCCAGAGGCATTCACAACTAGACCACCCTTAAGCATAGACCAACAGCCGGACTGCGCAAAAACTGTGCCGGCATTTCTAATGCCGGTAGATGTTTTGAATGCTGCTGTTATTTGAGATTTTCCCTCGCTAATCCGTAGCCAAGCGGAAATAACATAGAAAGTTCCCTTTTCAAGAAAAGGTCTGCGATGGACTGTGGTGCAGTGCACTTCGATCAGAAGCAGCAATGAACTTGTTGCCATCTTTTGAAATCCTTACTTCTAATTTTGCATCTCCAAACTTGGACCAGCCATTTAAACCTTCACTTATATTCGGGTTTAGAACAATTCCTCCACCATATTGAGGCTCAAGGGGATTCGGCAAACACTCTGGAGTGAAACTGTAATCATAATCCAGTCCATTAACTTCAATCCCTGAAGAAACAAGATAACACAAAAGCCATAGAAGCACATCCTTGTAAAACTTCACATTCGTCATGGTGATTTTAGCGTGTGTTGCTGCAAGAAAAAGTTAGAGTGAGTAGGCAGAAAAAATATCAAATATTATCATTATATAACTTAACTTGTAAGTTATGATAGAAATTTTGCATTTCGATGGAGTAGCAAAGCAGTCTAAAATCTGAACCTACCTCATCTTGAAGTCTGGCTAACACACTAGGTCCTGCAAAATCATCAACCCAGAAAAAAAAAAAAAACATCATATATATAGCCTGAGCCATCATAGAATAAAATTTAAGCTGGGAAAAGAAAAAGATCCAATTAAGGCTCTCTAGCCTCACATCAAGATACATAACTTGTATTAAGGACAATTCAATTTAGAACTTAACAACAAATTGTACATTTTTTTTTTAAATACACTAGCTAATGTGCTCAAGCTAAGCCAAGCAACAAAGAATAAGCAGCTCTCGGATCCATCTTGCACTACTAGGATAAGTGTGTGAGGACCCGAAAATTTATTTTATCTGACCTAATTAATTAATTAATTAATTAATTATTTTATCTGAATCATTATTTTAGATCATTTTAATTGCAAATACGCCATACGTTACTTCCTTTTATTTTAAAACCTTGTTTAACCATCAATTTAATTTATAAAATTGCAAAACTCCATAATTTCATAAAATTGCTTCATTAAAATTAGTTTGAATTATTTGAATGTCGTTTATCAATTGTAACAGTACGAAAAGTTTTAAAATGCATTTTTGCATGTTTAAACTATATTCTCAATTTAAACTGTTTGAATGTTTAAATTTCGCACTCGGCCTAGGATCGACTATTAGACGTAAGTTTCGAATGTTAGAATATGTATTTGGAGTATATAAATGAGAGAAGCCAGGATCATAGTGTTTTGTCATGTGAATTAACCCAACACGACAAAAAAAAAAGAGACTTTATGTCCAATCGGTAGTTTCATTCATTCCTTCCATTTTTTCCATAAAGCTCCAAAGTCAAAATACTATTCACTTTCTTCCTTTTTCCTCCAAGCTTGCGACCACTTGCTCCTCTTTTCCTTTCATTTTGTCTTCAAAATTCCATCTTCAAGAAACACCACAAATCACCATTTAAGCCAACAAAAACTTGAAGAACTTGCTAGTTTCTCTTGGAGCTTGGACCACCTTGGAGGGAGGAGAAACCGGTTGTGGAGCTTGAAGATTGAGGGTTTTGTGAGCTAAATCATCCACCATTAATCAAGCTTCTTGTTGGAATTGGGGGTAAGCTTTCTAGACACTAAAATCTTGTTCAATAGGTTCATTTTCCTAGGTTAAGAGAGCTTGTAGCTCTTTGAGTTGGATTTTGTTGTCAATTGATGAAAGTGGGCTCTATGAAATCCCACCATATATGAACTTGGGACTGTTGATAATCTTATGTGTGTGTGTGAGGTGTTTATATGTTGAGTGGTTGCTAAAAATGAAAGAGGGAAAAGAAGAGGAGAAACCGAGAGGAAGGAATGCTTGCTGCCCTGTTTTTGGTTGCTTTGATCGCAGCCTTTCCATGAGAATTTTTAGCTGAAATTTGGTGAAAACGTAGCTTACATACTGAGGTTGTTGCCTGCAAAATTTGGTATTTTTCTAGTACCATTTCATTGCTCAAATAATGTGTCAAAGTTGTTCTTCAAATCTGGAATTTTCGGAAATCAGGGTTGGTCATGCAGCCTACTTCCAACTATTGTAACTTGGTGTAAGAAGGTCTGAATCAAGTTCTGTTTGTTGCGTTTGAAACTAGAATACAAGTTCTTCTAGCAGTATAAATTTCAAGGGCTAGTTCAAATTCTGTGAATTTTGGCTAATTTTTAAAGTTGACTAAAAATCAAAACTGATATGCTTTGCTTACACTGTGACAGCAGCTTTAACCTGAAATTTGATTAGTTTTTAATTCGAATCTTGTAAAAGTATCTTCTCTAGAGTTTTAGTTCATTTATTCTATTTTCCAACGGTATAATATTCGAGAATTTAGGACTTATATAACTCAAGTTATGATTTTTCAAAGAATGCTACGAAAACTGGAAAATTTTACTCTTCACACTTGGCCATCTAAAAAGTTACTTTACTATGCGAGTTTTTGCTCAAATTTGGTATACCCGTAGTTCATCTAGTGAGGTTTGAGTGTACAAAATTTGGTAATCTTTCAATGGTATTTCGATGCCCAAATGTTGTTCCAAATATAGCTTTTCAAACCTGGAAATTTGGCCATCAGTCTTGGCAACCCCCTGTACTTCTGTCGGCTATAACTCCTTGCTCGGGAGTCAAAATTGAGCGTCGTCAGTGGCGTTTGAAACTAGACTTCACAAAATTTCTAACTGTATAAGGTTCGCACACTAGTTCTTTTCCTATCAA
This sequence comes from Gardenia jasminoides, assembly GCA_013103745.1. Taxonomy (NCBI): domain Eukaryota; kingdom Viridiplantae; phylum Streptophyta; class Magnoliopsida; order Gentianales; family Rubiaceae; genus Gardenia; species Gardenia jasminoides. The sequence continues at coordinate 32,970,107 of CM023096.1, forward strand.
TACCAGCAAAGTTGCAAAAATGGCTGATTTTCCAGCCTGATTTCCCATTTTTATTCCTTCGTGACATCTTGTCGCGCACTTTCTCCTATTTTACAAAATGAATCTTGGAGTGAGCCCTTCTAGTGAATTGTAGTACTCCGAGTCTAGTTTCCATAGCCGTAGGCCTTGCCTAATTTCAATGAGTGTGGCCTTAGATGTGGTCCGAACAAGAAATAGTGGCAGTGTGGCCTTTGGTGATTTTAAGTGGTTTGGGTTAAGTTTTGAGTGCTAGTTGTTTGGCTAGTGATTGATAGTTAAACTTTGGCTCAGGAGACCCAGACTTTGCCGAGGGTGACCCAACTACCGAAGTTTGATCTTCTTGCTTGCTCGCCTATTTCACCGAATCACAGTGAGTGTTCTAACTTCCTTTTTAAATGAAAACTCTTGCTAGTGTTTGCAAAGGAATAATGTGTTGAAATGATTTGCTAGTATTTATGAGGAACGATTTACTGTTATTTCCAAGTAAAATTTCTTTCATGAGTGAAATGATTTATGACTAATTTGTGAGCACTCCAACTTGTTTTCCATATGAAATGTTATTTTACTGTTGCCAATGATCTATGAAATGATTTATTTGTGTTTGCCTTGAGTTTTGTGGCCTAAGCGGAGCTATGTGCTACGTCCATTTGGGACGGGAGCCACCTCTAGAAATCCGTCTCAGCGCTTGAAATGTTTGTTAGTGTTAGAGCGGAGCTATGTGCTACGTCCTTGGAGACGGGAGCCACCTCTAGAGATCCGACTCACTCTTTGAAATATTTATCTGAGCGGAGCTATGTGCTACGTCCTTGGAGACTGGAGCCACCTCTAGAGATCCGACTCATTCTTTGAAATATTTATCTGATCGGAGCTATGTGCTACGTCCTTGGAGACGGGAGCCACCTCTAGAGATCCGTTCAGTTATGATATTTGTGGCACTATTTCTTTTGAGTTAATTATGTTACATGCTCATCTTGCTTTTGATATATATATATAGAAATGCCTGTGTGTTGTGCATAAGTGAAATGAGTCTCTCTGAAAAGATTTACTCTTGTTTTAAGTTAAATGAGATATGATTTATTATCATCCTACATGAAATGCTTTGCTCATAATTTGAGATGAATGGTGAGTATTTTGGAAAAAATATTTATTATTGTTTGTTTTTATACTTGACCTACAATGTGAATTTGCTTATTTTTCGGAATCTCACTGAGTTTTTAGCTCACCCCAAAAATATTTATTTCCCCTCCACAGGGTTCGAGGCAAAGGAAGCTTGTAGGGACTTACTAGTGTAACTGGCTGGATTACCTCTTGTTCCATTTGGGTATATTATTTTGATGTCTTGGGAAGTGTATCTATGGTATTGAAGTAATTGGGGAATAACAGCTCATGGTTGTAATATTATTTTGGAAATATTTGGAATTGTAAGTATTGGAGATTAACTTATAAGATTTAGGGTTATGTTATTATTTGGAAGTACATGGATGTAATGATTGGAGCTTTATTGTAATTATTAAAGGCTGGCACTGAGATTTGTTTGACGATTGTAGTGAGTCCCAACGAGAGCCGGGCAGGCAGTCCCCTGATACCTTAGGGTACGCCCTAGGGAAAGATGGGGCTGTCACAAAGTGTGTTTTTTTTTTTTTTTTTAAGTGTGGTTTACCTAGCAAATCATATAAGAAATAACAGTGCAGAAAGAAAGAGAAAAGAACTATTCTTGTACCTGGACATGTAAGAAATATCATGCGAGGCTTGCTTCTTAAATTCTTTGATAGATCAATTCTTCCTTTCACTTCAAAAGTGTTCAGCGCACATTGCGAAGCACATTCAGGATTTTTGTATTCTGCATATTGGAGCCACATACGAAATTTGGTAAATCACTGTAGCCATGAAAAGCTCTTAATCTTTCCATTTAAAAAAGAAAAGCACTTTAAGCTAAACATATAATGGCGCACAATATGAATCATTTGCACACAAAGCATCAATAACTACACAAACACTTCTAATCCTCAAAGGATTTACTTTGGTTAACAACATACTAAAAAAACTACTTACACAATAAATAAATAAATGCCAATAGAGCTTTTCCACTTACCAATCTAAAAAATGAGAAAGGAAACACAGTTGCCCATCAAATACCTCATTAAACCAGATAGTAAAAGCACATTTACCTTTTTATAACAAAAATTGAACTGCTTCTTCCTAACTATTATACAAGAGAGATGAAAGCTGCAGGGAAATATGCAGCCGAAAGGGAAGAGAATAAAAAATCAAAGCTGAAGGAAAAAGAGTGAAGGACATAGAGATGAAAGAAATTTACTGTTTAGAAGACCAAACAAATTCTATGGATTAAAACTAAAAATAGAAGTCTACTCAATTTTTCCAAATTAATTTTATAATTCTAATTATAGAAATCATGAACAACTCCAAAACATAGACAAAACAGAACACTATATGCGCTATGCTAAACGAAGCCTAGTTCAAATTAACCAATTCTCCAACATTATGTGGTGCCTGGACCCAAAACAAAAGAATTCAACTGAAATCTCATATTACAATTAAATTATTTTGTTTTTACAAATAAAGTATACATCAAGTTAAACACAGCCTAGCTAAATTTCAAAAACTCTCTACCCAACAAACATTATCAACAAAATTACAGAAAAAAATGCAATCTTTCAACACATTGTAAACTAACAAAATTCCATTAAAGAAACTTACCACTGCTATCCTTTAGAAGAAAAGGAACATGAAGAATTCAAGCAAAAGCCGCAATTGTTTGTAACCCTTATGCTTCGTATGAAAACAAAGATTCTAAAAATTGCAATGGTTTTTCAGAATCACCAAAATTACCTGATGAATGACGGGTGTGAATAAACAAAGCTCTTTGCCGCCTTCTCCGCTACTATTACAATTGCTGTTGTTCTAATAATTCACCACCATTCTTTGAAATCTACTAGCATTTCATTGTCAAAATATGTGAATTTGTGGTGAAGTTGAAGCTCCATGAAACCTTAGCGAACACCCTAACTATTAGGTTTGGTGTTTGGGGACAGAAATGAATCGATTTATTGACAACAAAAGGCAAAGAGGATCTATTGACAACATGGAGGATGAGAGACAGAGCTGCCTGGAATGCGATTGGCAAGGGATTTTCGTGGAGGTTTTTTTTTTCAAAATTTTTGGGCTTTTCTTTTTATCTTGTTGTGCTCGTTTCTTTTCTAAAAATCGACATTAAATGGGGTACTACTTGTGACTTGCACCAAAGGCAGCTGATTTTTTTATTAGGTTTGTATGCTGCTAGTTTTTTACCTACTTTTGCTATAGGAACCTTAAAACTTTCCAAAGTTTTAATGCAAATTTTTAGCAAGTTTGTATAAAACTTGTTTATTTCCTAAATTATCTGCAAGAATTCTCAAAAAACTCCTAAAATTTTTTAAGATAACACCCCAAAACAAATAAAAAACTTCACTTCCAAAAATTTTTGTACAATTTCTACAATAAGTTACAGCAGAGTTTTATACAAACTCTCAAAAAACTTAGCTGCCAAATAAGGCCTTAGTCATAGAAAAAAAAGGTTTTCATATGACCGTGTACCCATCACAAAAACATCATGTTACGACGTAGTTTTGCTCATTTTTTGTGACTTGTCCTGAGAGTCATAAAAAATTGAACTTTTATGACTAGCAATGAAATGCAGGTCACAAAAACTCATCCTTTCTTGTAGTGTAACAAAAATACCTTTACACAAAATATTATGTAGGGTATGAAATGATCAACCTTGTTTAATGATCTTGACAAGTTTGAAATTTTATTTAAATTTGACTTGTTTATTTCTTGAGTCAAGTTCGAATTAGCTTTTCTTGAGTCAAACTTGAGTAGTTTGATATTTTCATATATAACTTTCACTTTTATACTAATTGAATCAAGTTCGAACCAAATTTGAAAATTTATTAAACACAAAATGTGGTTCAAATTTGGTTTGATTGATTGGCGATCCAAAATCAAATGAATTCTTTATCAAGTCAAACTTACATCAATATTGAGTAGTTTGATTTGTCTTTCAGCTTTAATTTTTATGTTCAAACATGTGCACTTTATTGGTCACTTGATAAATTATGGGAAGAGGAGAAAAGATTACCTTTTGGTTTTTGAATATAGTATTGATCACCTGGAAAAACCCGTTTGTTTTTATATCTCTTGTTGTGATTATTACTTCCGAGCTGAGAATCAGTGAATCACAATCAATATCAAAATCAAACCTGAACACTAAATTGCATATAAATTTCAAGGCTTAGCAAGACAAGAATCTTGCATGATAGAAGTGAAACAAGTTTACCATGACCTAGGTCTAAGGTCTAAATTACAAAATCAAACTCACCCTTTGAATTTAGTATCGATGAACATTCTTAAAACCAGAAACATGAGCGTCTTGATCACCTACCACCAGAGAGAATGGATTCCGTTACAGTATGTGAAAAGCCCTTCTCTATAGAAGACAACGACGAGGAAATACCATCAAAGCCACCAGGATTGTTGAACCCAAGACCAACAGCAGAAATGTCAAGAGATGACAACTCTGGAAGCAGAACTGATCCATCCAGATACAGCAGAACTTGCCGCATACTTGGCCTAATGCTAGGTTCTGAGTGAGAGCACAACAAGCCTAGTTTCAACACCAATTCTGCCTCTTCCTTCACATACTCAGTACCCAGATTTTGATCAAATGCCTGGAGAATATCACCTGCTTTCCAGCACGAAAATACCCGATCAACCAATATCACATCCTCTTCTGGTGCTTGTGGATCTATTGGCCGTCTACCACAGGCAACCTCTAGCAAAAAGGCCCCAAAAGCATATACATCAGTGCTTGTTGTGGCCTTCCCCGTTCTGTTGTGCTCAGGGGCAAGGTACCCAAAAGTTCCTACCACATGGGTGGTTTGAGGGAGAGTCCCATGATCGTATAGCCTAGCAAGGCCAAAATCTCCTAACCTTCCATTCAATTCAGCATCTATCAGCACATTACTGGCTTTTACATCTCTGTGTATCACTACTTGCTCCCATTCTTCATGTAGGTAGAATAATCCGGATGCGACACCTTTGATGACTCGAAGTCTCTGGCTCCAGTTAAGGGTGGACTTGGGTTGGTTGTAGAGAAACCTGTCAAGACTGCCATTGGACATAAATTCATATACCAAAAGTAGCTCTCCTTTACGCCGACAATAGCCCAAGAGAGGTACTAAATTTCGGTGGCGTAAGCGACCAATGCTAATGATTTCTGCAACAAATTCTCTCATTCCTTGTCTTGATTGATGGGATACCTTCTTGACAGCAACTTCCATCTTGTGGGTAGGCAATACTCCTTTGTACACCCTTCCAAATCCCCCTGCCCCCAGCAGCTCTTTTTCTCTAAAACCTTTGGTGGCTTTGTACAAGTCTTTATACTTAAATCTATGGGGTCCATAGGCAAGCTCCCATTCTTCCATCACCTCTGCAAACTTCCATTTCCTCCTCAGATGATAAGCTACTCCGGATATTACAATTAGTAACAAAAATATGCAAATTATAGGCAATCCCACAGTAAAAAATTTTGACACCTTCTTGGGTCCAAATCGAGGTAGCTTGGGAAGTCGAGAGAGATCAAGTGCTTGTGCAACGCCATTCACCTTGAAGCTCCATCCCAATACAAAATGAGCTGCTGCTAGTGAACCAGTGGACGCAGAAAAGCCAACGTACATGGTTTGCTGTAGAATTGGCGAAAGATCATATGACAATGACAAAAGAGGAGTATTCGGTTTAGCTGCTGCAATTGGAGCTAATGTAACATTGATTACCTTACTCTCCCCATCATATTCCACCCAGAGTTGCATCCGCTGCGCACTACTAAGAGTTAAGTTGTCAAATGAATTCTTGTTATTAGCTCGGTAACTTGCTGGCTGTGATACTGTAGAAAACAAGGAGTTGATGTCAATTCCAACATGGTTGTCATTGATATCGTTAAACTCATGGGTTTGGATAGTATCAAGCTCCACCGCAAAAACATGATTACTTGCATTTCCATTGGTGCTGTCATTGAAGAGGCCAAGGAACTGTGTGGGAAGCCCTCCTGGAAGGCCTCTTGTTGGTGCAATCACGAAAGCCATTCCATGACCACTCAGGCCTGAGACTTCAGGCACTATTGCAAACACAAATTGGGTGGAAAAAGAGAAAGCTGAGCCATTAGGCGTGCTCTTAAAATTGATGGGATTAGGATAGAAGGCATGCCCCATTTGTAACTTGGTGATATTGGTTATCCTTAAGAGGCCATTGTTGGTAACTATGGCTATTCCATCCAGGCTTAGATTTGACGATTTAAATCCTTCGTAGATGAATCCAACATCATCAGGTGCTGCTGCATCAGCTCCTATGCTAACTATTAGAAGGAAGGCCAGGATTACTGTTACTAGTGTGAATGACATAGCTAAGATCCTGCGCTGCATAATCCATCTCAATTAGTAGCCTATTTAAGGTTTAAACTACTATCTAGCCTCGTAGTTTCTTTACTTGTTTTACATAATCAAACATCATCCGCAGTTGGATTTTCTTGTTGTCAGGACTCAGGACCTCCTGTGTTTAATCAGCCAGTAGGCCTTTTTTTTTTTTTTTTAACAACTTAGAGGATAAGTTAAATCTTCTTGCTAATGATGGGCTTTTCTTTTATTTTCTGAATGAAGACTTTGTCAATTAAATGATGTCAAGCTGATGGTAATTAGCAAGTAATTGAGCCTAAACATTGATAGGAACTTATATTGCTTTCTCTTCTTTACAATTAAATTGATTCTAGTTTCTATGTCATGTTGGAAAATCCTCAAGGGAACTGAGGAATGTACGGCTGCTGTTGGAAAGTCCATGAAGGAAATTGAAGCAGGTATCCTTGTGTGACGTCTGGTTTCATCCGATTGTGATGTTTGTGATATTACGAAATATTACTATTTATGTACACTAACTTTTAAATGAATACGACAATATAATATAAATGAATACGAAAAGATGTGATATTTGCAATAGCTTCACAAAATTGGATAAAAGCACAGCTATATAGACCCCAAATCTGTTCTTAGGTATATACGATAAAATGTAAAATCAAATCATGTGGGAATGGGTGGTGAGGCAGTTCTAGTTCCGTGTGCTCCGGTCTACTTGTTTTTATTATATTATCTGGTGCATAATCACATTATATTAAAACTATATTCTTGAAAAAATAATGTAAATAAATAAAATACTTTATATATATATATATTTAGGACAACATGATTATATAATCGTACATCAAAATTATAAATATACAGAATAATCCGACCGAATGCCAAACAGCACCACAACACCAGCACCCTGTCCAGTCATGGGGTCTTTGTAAGAAGTTCGTAGTCGTACAATGAAGAGGTCCAGTCTTTCAAAGACTACGGCCATGGACTGGCACCGAGGCTGCTAAATAGTTTAAGATTGACTTCCCAGGTATCACTAGACTTGGAAGAAAATTGTGTTAAACAGTACAAAGACTAGCTTTCTGACAAAGACATCCATATTTAATTTCATCTGTTAAATCATTTAGATGATAGCATTATCATTACTGTTACATTTTGATGCTTCGTTCAATATTTATCCTTAAGATAATGATTTTGCCAAACTAACAAATTGATTAAATTGGTTCTTCTTTTTGGCCGGCATAAGAACCGGTATATTTGATTGAAAAGTATTTTTTCTATTGAATTTTGTTTCAAATTCAATAATTATTATTTATGTGAAAGGAGCACTAAAAAACAATTGAAAAATTCTCGATACTTTACCCTTGATATTTTTTTGTGTATATTTTTTGTCATACTAATCTCTAGATTGGGTATTGTTGTGCCTGCATGACACTATATTTCATTCTACCCGGAAATTCTGCAGGCCTTCATCCCATAAGGACCTAAAGCTCCATCTCCATTTTTCCTCTTGTTCCATTTCTTCTTAGTTTCAAAACTCAATTCCAAATTTCCCTCTTTTTTTTTTGGCAATTCAATTGCAAATTTTACACTCGATGTTTTTTCTTCATTGGCTGCTTTTTCATGCGCAATAAGTTGTCAAAACTTCTTAAAGTGGGTCTAAGCAAGGTTTTTTCAAAATCACGATTGTTTTGGAAGACATAGTATCGAATTGTAGGTAGCATCATATAATCATAAAATCCCACTAAAAAATATATAAAAAAGTGACATTTTGCGTATTTAAGGGAGTTGAAATCAGAATCAACCCCCTTATTTAAGATGTCCACATGCCTTCAAATCTATCAATCTTCACATCAACAGCAGGCCTTTCTCTTACGTATTACCATTATCTGTTTCCCAGATGGCACTACTTGACCACAGAAGCTATTACTACTAGTCAGCTAAAAATATGAGATTACAGTTCACCTAAAAATGGGCTCTCCTTGTTTTCCATTTTTTTTAGGCAATTGAAGACCCACCGAAAAAAGGCAAAAGAAAAAGGAAATATATATAAAGAAAGACCAAAGGTTTATTTTTTTTCTTTTTTGAGTAAATTTCTTCAACTGAAATGCATAATTTTGAACGTTATGTGCTGAATGAAAACGTTCAGGTCACTTTGGAATTTATTATTTTTTGGCTACAAATTTAAAAGCTAAATATGATAGATCTAAATTTGTCAAATATAAGATTTTGAATTATAAATTATCAAGACATCTCTTAATTCATATAATACGTACTTGAATCTACGAAATTCTAGTAGTCTAACTATAATTCTACAAGCTCTAGGATCGTACTGGGATAGGATTGGAATTTATATACTTGAATCGTAGAATTGTAGAATCATAACATTAGAATAGGAGTTTAACAAATATGGGCCTAAGCAGGAAGACTCAGAAGAGTCAAGGCACGTTGAAGTGGACATATCTTTGCATTTGAAAGGAGTTTTGAGTTTTATAATATTGAATCGGAATCAACTATCAAAGCCCTAGGACATTTTCTAGATTGCATTTTGGAGTTTTGAGGCCAAAATTCATCGTCTCAATTACTTTCGAGCCACACTTTTTTTTTTTTTTTTTTGGTTTTCATGCAAAATTTTCCCAGTTTTCGTACTCCTTTGATATAGTGACATGGAGTTCGTTTGGCTTATTGTACCTAGCAATGGGTTAACGACATTATTCTACAATGTTATTCCATTATAGTTAAAAATGGTTCGTTCCAACGGGTGGTTAGAACTATCAATTTTTACATTAGGGGTTTATTTCCATGAATTTTACCCATAATGTTATGACCTTCCCTCCCTCCTCCCCTCCCCCAACTTTATCATCAAGCCTTACCTCCCAAACTTGAATTGGGGAATACATTAATTATATGTTTTGCTTTCTAGAATAGTTTTTTTAAAAGTTTCAAATTCTTCATGGTATTGAATAGCTATCTTTTTCAGGTTTTCGACATATGTTACACTAATGATTTAATTTATCTGAATATGAAATTAAAATCGATGTAAAACATGTCAACTTAGTATTTAACAATAAAAGTTATGTCAAGTCATTGTGAATCTAGGGAAAGAAATTTATGTAGTAACATGAATTCAAAAAAGTTGAAAAATTGATTAGGGATAAGGGGGAGAATGCCGATTTTGTTCGCAGGACAGAAAATAGGTGATGTATCAAATGTTATCCCTTCAATAAAACATTTCCACTAGAAGAGAGATCTGTAGCATACCCTTTTTTTGGGGAGGTGGGGGTTGGGTGGGTTATGAAGAGTTCCCAATTCTTTTTTTGTCTTTTTTGCCTGATGGAAATCCTTATGCATAGAAAAAACAAATTACCGTCATGTATTTCATTTTTCCACTCTAAAATTAAAATCCATGTTTTGCCAATGCTTGGTTCTTGAATGCATCATTTTTCTCTGAAACTTTGTCAAACAAAATTGCTTGTCTTATTTCATTCACCATGGAAAACTTCTGCATTCCAAAAAACAGGCCGAAGTTCAACACAGTAATGGCTGTTAAACACACAATTTTTAACGAAAAGATAATTCGATTAAACATTGACATAAAGGAAAGATTTCCAAATGTCTTTGCCATGCCTCTGCGATGCAATTTTACTTCATTTGAAATATTCAATCCTCCAAAAGTCCAAATCTTCCATTACCTTGGAGATTCTGGTGGTCGTTTTTGCAGTATTATTAAGTATTGCTCAGCTCAGGAATCAAAGAGGATGCTAATGTTTTACAAAGCTGAAAGACACGCCTTTGTCCAGTTGAGGAACGACCACCAGCTGAAAGACACGCCTTGGTTCCTCAACTCGAAAAGGCGTGTTTGCACTGTAGCATGGGATCCAACCAAAAATAAAAAGTAAAAAATAAAAATGCAAACCTGATCTTGCATTTTTCTTAAAGAAAATGCTGAGATAGAAAGTTAGACCTTTTTTTTTATTTGGTTCAACAGAAACTATAAAAGAAATCTCAACCACTCCGCAGTTGTTAATTTAGTGGAAGACAAATCAAATGATTAGTCATTGCATCGAGTTTAAGCCTTTTATAAAGTTTTTTCATGTGTAACCAAAAAAAAAAGAATAAAGAAAAATTGTGAAGAGTTGAGAAAGTAAGAAATAAGAATGCTTTTCCAATAAAAACGTTCATTGAACTTATGATATCTCTGTGCATGGCATTTAATAAATTTTAGCTTTTGAAATTTGACTGAATTGACGAAAATTATAATTAAGTGCATAAGAGCACAAATTGTAGTTATATATCTTAGTCAGTCTACAGTTTTTTTAATTTTTTCTTAAAAAAAAGGTTATCTTTAAATTTGTCATTGTCAGTCAAAGTCATATTTAATTTCATCTGTTAAATCATTTAGGCAATAGCATTATCATTGCTGTTTACTCGTACAACATACGAACAGATGGGAAGCACTAATATGAGAACAAAATGATGCTTCGTTCACTGCATATTCTTAAGATAAGAATTTTAGCAAACTAATAAATTGATTAAATTGGTTCTCCTTTTTGACCGCCATAAGAACCGGATGGAGACCTCTGGAGTAGGCGTCCAATTGTAAAGTATATTTGATTGAATTTTGTTCAAATTCAATAATTGTTATTTATGTGAAAGGCACATTTAAAAACAATTGAAAAATTCTCGATATTTTACCCTTGTTATTTTTTGTGCATATATTTGTCATACTAATCTATACTTTGGTTATTGTAGTGCATGCATGACCCTATAATAAATTGTGCCCGGTAATTCTGGAGGCCTTCACCCCATGAGGGCCTATATCTCCACCTCCCTTTTTCTACTTGTTTTATTTCTTCTAAGTTTCAAAACTCAAATACAAATTTCCTTCTTTTTTTTTTGCAGATTAATCCCAAATTTTACAGTCAGCGTTTTTTCTTTGGCTGCTTTTTGATGGGAAATAAGTTGTCAAGACCTGTTAAAGTGGGTCTAGAAAAGGTTTTTTTTTTTTTTTTTTTAAATTGGGATCATTTTCTAAGTCGTAGAATCATAGGTAGGATTGGAGAATCGTAAATTTCCACTAAAAAAAAATAAAAAATAGACATGTTGCATATTATGATGTTCGCGAAAAAATATGCAAATAGGTGTAAATAATGCAACAGTGACTAAAAAGGCAAAGTTATTCAACTAAAATGCATAATTTAAAACATTATATGCTGATTGAAAAAGTTCAAGTCACTTCAGAATTTATTATTTTTTGGCTCAAAATCTAAAAACTAAATATGATTGAGCTAAATTTGTTAAATACAAGATACTGAATTATAAATTATCAATAAATCTCTTAGTTCAAATAATATGTGCTTAAATCTACAAAATTCTAGTAGTTTAACTATAATTCCACAAACTCTAGAATCGTGCTGGGATTGGATTCAAATTTATAAACTTGAACCACAAAGTCGTAGGATCAAACATTAGAACTGGAGTTTAACAACTATGGGTCTAAGCAATAACACTCAGAAGCCAGTCCAGACGCGAAGTGCACATATATTTGCATTTGGGAGGAATTTTCAGTTTCATAATATTGAATTGGAATTAACTATGAACGCCCAAGGACATTTTCTAGATTGCATTTTGAAGTTTCGAGGCAAAATGCAACGTTTTGATTACTTTTGTGCCACTTTTTTTTCGTTTTCCTGTAAAATTTTCCTAGTTTTTGTACTCCTTTTGATATAGTGACTTGGAGTTTATTTGGCTTATTTGGACCTCGCTGTGGGTTAACAACATTATTCCACAATGTTATTCCATTATAGTTAAAAATAGTTTGTTCCAAGAGCTGAACAGGGAGTGGGAACTTTCAATTTCTAGCTCAGGGGATTGTTTGCCTGAATTTTACTCTTATTTTCATGTCAATTCCCCCTTTCCCCAAAAAAACTTTAACACCAAGTTCTTGCCTCCCAAACTGGATTTAAGTAATACATTAATTATACGTTTTTCTTTCTAGAAATTTGTTTTAGAAGTTTATATTCTTGACGGTATTGAATAGCTTTTTCTTTTTTCAGATTTTTGTTATATATTACACTAATGATTTAATTTATTTGACCACGAAATTCAAATTGATGTAAAACACTTCAACTTAGGATTTAACAATAAAAGTTATTTTAAGCCATTCTAAATCCAGGGAAAGAAATTTATGTAGTAACATGAATGCAAAAAAGTTTAAAAATGGATTAATAGGGATAAGGGAGCGAATGCAGGTTTTGTTCGCATGATAAAAGATGGGTGATGTTCCAAATGTTATCCCTTCAGAAAAACAATTCTACTAGCAGAGGCACATTTAGTTCCATACCACAATTTTTTTTCGGGTCATGAAGAGCTCCTCAGATCTTTATTTTGTTTTTTCCTAATGGAAATCCTTACACATAGAAAAAAACTAATTTCCATCATGTACATTATTTTGCCCGTCAAAAGTTAAAATCCTGGTTCTGCCAATGATTGGTTCTTGAATGCATCATTTTTCTCTGAAACTTTGACTTCTAATTTTCATTCACGTTGGAAAACTTCTGCATTCTTAGAAAAATGGCTGTTGCACACTCAATTTTGAAGCAAAAGACAATTCGATTAAAGATTGACCCTAAAGGAAAGATTTCCGAATGTCTTGAGTGTGCCTTTGCGCTGCAAATTTACTTCATTTGAAATATCAATTCTACAAAAGTCCAAGTCTACCATTACCTTCGAGATTCTGGTGGTTGTTTTTGCAGTATTATTAAGTAATATTTGTTAGATTGAGTTGTAGTTGGTAGCATAAATATCAATTAGTGATTGACAGGTTAGTGATTGATATCTGTTAGTGATTGATATCAATTAATGATTGATATCAATCAATGAGTAATAGATGATTGACATCAATTAATGATTGATATCAATCAGTGAGTGATTGGTGATTGATATTAATTAGTGAGTAATAGGTGATAGGACATTTATTCTTGTAAACCTATAAATAGGCATTTGTATCATTGTATACAGAGGTATGAAATATAAGAGAAAATTCTCTCCAAACTCTCTATAGTTTCTCTCAAATTCTCTCTATAGTTTCTATCTTTCCAACATGGTATCAAAGTAGGGATTCTAGAATCTCTACTTGAAGCACTACTCTGATCTAGTCATAGACAAGAACCATGGCTGAATCATCTGCACTGATGGAAAGTGGGAAAGGACAAAATGACACAGTTCTGGAAGACTTAACCACAAGAATGCTGGAAATCCTGAATATGTGTCAGAAGTCCACACCAACCAGTGATTTCTCGGCAGCTTAGATTGGCATTAAGTTAGATGATACTAACTATGCCTTGTGGTCCTAGATAGTCACGATGTACATCTCGGGTAAGGACAGATTGGGATACATCAATGGTGAGCTTCCTCAACCTTCACTAGCAGATCCGGCATGTCGACAATGGCGGATTAAAAATTCTATCGTGAAGGGATGGTTGATAAACAAAATAGGCCCATCCTTGATCGGTACCTTTATTCAATACCTGATAGCAAAAGCGGTATGGGATGCTGCTGCTACCACATTGTTGCGCCCTATTTTTGAAAGGAAAAAAAAAACTCGCTATTTCGGGTTTTTAGTTGAAAAAGATTTTTTAGTTAAAAATTGATTTTTGATTTTTTTGAAAAATAAAAATAAAATAAAAGAAATGGGTCATGGGACTAAAAGAATGCTACGATTTGGACCCAAAAACAAAAGTCTAGAAAAAGGGTTTTTAGAAAAATTTGGAGTCGCCACTTGGTATGGAGTTTAGGTGTACCAAGGCACCCAAAAATTTTAATTAATGAAAATAAACTAATAAAACCCTTTTTTAGACGACTCCAAGTCTTTGAAAAACTAGAGAAAAAGGTTCAGGAGTCACAGTTGAAAGAAGGGAAGGCAAAGATTCGATGTTACTCGTCTCTAAGGCACTCTTCTAACCTAACCAAAGCTAATTGCGTGATTTAGTTAAAAATTTCCTAATTCTAACTTTAAAATTTATCACATTTGGATGTTATCTATATGGATGCAAAACTTGAACCTAATGTTGGATCGGGAAAGGGGCAAAATGTCTCCTTGAGGTTTGATTGGAATTGATCACATTAGTTGTGTCATCCAAATTTGATCCCTCGAGGAGGTCACGAGAAATGCAAATGATGAGACTCGAAAAAAATGGGAAACTAGGGTTTTCAAAAGAAATGCAATTTTATAAAATCTCAAGGGAAAAGAAATTGGATTTTTGAAAAGATGAATTTTTAAGTGTAAAAAGGAACTTGATTTTCAAAAGATGAAATTTTTAAGAAAAATGGATTTTTGACTTTGAATTGCTAAACAAGAATAAGAAACTTGATTTTTAAAGAGTGATTTTGATAGAATTTAAAATAATACACATGTATGTCCTAAAGAGGGATAATGTAACATAATGGGTGCGAGGAACTCAGTTCGTGACTTCAATTTTCCTTTTCATAGAAGGGATTTAAAAAAGCGTGCTAAGGCAGAGAGTACAAACTCACTTTTTCCCTATTCAAAGGGTAATGCCCTAAAAACTAATCTATTTTAACGAAAAAGAAAACTAAATGACATGTTTATAATGGGATGGGAGAAAAATAACATGCAAAAATGGAAAAGAAACCCTAAAAGTGAAAAGTATGTGAAACTTGTATCTAATGCATGAACGGCCTTAAGGGTCTAGCATTGGACTAGCCCTCGTCTAAAGGTTCTCACTAATATTGGATTAGTGAGAAATCGAAAGGGAAGGCCACAACTAGCGTTGGACTAGTGTGGTGGCGTCAATATATTTACATAATACAACATGTAGACATGATAATAAAGCAAGTAAACACATAAAAACACATAAACACATAACATATAAACATAATATCTAGATGCAGAAACCTAGGGAAGCGGTAAACACATACGCATGCAAACACGCAAATAAAGCACATAAAATCTGATTATTACATTGGGGAACCTATATACAATTTTAAAGGGGGGAAATCAAAATAATAACCTATCTATTACAACTTGGCATTCAAGTGCCTTCCAAATAATTATTGAAAATTAAATAAAACGATTAAAGACTAAAATGAATAAAACTAAGGAAAATGAATTTAAACATGCAAATTCATGCAATAAAATAAAAAAACACATAAGCCACATAAAGAGGAAATTCTAAAGGTTTTAGATATACCTCTCCCACGACTCAGATAGGAACTTCGGGTCATGTAGACACCAAATTTTGACTATTTCTTTTGTTTTCCTATGTTTTTATCTATTAATGTTTAGTTATTTATTTCTGAATTTTCTAATGCTTTTTTCTCATTTTTGTAGGTTTTTCTTAAAAAAAAAAAAAGTCAAAACGCTGAACTAGTTACGGATAAGTCCGTAACTTGATCAAGTGAAAAAAAATGACGCTACTGATTTTCCGCATTGGATCATCTTTTCCAGCTGTAATTTCCATGCTTGAACGATAAGAAACCTATTTAAACATTCCCCAACTCCTCGCCCCTAATCCCTAACAACTCATCTAACGCTCAAAATTAGCTCACCTCATCCCAAGAACATCAAAACCCTTAGTTCTAGGTTTGGTGGCTATAAATAGCCTAGATTAGGGTTTAAACAGAGGTTGGAAATCTGAGAGAAAAAGAGGCAATTAGAGAGCTTTGAGAGAGAAAAAGCGTAAGAAAACGGCTGGGAATTGAGAAAAAGAAAAGAAAGAAGAAAGGGAAAAGCTAGGTTTCATACTTGGGAAGATTATTCTTGGAATTTCGCCTCCTCCTCCGCTTAGATTCAAGCTTCCCATCGTGTAACATCCTTCTATTTTATTTACCGCTTTTTGATCGTAAAATTATGGAAATTTGGACCTTTGGTGGAACCAAGGTCTTGAATAGTTTTTCTTTTAGTTTGTGATATTTGATGATGATTATGGTTGTTATATGAGCATGTTGTGTTTATAAAGCCTTGGTAAGGCTAGTAGATTTGTTTTCGCTTTAAAATCGACGTTTGATGCTTACGTGATGATGCTGTTTTGATTCCCGAAATTTCGGAAAAATGTTCTTCACGCTTTTGAAGATGTGAAGAAAGCTGACTACTTATGCTGATAACTTCAGTAAAGTTCGCGTTTCTCTTGAATGTTTGAAGTTGTGAAGAACGCGACCTGCTTTATGGACTACTTCGCGTAACGATCCAGCGTTCGTTTGAATACTTGAAGATGTGAAAAACGCTGGCTTGTTACGCGGGAGCGGTCAGAATAAATCCCTCGTTTCTAACCCGAGCGCTTCTTTTCCTTCCCCTTGTTGTCCATTTGATGATGCTAATGCTTATGATTTGATCTTTGTGGGTTTAGCTTGTTTTGACATGATCCAATGATGATGTTTGATGCTTTGAATGGATCCCCTTGCCTCAATGTTTGTTTGTGTTGTTGTCAAAAACTGGAAGCAATCTTCCGATGTTTTGAAGATGGGAAGAGACGCTGATGGTTACGGCTGAGTCCGCTTTCCAATCAACTGCTTCCTCTCACTTTGATTTTTTTTGCCTGTAACGCTGGACTGTGTTGCTGGCTCTATCCGCTTCTCCTCCGCTGTTAACTTCTCTCGCTTTTACGTATACTGCTGATATTTCCCGCCTTTTGTTCCAATCTTACTCATTTCCTAGTATTATCTCTGTGTTGCTTGCAGTAATCTGCTTTAGATACTCTTGGAATTTTGATTGGTTTTCCTTTAAATTGGTACCTTGATCCCTTTTGTTGATATTGAATCTTAGATAACCATTCCATCATTTAAGGATTCAATAAGGCCTCACATCAAGGGATGGTAACTTCTTTCCCCATTATGTGCTCATTATGTGTTTTTTGCATGATTTTGCATTTTTTTAAATTAAGTTTTCCTTTGCTTTTATTCATGTCTAGTCTTTATTTATGTTATTTAAATTGTTGAGTAAATCATTTGGAGGCCTTGGATGCCAAGTTGTAATAGATAGGTTTGATTTTGGCAAGAAGTGTATTTATTCTAGAAAATGTAATAATTAGATTATTATTCAATTTTTCCCTTAGAATGTATTTAGGTTCCCCCAATGTAATAATTAGGTTTTATATGCTTATTTTGCATGCTTGCATGATTATGTGTTTATTTGCTTTCTAGGGCCTTGCATCTAGACATTATGCCTATGTGTTGTATGTGTTTATGTGTTTTATGTGTTTACTCGCTTTATTATCATGTCTACATGTTTATTATGTAAATGTATTGATCGCCACCACACTAGTCCAACGCTAGTTGTGGTCTTCCTTCGATTTCACTAATCCAATGTTAGTGAGAACCTTTTGACAGGGCTAGTCCAATGCTAGACCCTTAAACTGCTTCATGCATTAGATACAAATTTCACACACTTTTCACTTTTAGAGTTTCTTTCCATTTTGCATGTCACTATTCTCCCATCCCGTATAAAACATCTCATTTAGTTTTCTTTTCAATAGATTAGTGCATTTAAGGCATTACCCTTTGAATTAGGGAAAAGAGCGGTATGGCTTCTAGCCTTAGCACGCTTTTATTTTCTTCTATGAAAGGAAGATTCAAAGTCACGAATTTAGTCCCCGCCCATTATATTGCATTATCCTCTTTAGGACATACATGTGCATTATTTTAAATGCTATCAAACTATTCTTTAAAATCAACTTTCTTCTTCATGTTTTAGCAATTCAAAGTTAAAAAGCCACTTTTCTTAAAAATGCATCTTTTTGGAAATTCGAGTTCCTCTTTGTATTTAAAATTGATCCTTTCAAAAACCCAACTTCTTTTCTCTTGATACTTTATAAAAATTGCATTTTTGAAAACCCTACTTTCCGCTTCATTCAGTCTCATCATTTGCATTTTTTCGTGACCTCCTAAGGGATCAAAATTGGATGACACTAACTAATGTGATCAATTCCAATCACACCTCAGAGACATTTTGCCCCTCTCAATCCAACATTAGGTCTAGGTTTTGCATCCATATAGGCAACATCCAAATGTGATAAATTTTAAAGTTAGAAATTAGGAAATTTTCAACTAAATCTTGCAACTAGTTGGCTAGGTTAGAAGGTGCCTTAGAGGCAGTAACATCGAATCTTTGCCTTCCTTTCTTTCAACCGTGACCGAACCTTTTTCTCTAGTTTTCAAAGGCTGGAGTCGTCTAAAGGGTTTTCTTTGTTTATTTTCATTAATTAAATCTCTTGGGTGACTTGGTACACCTAAACTCCATACCAAGTGGCGACTTCAAACTTTTCTAAAAACCCTTTTCTAGACTTTTGTTTTTTGGGTCCAAACCGTCGCATTTTTGTAGTCCCATGACCCCTTTCCCTTTCTTTTTTCAAAAACCAATAAAAATCAATCTCTTTCCCTCTTTTCCATCATCAAAAATGGGGCGCGACAGGTCACTTACTCAAAACGAAAACACACGTTAAAATACCTCAATAAATAAATACTAATCAAAATGAATAACTCAAATCAAAATGTTAAAGGGAAATAATGCACATGAGAAGTTTATACTTAACAATTAAAAAAAAGAAATATTTATAATTGCAAAGTCAACATTCCATTAGGGGTGTAATTGAAAATATTTGAAAACCTTCTGGCGTCTGAACAGAATTTTCCAAAAAAAATAGGGGTCAAAATTTGATAAAAATAAAGTTTAGGGGTCAAAATGTAATTAAAATATGGACTTGAGTGAAAGAAACCAAAAGTTTTCGGGCCTGAGTAAAATTAGTTGAGAAATCAGGGGGCAATGTGTAAATTATTTTTCTGGCAGACCAAAAGGTGGGCTGGAATATTTTTTAAGAGTTGGGCTAACATTTTTCGGCCTAGACAAGATAAACAAAATCCAAAGCACAAACCCAAAACGAAAATAGCCAAAAGCCCAACAAAAAGCCAAACAAAATTAAACACAAGTCTGAAAACAAAATCCAACCTAAAATGATCAAAACCCAACGAAACAAACCAAACCGAACTAAGCAAAAATATGATGCAAAGCCCAAACGAAAAATAACAAAGCCCAACCGAAAAAAAACCAAACTAAACCAAACAAAAAAGCCCAATCTTTTTTTTTTCTTTTCTTCTCTTCTTCTTCTTCCTCTCTTTCTTCTTCCTCTCCTTCCTCTGCTAGACCAACAAGCTCGCCGGCGACCATTGCAACGCCGCCGGACCGCCGCTGGACCACCGCCGGCCGCCGGTCACAAAAAAATTCCCAAAAATATACCTCCCCACTCGATTTTTCGATGTAGAATTCATTTCCAAACTTAGTTTTTACAAAACATGCACCAAAAATGCCCAAATGTGTAATTTACAGCCAACTAAAAAAAATTTCAAAATGCTCAAAACAGCTCCAAAATTCACGAAATTTATGTCTAAAAGATCCTTGTGAATTCTACAATGCAACTAGGACTTAATTAACAAGAATTAAATTCGGTTCTTTATCAAAGAATTTTATCAAACATGTAAAATGCATGATATAAACCCATTCTTTCTACCTTTAAAACTAACATAAATGAGCCAAAAATTCAGCAAAACAATTCAAAATCACATTCATGAACATCCAAAACCCAGCATATAAACGTCCAGAAATGAGGAAAGAGAAAAAGAAAAAAAGAAAAAAAAATCATGCATCTCACGCTTGGAATTTTAAAGGAAAAAAAAAAAACTTGAGGAATCTTACAGTGCTTGTTCTTCAAGAATTCTGTGAGTTTTGTGGCTTTGATTCTTGTTGAAGTTTCCCCGACAGTAGCTTCACTCCTCCTTGTCCTCTTTTTTCCATTTTCTGCCCTTCTTTTCCTTGCTTGCGTGTGTATGTGTTGAGTGAACAGAAAAGGAAAGAGAGCCGTGTATGTGTTGTGTCTTGTGCGGAGTGAGGGAGAGTTTTTTTTTGTGTGAGTTGTGTGTGTAATGGGAGGGAGAGAACCGAGAGTGAGTGTGCAATTTTGTGTGTGTTTTTGTGCTTGTGTCTTGCGTGTGTGAGGATGTGTGAGTTGAAAGTGTCAGGGGAGTTGGGGAGAGTGGGTGGATGATTTTTGTAAATTGTCTGAGAGTTGTTGTATGTGTGAGTTGAGTGAATCGAGAGATAGGGAGAGAATTGGGGAAGTAGGTAAAAAAAATCTTGGTGATGTGATTATACATTTTTTTTTACTTTTTGAAAACAAAGAAAATAAAGTAGAATAAAGCAAATAAATCACAAATAGAAACTAAAAACAAAAAAAATACAAATGAGAAAATACTAATATTTTGAGACTCCAAATTATTTTCCACTAACTGTTTTGATTGGTTTCTTTTTTTTTGATCTTTTCCTGATAAACCTATAAATAAGAAAATTCACATTAAATGTAGAAAAATAAATGATCAATTAAATCAATAAAACTCAAGGAAAACATTAAAACTAGCAAAAATTTGGTGTCTACACACATACTTCGATGGACTTGATACATCCCAGTTATATGATATAAGGCGAAAGGTGACCAGATTGAGACAAGTTGGTAGGCCAATTGAGAAGTATTACAACGACCTGCAGGGCTTATGGAGAGAAATTAACTTTCGTTGGCCGAACCCGATGGAATATGCTGCCGATATCGGTAGATATAAGTCTCTCATACAGGAATAGAGGGTATACACTTTTCTTAACGGGTTAGATGACCGACTGAACCAGATTCGCAGTGATGTTCTATGGATGAAACCATTTCCATCAGTAGAAGAGGCATATGTCTATGTTTGACGAGAGGACAGTAGACAGTCGGTGATATTGACAGGGGGAGATAATCTAATTGGCACCATCATGGCATCAAAGGGGAAGAATAATGAGCTGATCATAGTGCCCCGAGTTGAGTCACTGACGGAGGAAGATAGCTGTACTCATTGTAGTAATAAAAGACGTACACAGGATATGTGTTTCAAACTGCATGGATATCCAACATGGTGGAAAGAACGCTAAGGGCAAAATCGACGGGCTGATCGATTGAATGTTGCTGATCAGAGTGGGAGTTCCCAAAAAATGGCTTGTCGCACCTGCTGATATAACAATAGCTACCATTCTTAACATCGCCCAGATGCCTTCCAGGTCTTCTGACAATCAGCATCAAGGTATGAGCTATCCAAATCAACGTGATGGTAGTTGGATTGTTGATTCAGAAGCCACTGATCATATGACGTATGATCCTAATGATTTCTTATCAGTAACTCAGTTAAGACGATCAAGAATTTCCAATGCCAATAGTGTTTATTATCTAGTTATCGGAGCTGGAATTGTTACTTTATCTCCATTTCTATCTCTACCAAATACTTGACTGATCCCCTCACTGTCAAATAAACTACTATTAGTAAGTCAAATAACTGCTGATCTTAATTGTGTAGCACTAATGTATCCAACCTTTGTCTTCTTCAGGAAATTTTCACAAAGGAAATAATCGGTCGTGGTACTAAGAGGGAGGATCTATATTGCATTGATAATTTTAGTCTCGGTAGAGTCAATCAGATGAGAAATGTTGATAATAGTAAGGAGCGAGAAATCCGACTGTGGCGTCAGTGACTAGGACATCATTCTTTTGGATACATGAAGCATCTATTTCCAAACCTCTTCTCGAGTATCAATACTGTCGATTTGAAATGTGAGACGTGTGTATTAATCAAGAGTCATAGGGTCCCATATTCTACTAGTTTGCATAAGTCTGATACTCCTTTTGCTTTAGTACGCTCTGATGTTTGGGGACCATCCCCGATTAGTTCATCTACTGGAATCCGTTAGTTTGTTACTTTCATAGATGACTGTACTCGAATGATTTGACTATACTTGTTGAAACATATGAATGAAATTCTTGATATTTTCAAATCATTTTGTTCCATGATTTGTACACAATTTTCAACTACAGTCAAGATTTTTCGATCTGATAATAGTAGGAAGTACGATAATCGGTTACTACAAGAGTTCTTTAATGCCAACGGTCTTATACTTGAAACATCTTGTACCCAAACCCTACAGTAAAATGGAGTAGCTAAAAGGAAGAATCGGCATATACTCGAGACAGCAAGAGCATTAGTGATTGGTGCAAATGTTCCGCGCCGATATTGGCCCGATACAGTCACAACGGCAGTCCATTTGTTGAATAGATTACCTTTTAAATCTATCAACTTTCAGATCCCACTGGAACCATTGTCTCAACATTTCACTCTGTCATTGGTCCTGATACTTCCAGTACGAGTGTTTGACTGTGTGTCATTTGTTCATCTGCACAAGAATCAACGGAGTAAATTTGATCCTTGTGCTATTCGGTGTGTCTTCATGGGGTATGCAGTGCATAAAAAGGGTTATAGGTGTTATGATTCAACCACCAGTAGGATGTATGAGATAATGGATGCTACATTCTTGGAGTCAGAGACTTATTTCTCAGCAGCATCCATTCTTCTCTTCAGGGGGAGATAAGGGATACGGAAGAAAAGAATTGGCCAGGACTAGAGTGGCCATCTTGGACTACTGATTCAGTTGGCGAGACTGCTGGCGATAATGCTGCTACAGATTCTCCTACTGATAATGCTGATATTACAGATTCTCCTACTGATAATACTGGTGGAAGCACTAATGAGCATGATAAATATGTTGATATTGATAGTATTGATGACCTACCATTTGCTAATATGATCCCTTTCTCCTTGGTACCTGATCATACATATCCTGAGAATATTCTTGAGATAAGTACTCCTATCGCCCCTACTATTATTCTGGATACTCTTGCAAAATATGTATTACCTAATAGATCCAATCGTGGCAAGTTACTGACTTGGTACTCTCCAGAAACTTGTGCAAAATGATTAAAGTATCCTATTACCAATTATATATCTACTCACAGGCTGTCTAAATCTCTTGAAAACTTTGTGAATAATGTATCATCAGCAGATGTTCCGACCGATGCGTATGCTGCGTTGAAGGATTCGAATTGGACTCAAGTAACTAAGGATGAAATGTCAGCGTTGCAGAAGAATAATATGTGGATTTTGGTCTCGCTACTAGATGGAAAGAAGATGATGGGATGCAAATGGGTCTTTACAATTAAGTACAAAGCTGATGGATCGGTTGATAGATATAAAGTTCAGCTCGTGGTCAAGGAGTACACTCAAACTTATGACATTGATTACAAGGAAACATTCTCACCAATGGCTAAATTGGACACAGTCAGAGTACTACTATCTCTTGCAGCAAATTTGGATTGGTTATTACATCAGTTTGATGCGAAAAATGCTTTTTTACATGGAGATCTTGAGGAAGAAGTCTATATGGATATTCCAGTAAGGTTTTCTATAGCACCAGAAACAAATGTGGTGTGCCGATTACAGAAAGTATTGTATGGACTCAAACAATCACCACGTGCTTGGTTCGGCCGATTTACTCTTACTATGAAAAAATATGGTTTTCAGCAGAGTAATGCCGACCACACTCTTTTCTTGAAGTATCGGCAGGGAAAAGTAACTGCTCTAATAATCTATATTGATGACATGATTATTACAGGCAATGATGAAGAGGAGTTCTCTAGGTTACAATATCAACTAGCTGCTGAGTTTGAAATGAAGAACTTAGGGAATCTCAAGTACTTCTTGGGAATTGAAGTGGCTAGATTAATACAATGCATCTTTCTATCACAAAGGAAACTTGATCTTTTAGTAGAAATTGGACTCTTGGACTGCAAGTCTGCTGATATGTCGATTATGCAGAACCACAGGTTAGGAGATTACCCAAATCAAAAGTTGATTGATAAAAAGAGATATTAGAGGTGGGTCGGTAAGCTGATCTACCTATCACATGCTCAACCTGATATTGCCTATGCTATTAGTGTGGTCAGTCAATTTATGCATTCACCCAGTAATCAGCACATGGAAGTTGTGATGAGAATCCTCTTGGGAAAGGTCTCTTATTCTCAAAGAACAGCCATCTCAATATTGATGGTTATACTGATACCGATTGGGTAGGAGATGCCACCAATCGAAAGTCAATTTCAGACTATTTTACCTTCATCGGTGGCAATCTAGTTACTTAAAGAAGCAAGAGACAAAATGTGGTAGCATTATCGAGCGTAGAAGATGAATTTAGAGGCATGGCTAAAGGTGTGTGTGAGTTTTTGTGGCTCAAGCGGCTGATAGCCGATATCGGTTTCTCTCCTAAGTCAGAGATGAACTTATTCTGTGACAATAACGCTACCATCGATATCAGCCATAATCCAGTTCAATATGATCGTACTAAGCATATTGAGGTCGATCGGCACTTTATCAAGCAGAATCTTGAAGAAAAAGTGATACAGTTTCCGCTCGTGAAATCTGAAGATTAGCTAGCCGATATACTCACAAAAGTTGTGCTGATTAAAGACTTGTACGACTCACTTGGCAAGTGGGCATGTATGACATCTATGCACCAATTTGAGGGGGAGTGTTAGATTAAGTTGTAGTTGGTAGTGTAAATATCAATTAGTGATTGATAGATTAGTGATTGATATCTGTTAGTGATTGATATCAATCAGTGAGTGATATGTGATTGATATCAGTTAATGATTGATATCAATCAATGAGTGATAGGTGATTGATATCAATCAGTGAGTAATAGGTGGTAAGACATTTATTTTTGTAAGTCTATAAATAGGAATTTATATCATTGTATACAGATATGTGAAATACAAGAGAAAATTCTCACCAAACTCTCTATAGTTTCTCTCAAAATCTCTCTATAGTTTCTCTCTCTAGAGTTTCTGTCTTTCCAACACTGTTTAGCTCAAGAATTAAAGGATGCTAATGTTTTACAAAGTTAAAAGACACGCCTTTGTCCGGTTGAGGAATGGCCACTAGTTGAAATACACGTCTTGGTTCCTCAACTGCAAAAGGCGTGTTTGCACTGTAGCATGGGTTCCAATAGACAATAGAAAAGAAAAATGCAAATCTGATCTTGCATTTTTCTTGAAGAAGATGATGAGGTAGAAAATTAGACATCTTTCTTTTTTAATAAAAGAAATCTCAATGATTCAGAGACAAAGCAAATAATTAGTCGTTACATCAAGTTTAAGCCTCTAATAAAGTTTGTAAGTTTAAAAAAAAGTTGTGAAGAGTTGAGAAAGTAAGAAATAAGAAAGCTTTTCCAATAAAAGAAAATCAACGAACTTATGGTATCTAGTTTGTGAAATTTAGCTGAATTGACAAAAATTATAATTAAATACTTAACAACATAAATTGTAGTCATATATCTTAGTCGGTCTACAGTTTTCGTTAAGTCTTTCTTAAAAATAAAAAGCTTACCTTTAAATTCCTCATTGTCAGTCAAGGTCATTTTAGTATGAGGTTTCTCAAAAGAAAATGGTTGTCTATGTCACTTTGTTCCGTTTCGCTTTCTGTGATGACAAGAACACTCCCTTCCTTCCAAAATTATATACTTAAAAAAAAATCATCTTTTTATGCACACAAGAAATTATTAATGTCTAGATAAGGTGACATTAGGTAGATTTATAGTATAATTCTTCAATTCTAATTGTCTGGAGTTTATTGCTATTTGTTAAAGTTGCTTTATCAATTGCAAAACGGTTAGTTTGGATTTTCCTTTTTTTTTTTTTGGTTTTTCGCTTTATCAATGACAAAATGGCCTTTTTTTTTTTTGACTTTCAAAACATGACACTGCCATTTTTGGAACTTTCAAAAAGAGGATATATGTTATATTAACAATGAGATGAGAAAGTAGTGGTCCCACGAGGACGAAAAAATGGAGGAAGGCTGTGATTAATGAGAACTATGCAGCGATTGCATTCTTTCTTCCGTATGGGTGCATATAATGTTAATGTATTTGTTACACGAAGAAATTTAGAAATTAACTTATTAAATGATATTTTCTTCTTTCTTTCTCTTAGGTTTAGGGGGAAAAATTCATCAACATTTGGAGGGTTTTCTTTCTTTCTTTTTTATTTCCTTAAGAAAAAAGTAATCAATTTTTATGATGTATGAATTTATTTCTCAGACAAACAACTCTTTACTTTTTTTGTTTTTTCACATTTCAACCTCTAGTGTTAATAATTATTTGTAATCATTTATAATTGGAGTATCTTCATCATTAACATAGAGGTAAAATAAAGTTAAGATAAGTAAGGTTATTATCAATATCTATACTATTTGCTATATAAAAGGAAGAGTAGGGTGTTGTAAATTATTTGTGTCAATTTATATATTTTTTTATTTTATTCTGAAAGTAAGGGGCAAAATGATACCACCTTCTACCTAAAACAATACAGAAAAACACATGCACTCGCTCCTATTTTTCAAGTTTAATAAAACTTATGACTTTAATAATCGTCAATGACTTTCAATTCCCAAAACACACACAAACACACACACACACACACAAGTTTTCTATTCATATGTCTAAAAAAATCCTTCAACAACTACAAGAAATTTAATAACTTTGGCCTTTCCTGTTTTATGAAGCTCAGAGGCAAGCTAATCAAAAGTTCCCCTGATCATGTAACCTTGCAAGCCCAAAATCTCCTAACCTTCCATCCAATTCACCTTCTAGTAATACACTGCTGGCCCTTAAATCCCTGTGAATGACTACTTGCAGAATTTTACTACTTGTTGCCTACTAAAGCCGATAAATAACTCCTTCTGAGTTTCTTGAAGAGAATAAAAATTACCTTCTTGATAATCTGTTTGTTTCTTTTATGTCCCTTGTTGTGATTATAACTTCCGAACTGAGAACTATCATCATTTAAACTTGAAAATTGGATTGTATTTTCTCGTTCGGACAGAACATCAATGCTTAGAAAGACGAGGATCTTGCGCGATAGAAACATAGCAATAAATTTTGCAAGAAACAAGTTTATCATGAAATATAGCAATACATTTTGCACGAAACAAGTTTATCATGAAGTTGCTGGTCTAATGCCACAGGATAGAAACTAGAATTACAAAATAGTGAAACTCTGAAAGGACTAGCACACAAAAGCATACTAATAAAGCCTACGGGAAGTGCCACAGGGTATAACGAATAAGAGAAATACAATAGATTTGACGCATTGCATATAAAATCCACATAAATATAAGCTCTGTTTTTTTTTTCTTTTATTACTTTTGAAGCCAGAAAACACAACATTCTCGATCACCGGCCACCAGAGAGAACAGATTCTGCTACAGAATGTGAAAAGTTTTTGTCTGCAGAAGAAGAAAATGACAAGGCAGCATCATCAGAGCCAGAAGGATAGGCGAACCCAAGACCAGCAACAGCAATGCCGGTTGATGGTAACTCTGGCAGTGGAACTGACCCCTCCAAGTACGACAGAACTTGCCGCATACTTGGTCTGATCGTAGGTTCTAAATGCGAGCATAGCAAGCCTAATTTCAATACCAATTCCGCCTCCTCTTTCACGTACTGGGCACTCAATTTTCGGTCAACTGCCTGAAGAATATCACCAGCTTTCCAGCAAGAAAACACCCAATCAACCAATATTTCATCTTCTTCTGGTGCTTGTGGATCTATTGGCCTTCTTCCACAAGCAACCTCTAGCAAAAGGGCCCCAAAAGCATATACATCAGTGCTAGTTGTTGCCTTCCCTGTTCTATTGTGCTCGGGGGCAAGGTACCCAGGAGTTCCTGCTACGTGGGTGGTTTGGGGGAGAGCACCATGATCATATAGCCTCGCGAGGCCAAAATCTCCTAATCTGCAATTAAATTCAGCATCTAACAATACATTACTGGCTTTTACATCTCTGTGAATTACTACTTGCTCCCATTCTTCATGTAGATAGAATAATCCAGATGCGACACCTTTGATGACTCGAAATCTCTGGCTCCAGTTAAGGGTGGACTTGGGTTGGTTGTAGAGAAACCTGTCAAGACTGCCATTGGACATAAATTCATATACCAAAAGTAGCTCTCCTTTACGCCGACAATAGCCCAAGAGAGGTAATAAATTTCGGTGGCGTAAGCGACCAATGCTAAAGATTTCTGCAACAAATTCTCTCATTCCTTGTCTTGATTGATGAGATACCTTCTTGACAGCAACTTCCATCTTGTTAGTAGGCAATACTCCTTTGTACACCCTTCCAAATCCCCCTGCCCCCAGCAGCTCTTTTTCTCTAAACCCTTTGGTGGCTCTGTACAAGTCTTTATACTTAAATCTATGGGGTCCATAGGCAAGCTCCCATTCTTCCATCACCTCTGCAAACTTCCATTTCCTCCTCAGATGATAAGCTACTCCGGATATTACAATTAGTAACAAAAATATGCAAATTATAGGCAATCCCACAGTAAAAAATTTTGACACATTCTTGGGTCCAAATCGAGGTAGCTTGGGAAGTCGAGAGAGATCAAGTGCTTGTGCAACGCCAGGTAGCTTGGGAAGTCGAGAGAGATCAAGTGCTTGTGCAACGCCATTCACCTTGAAGCTCCATCCCAATACAAAATGAGCTGCTGCAAGTGAACCAGTGGACGCAGAAAAGCCAACGTACATGGTTTGCTGTAGAATTGGCGAAGGATCATATGACAATGACAAAAGAGGAGTATTCGGTTTAGCTGCTGCAATTGGAGCTAATGTAACATTGATTACCTTACTCTCCCCATCATATTCCACCCAGAGTTGCATCCGCTGCGCACTACTAAGAGTTAAGTTGTCAAATGAATTCTTGTTATTATCTCGGTAACTTGCTGGCTGTGATACTGTAGAAAACAAGGAGTTGATGTCAATTCCAACATGGTTGTTGTTGATATCGTTAAACTCATGGGTTTGGATAGTGTCAAGCTCCACCGCAAAAACATGATTACTTGCATTTCCATTGGTGCTGTCATTGAAGAGGCCAAGGAACTGTGTGGGAAGCCCTCCTGGAAGGCCTCTCGTCGGTGCAATCACGAAAGCCATTCCATGACCACTCAGGCCGGAGAGTTCAGGCTCTATTGCAAACACAAATCGGGTGGAAAAGGAGAAAGCTGTATTATTATGCGTGCTCTTGAATTTGATGGGATTAGGATAGAAGGCATGCCCCATTTGTAATTTGGTGACATTGGTTATCCTTAAGAGGCCATTTTTGGTAACTTTGGCTAATCCATCCAGGCTCAGGTTTGAAGATTGAAATCCTTCATAGATGAATTCAACATCGTCGGATGCTGCTGCACCAGTTCCGATGTGAACTAGAAAAAAGGCCAGGAATGCTGCTACTAGTCTGAATGGCATGGCTAAAACTAATATGCGAAATCCTTCTTAATTCGTAGCCTATTTATATTACTACCAAGTGTTGTAATTTCTTTACTGTTTTGTGAATCAGAATGATCTATATTTGGATTTGGTTATAGTCAAAGCCTCGTGGCTTATTCACTCAGACAGTCCTCTGCCCTCCCCCCCCCCCCCCTTCGCGCTAAAGCCTTGGAGCTTGCTGATGCTAATGTGTGTTCGAAGAGTAAAGCCCAACTACCTTCTTATTTTATATATATCACATTACAAAAAGTAATGCAATGATTATTTTAAATAATATTTCAAATAATCTTCTATCCGAATACACTCTAGTTTTCTCTAATTTACTCTTGTACATAGTAGCGGAGCCATATTTATCCTAGGTGTACAATTGCACTTGCTCAAATTTTTTTTTGAAATTATAGGATAACTTATAAAAAAATTTAAATTTTTTTGTATTGCACCCTTTAATTTTGATAGTAATACGTCTAGCTTCACAATTACCCCCTAGAGGTGTTGAAATTTTCTATAGTTGCTCTTACTATTTCTATAATGAAACATTGAATTAAAATACATTAGATGATGCTATTTTTATTTTCATTCTCATAAATCTTATTTACTTAATATTGGACTTGTCTCATATATCTAACCATATGAGTTACTAGTTAACCATATATTCATTTAACAGTTTAACAATACACATATTATTCACCTATTATATATGTAGCACTAATCCTTCTTACGAACAAGAGCGATGTAGAATGTTGAGAAACCTTATAAACGTCAATCATTGGGAGGTGATTAGGAAAGTAATGTTTGATTTCTTGCAGTGCCTCTAGTTCCACTATTGTGATTGAGAACAATTTTTGTTTCGAACAACCAAGTGATAATGAAATTAAAAAGTGATGCTTCCTTGATCATATGCAACATGGATTAGTAACATGTCATTCCTACAAGCTATCCACCATCCAGGATCGGAAGAAGTGCTACATGAGAATTTTGAGATCAAATAGAACACGTTTCCTTCTATTCCTTTTGAGGCACTTATTTTTCTGAAAGAAGAAATCAAAGGCCCCGTTTGATAAAACTGAAATCTGAAATCTGAAATCTGAAGTCTGAATTCATTAAGTCACTGAATTGTTAAGTGGTGAATCTAATACAACTTTTGTTTGAATCTAAACACTGAACGTATTATACCTGTTTGATAATTATAGACGACTGAATGTTGAATTTCTTAAATTTTACAATTTTGTCCTTATATTGACTTATTTATAAATGATCTATATTGGTATTTTTTACTAGTAGTACATATGATTTAATTTTATTTAAAATAAGAATTATTTATTAGAAAAAGAATAAACTAAAAATGAATAAACTATTATCAAAAAATAAGAATTATTTATTAGAAAAAGAATGAACTATTATAAAAAAAGAAAAAGAATGAGCTAAAAATGAAAGAGGTTGTTAAACTGAGAACGGTGATGCTAAAAAAATTGAATGATTTAATGGGTAAACTTCTTAAAAATGAAGGTTGACAAAAAAAAAAAAAAATTGGAGAAGAGGTTGATAAACTGAGAACGATGATGGAAAGAAAAGAATGAGAGAGAAGAAAGACGGTAGAAGAAAGAGAAGAGAAAAAAATAAGGTGATTGTGTTTTATTTGGTAAGAGTTATTTATGTCCTAAAAACTGACCTAACATCTGAGCATACTTTTTATTAAGTGGTAATAAGTGATAAACTTATCACTTATTTTTTGGGCTCCATTTTGCCTAGGCAATTCAGACCCACTTAATCATTAAGATGTAGTATTTTTTGTTATCAAACAGTCTTAACACCATTAAGGTCTGAAGTCATTAAGATTAAGACCTGAATTGGGTTATCAAACAGGGCCAAAGTCATCTTCCTCCCTTTTCCCAATAAGTCGAGGAATACTTCAAATAGACTTAGAGTACATAGGATGCACCAGAGCTAAATGCTTCTACATTTTTGTGGTTGGAGGAATTAAATCAAGATTAGTTTATTTTTAGTAATTGGTTTGATGCTGCATGAGTCATGACCCGATTTCACTTTGTCTTTGTTTTCCCTTGGTGGTTCGGATTGTTATTTGATATATATATATATATATATATTGGTAATAAAAAATTTGGATGGATTTGGCTACCGCCACGGATCAGAATAGATCTCAAGAACTATAAATCGTTTATAGAGATACTCGTCAATCGTCCACCAACACAATCCTCTTCACATAGATAGAGAAATTTGAAAATACGATCTTTTATGAGAAAATAACCAATTTTTACCAATTGAATCAAATTATTTTGCCTAGTATTTGATAGTTATGAAGCTACAAAGACTATATGTATGTGGACTATGCTTTTGTAGTGTGTAAGTGCCTCCCTCATCAGAACGTTTGATAAATAAGAGTTCTTCGCCAACATAAGTTAGTTCAGTTGGTGAGGACGGACAACTTCCTCACAAAAGGTCATGTATTCGAATCTCACTGCCGATGTGAGGGCTGTGTTGGTGGGTAATCTGTAAGTACCTTTGTAAGCAACTGATGGTCATTAAGGCCTGCCCTGACTCATGGTGGTGACTGGAGGTGAATCCACCCAAACCTTTAATTACCAAAAAAAAAAAAAAAAGTTCTTCTGCCTCCGGTTCACGTGTTTCTGGCTTCGGGATATATTTTGTCTCTTTCTTGCTTTTAGCGGAAAGCCATGTGACTCAATCTGTGTTGATTGTTGTGAGTTGTTTGATTGATAAATATTTTGAGGTCCTACATCTCAGTATTCAGAGTTAGTTTTGCTAGAAAACATGTTTACATCAATTGCATCAACTGTATCTACCAATTTTATCTATGTAGTATCTATGCATCAACTGTACTAACAATATTGCCTATGTAGTACCAAAACTCATAAGGTGAAAAAATTATAATTTTTGAAGAACTAAGATGAAAACCCATGTTTAGGCGTATGATTTGCTTGGTTTTGTTAAACAAGAAGTTGCTGCAGATACTGATGCAAGTGTCAAGAGGTAAGGAAGAATGGCTTTGTCTCAAATCCACCAGGCAATTGATGCTTCAATTTTTGAAAAAAATTGCTTATATCAAAATTGCAAAACAGATGTGGAATATTTTGGCAAAGACATGTAAAAGAGTTGACAGGGTCCAAAAAAATAATCTGGTAATGTTGAAGAGGAAATTTGAGTTGATCACCATGAAAAAATTAGAAACTATTGAATCATATTTTTCTAAATTGATTGACATCAAAAACTAGATGGAACTCAATGGTCATGATCTTAGCAATGAGATGCTAGTAGAAAGAACTCTCAATATTTTATCCATGAAATTTGATCATGTGGTGTTTATGATTTAGGAAATAAAAGATCTGTCAACCATGACCATTGAAGAATTGCAGAATTCGTTAATTTTTCATGGATAGAGAATTAACAGGAAACTGAAATATGGTACAAAAAAAGAAACCGTGAAAAATGCATTGCAGGTGCAGAAGATAAATCCAAAAAGAAAGGCGAGGCATCAAATCATCAGAATCAAAATTTCAGAGGAAGAGGACGAGGTCATAGCAGAAACAATTTTAGAGGTCATGGTAGGGACAATTTTTACTAATAGAGAGATAACAATAATCCCATAGTGAGTAATAAAATAATAATAATTCTTGTAAACGTCATATTTAGTGTCATATTGATAAAAAAAAAATTGCTCACTATAAGAATGAATGCTGAAATAATTTTGATAGTAAAGTTGGGTATGCTAACATGGTAGAGAACAATGGTGAAAAAATGAGACCATTTTATTTTCCAACTCAGGGATAGAAGAAGATAAAAAGAATAATTGATTTTTGGATTTTGGTTGCAATAACAATATATGTGGTGATAAAAATATGTCTGTTGATTTGGACGAGTATTTCAGATCTTTTATCAAATTTGGCAATAATGAAAGAGTTCCTGTACTTGGAAAAAGAAAAATTGGAATTATTTTGAAGAATGACAAATCTAATTTTATCTTTGATGTCTTTGATGTGTTTAGTCTTTATCATAATTTGTTGAATCTTAGACAATTTTTTGAGAAATGATATAATTTGCAGTTTAAATATGGCATTATTACTATTATAGATGATTGGTTGGAACCAATAGTAAAGGTATACATGAATAGAAATTGTTGATGGTCTATCATTCTTTATTGTTATGATTTACCTTACCTTGATTCTGTTGTATTTAGTGATATTTGGTTGTGGCATATGCACTTTGGTCACATGAATTTTGGGAGTTTCAATTTGTTTTTTTTTAGGAAGAATATGCTATATGAGTTAGCTCCTTTTGATTTTTCTAATAAGCATTATGAGTCTTGTATTTTGGGGAAAAAACACAGATAATCTTTCCAAAAGGCAAGGTTTGGAGCGCTAGACAACCATTGGAGTTGATACATTCTGACTTGTGTTCAGTTAAGGCACCTTCTACTGGTGGTAGTAGAATGCTTTTTTACCTTCATTAATGATTTTAGCAGAAAAATTTGGTATATTTTTTGAAGAATAGATCTAATGCATGTGCTATTTTTTAGAGTTTTAAAGTGTATGTTGAGAAGTAGAGTGGCTATTTTGTTAAAATTTTGAGAACTAATAGAGACACTGAATTTACTGTCGATGATGAATTTTTGAAAAAATATGGAATTAAACACTAGTTGACAACTAGATACACTCCTAATAGAATGGAGTAGCGAAGAGGAAGAATCGCACTTTGATGGATCTGGTGAGATCGATGATGCATACTAATAATATATCTAAAATTTTTTGGGCAAAAGCTGTTTCCTTTGCTATTTGTGTTTCTAACAGTTTTCCTGTGCGATGTAATTTTGGGAAGACATCACAGGAGTTATGAACTGATAAAAAATCAAATATTTCTCATTTGAAAGTATTTGGTTGTCTTGCCTATGCTCATGTCTCAGATGCTATCAGGAAGAAGTTGGATGACAAAACAAAAAAGTGCATCTTTTTTGGCTATAGTCATGGAATCAAAGGCTACACACTATTTAATCGAGACACAAAAATAATTATTAGTAGAGATGTCACGTTCGATAAGCAAAAAGATTGGGATTGGTCTAATAAAGTGCCAGATTGTATACCAAAGCATCTGCTAATGCCATTATATTTGGATCAAGGGAATTATTTTGATCAACTAGTGAAGCAGTCCAGACAATCTACTAGTGATCCTTCATCTTTTGGGGTACAGTCAAACTAGCACAATTATCTAGTCATCTAGAATGAGAATGATGCATGTCAGCTCATTTGGAGGATTATTTTGTTGGTAATGATAATGACTTGTCTGATGAAAATATAGTAAATTTTGCTTTATTTGCAAATTGTGATCTAGTTACATTTGAGAAGGCTATCAAGGATGATCACTGGAGTCAACCTATGGATGAGGAAATTCATGTGATTGAGGAAAAAAAAAAAATGGAAGCTGACTTCTCTTCCAACTGGAAAAAGCCAATTGGTATCAAATGGGTCTACAAGACCAATACAAGCCAACTGAAGAGGTGGACTACTTCAAGGCAAGATTGGTTGCTTGTTAAAGGGTACATGCAAAAGGCAGGTATTGATTATTTTGAAGTTTTTGCTTTTGTTGCTAGACTTGACACTGTTCATATGATTATATCTATTATTGCCAATAATTCTTAAAATATTTATCAAATAGATGTGAAGTTTGTCTTCTTGAATGGTATTCTTGAGGAGGAAGTATATGTTGAGCGACCTGCAGGATATGTGAAGAAATGCCAACAAAATAAAGTCTACAGGTTAAAGAAGAATTTATATGGTTTGAAGCAAGCCCATCAATCTTGGTATACTCGTCTAACTCTTACTTTATTGAGAATGATTTTTATAGATGTCCATATGAGCACACTTCGTATATTAAATTCAATCTTGATGGTAATATTCTTATTGTATGCTTGTATGTGAATGATGTAATTTTTATTGGCAATAATCTCAAGGTGATTTCTAAGTTCAGAGAGGCCATGATTAGTTACTTTGAAATGATTGATTTGGGATTAGTGTCATTTTCTTGGTATTGAGATTTCTCAAACAGATGGTGGCATATTTATTACATATAAAAAGTATACAGGTGATCCGTCGAAGAGGTCTAAGATGGATATTACCAAACATGTAATGACTCTAGTTGAAGAGAAATTGAAGTTGGTGAAAGATAGTAGTGGTCAATTGGTCGATGCCACTAATTTCAGAAGATTAGTTGGATGTTTTAGATATTTGATTTCGACAAAGCCTGACATCACTTTTGGTGTTAGGTTGATTAGCAGGTTTATGGAATCCTCACGCTAGTCACATTGATAGGCAGTCAAGAGGATTTTAAGATACATTAGAGGTACAAAATCTGATGGTATCTTTTATCCATATGCTAACAAATCTAATTTTATTGATTTTACAGCTAGTGATTGGGTTGGTGACATGATGCAAAGGAGAAATACATCAAGTTATGCCTTTTATTTGGGCAGTAGTATATTTTCGTGATCTTCTAAAAAGCAACAAGTGATGGCATTATCCACAGTCGAGGCGAAATAAATGGCAACTACACATAGTACTACTCAAGAATTATAGTTGAGAAGAATGCTTGAGTTTTTACAATATGAACAAGTTTGCCCTACCAATATCTATAGTGATAGCAAATCTGCTATTAAGTTGTCAAAAAATCCAATGTTTCATAAGAGAAGTGAGCACATTGATATCAAATTTCACTTTATTTGTGAACTAGCTCATGATCAGGAGATTGTCATTGATTATTGTAAAAGCGAAGATCAAGTGTCAAGCATTTTTACAAAAAGCATTGAAGATGGAGCTGTTTCTGAAGTTGAAGAAGATGTTTCATATGGTGCGGTTTGAAGATCTTGATTTAAGGATGGCAATGTAGGAATTAAATTAAGATTAGTTTATTTTAGTAATTGGTTTGGTGATGCATGAGTCATGATTCGATTTCAATTTGTCTTTGTTTCCCCTTGTTGGTTCGGATTAATATTTGATAATTAGGAAACTCCAATGTCTATATATATGTGGTCTATGCTTTTGTCATGTGCAAGTGCCTCTCTTGTAACGTTTGATAAATAAAAGTCCTTCCACCTCCAGTTCATGCGTTTCCGGCCTCGGGATATATTTTGTCTTTTTCTTGTTTTTAATAGAAAGCCTTGTGGCTCATTTGTGTTGATTGTGTAAGGAATCAAGGAGATAAACACAGCGGAAATTTAAAATTTTTGATTCCTTTAATAGATCGACCTTTGATTAAATCCATGTAACATAGAGATAGTTCAAGAAGATTACCTCAATCCATGAAGACCTCCTTGAATTTGGTGGAGATTTGATGCAGAGGATGGCAAAGAGATCCACGTAGCCGTACATGCGTCCGGCCTCTAATGGTGATCCACACGAACCTCCTTAGTTAGAACCTCCAAGGTCGAATTAGCTTAAGCTAGATTAGTACTAGCTATTGCCAAGACAACCACACACAAGTCTATTCAGATAATTCCAATTTTTCACCATGAAAAATTCATCCCAAGATAAGAAATAAGAGATGCAATTTTTCCCTTATTTTCTTGGACGAATTTTGGGTATTTTTTCTCTCAAGATTTTTCTCAAAAATCTCACAAGACAATTTTGTGTGATAATTTAACTTGCTAGCAAAAGCTTAGTGAGTATTTATAGACAAATAAGTTGTCAAATCCTTATGGAAACCTGAAATCAGTTTCCAATAAGATTTAGCTTCCTAACTCTAATACAACTCTTGTATTTGGAAGACTAAAACTTATTTGCACCATAAGTCTCTCAAGTTTAATTTGTCTCACAAATCAAACTATAAGTTATAAAACTTATCTATCAAGTCCCACTTGAAATTCATTTAATCTAGCTAAGAAAGTTCTTAATGTGTGTGACCCATTAGGTTCTCATATACGTTGGCAATAAGTATGAGCTATACATTCTTAATAAATAAGAACTAGATAAATTAAAACTCCTTTTAATTTATCACTGATTCCACTAATCAATCAACTCATACTTATAGATCAAGATTGGTGTCTAGCAATACATCATGACCACCCAAGTAATGAGAAAAGTCAAGTGGATGACTTCACCTTTCAAGAACGCTTATAATGTAACTAATATCCTTTTACCACACTTATCTCACATTAATCTTGGAATAAGTTGTGCCTATTCCACTGTGTGATTAATGCTCTTTTCTCTTGTACCAAAATATAACTCCAATGAAGAAATTCTTAGAAACACTTTCTAAGACTTTCCCACTTAACGCTAAGATTTTCGAGTTATACTTCTACAAGTGGCCAAACACGAGATAACTCCTCTTACATAAGAGGCGGTAAATCCTTATAGGTTATTCACCATCTTTCCGTACTTCAAATATACACCCATTTGCTAATGATGTGAGCATTCCCTTTTACGGGAGCAATCATATAACAAAGAAAGTATAACTATCCATATTTAAGATACCATGATAACCTTAAGTCTAAGAATCATTTACATAAACGTCACTTAGAGATTAATCCTTTGGCACTTTAAAGGATGTCTCTATGTGGATCAATCTAGTGAACTTGATCATACCATCAAGCACCCATATACTTGCTTAGGTGTCTCACACACCATAGTAGATGAGGTCTACTACTTCTCATATAGAAGCAGCATAGTATATGCTAGTCTTGCCATATTAACAATACCCTTTCTTGTTAATACTATGACTAGAGATATTTAAGAATAAACCTTATTTATAATTGAATGAACCTCACCATCATAACTTTTATGATTTCATCGATTAGGTTTATTCTAAGGGTTTTATCATACTTATATGAAAATATAAGCAACCAATACGATAAAGATGTCATTTATTATTACATAAATAGTTAAAGTGTATAATAAACCCTAGAAGTTGATTGACTTTAGGGGCATATACAACAATCTCCCACTTTGCACTAAAGCCAATCACTCACAAGTTAAAAACCAAATGAGCAAACATGACTATCATGTTTTCTTTAAGATAAGTTTAGTAAACGGATCAACTATGTTGTAATCCATGTAAGGACCCGAAAATTTTATTTTATTTTTTTTTATTTGACCTATTTATTTAATTAATTATTTAATTTTTCTGAATATTTGTTTAATTGTTTTAAATCATTTTAATTGCATTTACATCATACATTACCTCATTTTATTTTAAAAACTATTTTTAAACATCAAATTGATTTTTCTGGCACTTAATTGTGAAAAAAGAAAATGGGCACGTTTTTCGAGACAAATATTCGGACTGAGAGTGATGTACATTCGGAGAATAAGAATGATCATTAGTAGATTAAGAAAATCTAATTGGGGAATTAGAAGTGATTGATTAGGATTAAACTCCAATTGGAACATTTTGGGTCACAAATTTAAAGTTGATTTTTGACTCCATAAAGCCAAGTCTTATATTTCTTCTTCCTTTGACTTTTCCACCTTACCAATTACACAAAATATCTCTCTCTTCTCCCTCATTTCAGCCGCACCCCTTCCCCCAAATTCCCCCTCATTTTCATCTTCAAAATTTACTCCAAGCTTCATCAAATCAACCAAGGAAACTTGCTCCATCTTCCTTTCCTCTTCTTGCACCTTGAAGACCTTCGACTGGTGAAGCAAACCCGAGTTCTTGGAGGGAGACTTTGGTGGTTTTGGTGGCTCTTGGACACACTTAATCTAGGGTTTCTTGATCTTGAAAGGAAGAGGTAGTTTTCTCCAATTCAACCAAGCTCTCTTGATGTCTTTTTGTAGCTTTAAGTTTTGATAGTTTAATATTGTTGTTCTTGATGAATTGGGTTGTTGAAGTGGGCTCTATGAACTCCCACCTTTCTTGTTATTGTACTGCCATGATGTGTGTGTGTGTGATGGAATGAATTTGTGATGAATTCATGGTAGTTGGAAGGCTAGGAAGAAAAGAAAAGGGAAGGTTATGCTGCCGGTTTCACTTTAGCAATTTTTATGCCCTGTTTTAGCTGCATATTTTCGTGAGTTTCTTGGCCATTTTGTGAGCTGAAATGTTGGTCTATATGTGTGTAAACCTTGCTGCAAAAATCATTCCATTTGGTGTAGTAAAATCGCATGAAAGAAGAAGTCAAATCTGGAAAAATTTCACTGTTATCTGCTGCCCTGTTTTGGTCTCATTGAAAACTGCCTTCCCATGCGAATTTTTAGCTAAATTTTGTTACAGATATAGCTCATATACTGAGGTTGTTGCCTGAAAAATTTGGTATTTTTCCAGTACCATTTCGTTACTCAAATGATGTTTCAAAACTGCCTCTTTAATCTGGAAAATTTTCCCCAGCTTTGAGCACTGTTTGAATTCATTTCGGTTTGACATTCATTTGCTTGAATTTATGGCTGAAATTTGGTGTGAACCTAGCCTATATATGTTAGTTTTTGTGTACCAAATCTGGTAATTTTTGGACTTGAATTCGTCACTCAAACAGTAACTTGAAAACTTCCCTGTATCTTCATGTTTCCAGAATTGCAGAATTTCGAACCACCCTAGTTTGAACTGCTATAATTTCTTGTTCAAGTGTCAGAATTGAGTTCCGTCAGTGGCTGTTGAAACTTCATATGTAGGACTATATTGTGTATAAATTTCAGAGGTTAATTAATTTTCTGTAATTTTTGGCGTATTTTCAAAATGTGCTGGATAACCAGCCTGACCGGACACTCGAATTTTACTGTAGCTGAATGTTCAACGGAAATCTGGGTTAATTTCGTCCATAATTTTAATTTGATGTCTTCTGAAAAGTTTTAGAGCTTTTAAAGAGGTTTCCAACGGTACCAAATGAGCAGAATTCTGACTTGTAAAACTTGAGTTATGATTTTTCAAAGTTTTCAGCTCAACTAGGAAAATTTTCGAACTTTCGACTTTTCATTTTAAACTTCACCATCGATTAGGAAAACTCATTTTTTTTCTCTTTTAATCATTTTTAGGTCAAAGTGCTGATTTTACGACTGATCAAAACTTGGACTCCGACCCCTACTTTGTCGGTGAGTGTTCAAGTGCATGTTTAATTGCTTTAGGTGATGTAAATAATGTTGAAAAGCATGCCTGTGTGAACTGGTGAGCGTGTACTTTATCGCGCTCACCTTCTTGAATTGTCTCAAAATGAGCTTAACTGTTTAAAGGGTTTCTTGTTCAACTGCTTGACTTGATTTTATTGTTGAAATTGTTTATAACTGTGGGGACGCCCAAACCCCATTGGGGATCCCTTCGCCTTGTCCGGCAACAGGGGCTAGGGCAAGGGTTGGGTAAACTCATGGTCTTTACTATTTAAAGTGCGTCGGTTGGAATGAGTCCACCGACTTGGCATACTCATAGTGGGTTGCCAAACACTTTTCAAATTTAGGAGTTCGGACCCGGTCAAAGGGGTGTAAGTAGACGGGAGAGGGAGAAAAGTGATGAATATGGACTGTGAGAGTGAGTGGTTGACGGAGTGTCAACGTATGGACAGAAAT
The DNA here is from genome assembly GCA_013103745.1 of Gardenia jasminoides. Lineage (NCBI taxonomy): Eukaryota > Viridiplantae > Streptophyta > Magnoliopsida > Gentianales > Rubiaceae > Gardenia > Gardenia jasminoides. The sequence continues at coordinate 33,011,335 of CM023096.1, forward strand.
TGATACTTGTGAAGCGGAGAAAGTAACTACCGAGATTGCGGAAACGTGGAGCCGGCAACTGTATCCTTTAAATTGTATTGTTTAAAAGCTTTATTGCTAAATTCAATTTGTTTGGCTCGCTTTATTATTTTAATAATTTATTTAATTGCTCGTTACTGTGCATGTTTTCTTGGCCTCACCGGCGTTAGCTCATCCCAATTGTTTTCCTTAACGGGTTTGAGGAGAGGCGTGAATCGAGGAAGTTAGTACTTGTATAGGATTTTCCCCTTTTGTATAAGATTGATATTAATGGATGAGTTTGATGGTTTATGGTATTTTGAGTTATTATCAATGTAATTTTGATGAAATTTTGGGGTTTGTATTTTGTAGGAGTTTATTAGAAATTTTAATATCTTATGTTGATGACTTTCTGAATGAGCGTTTGGTTTATTATTTGGGAATTTGTAGTGAGTCCCACAGAATGAGGCAGATCCAATGATACCCTTGGGTTTAAGCCAGGAGAGGTGGGGCTGTTACAATCCATGGGTACTCCTTTTAATCTTCACTTTTAATTCCCACCAATGATTTCATCAAATCATGTGAAACTACCTTAACAAATATGTGGATCTATGATGAGACTTCGGTTCCTTTGTTAGGACAAATTCTATTATAGTCTCAGCATAAGTTGAAGGACTTCTAATAGAATGAACCAATTCAAACTCAAATTTGAACTTGTAGATTCACATGTTTCCTTTGCCACTTTCTCAAGTAGCATTTGTTAAGGTTTAATTGTAGAAATTTAGTTGTGTTTCACTTGAAACTCTTTCAACACATAGCACTGACATTATGAATATATGCATAATTACTTGCAAATCATTTCTGTAGGAAAGTTTGCAAGTACATTCTCAAACTTTCAATTTTAAACTCTTCATGGACCAAAGGAGACAATGAGTTTAGTACAATGAAAGGATTATTCTATATAATATAGATAAGACCCCTTCTTAGATTATTCCATGCTAAACATTTTAGCATCTTGTCTAAGTACTTAAAAACTTAAGCAATCATTCCTATCAATATAGACCTTTACTCTAAAGGTAGATTGCCACTCCTTTATATCATGAAGGAAGTCTTGGATAGCGACACCTATAATTTTGGAATATAGGCATACCATTTCAATGTATCATATATCAATTATATATGATGCATGAAACCAACAATATCTCCCACTAAATCAAATATAAGTACAAGGCCATCCATACTTTTGATAAAATCAAACTCTTTGATTATTTCATCAAAATGGATGATACCACTTTTAGAGATTTGCTTTATTGGCACACTAGATGTAAAACCTTTAAATTGTGTCACATACACAATTATTTGTTGTTTCCATTTAATAAAAATGGTTTTAGCATCTATTTGCCATACCATAACTCATAGTTAAAACAAGCAAGTAAATCTAAATGAATTTAAGCATATCGATTAGTAAGAAAGTTTCTTTAAAGATAATTGCTTATCTTTAATAGTGACCACTCTACCAACCAAACTCTATAGGTAACAGTTTACCTTCCATATTAGTCTTTACTCTAAAGACTCTTTTGCAACTAAAAGGTTTATTAAACCTTTAGGTGAATTGACTAAGGTCATTACCCTTCGTCAAATATGGAATCCATTTTAGATTCATGGGTCTCAACCATCTCTATAAGTTATAAAAGTATTCATAAATCATTTAAAATGCACGATCAAATATCATGATTTTCTATAAGAAATCTATATTTCTAAGATTTATGAAACCCTTATTTTAGGAGCTTTCGCTGCGCCTCATCATCATGAAATGCAAGCCCTAATTCTATGCATTTTGTTCAACTTGCTTTTGTGATACTTGAAACTATTTCAAGTTTTAAGTTCCATCTTTCTCCCACTACTTTATCTAGAATAAATCATATATCTAGAAAATAGTAGTTTTAGAACTAAAGCACTTTCATTCTTGAAGATGATAGAAATATAAAATTCTTGGAGAAAATAAGAAAATTCTAGCATATGTGCTAAGAAAAATTTAAACCAAATGAAATAAGAAGAACCGATTTGCTCTTCTTCCTTTTGGCCCTCCTTTCCTTTTCCTTTAATTCTCAAGAATACTTCACAAAAGGTTTTAATCGGATCTTAGCTCCACTTTATCCGATTATGGATGCTCACTTCATAAGTAGCACAATCCAAATTTTCACAAAATTTGGATTCCTTAACACTCCATATCTCATATGGTACACTTTGAACAAATATATTTATGGAACAAGATTTAGTGTATAGGAGACAATTTTATGTAGGACAAAAACCCCAAAACCATTTTGGTAAACTTGCATGGGACATCTCATCTCATGAGATATAATTCTTTATCTAGATTACACAACAATAATTGAGATAACTAGAAAATTTATTTTACTTGAGAATCACATTCTCCTTTAGTTAATTTTGAAACCCTTAGATTAGGTATTCTTCACCTTGATCAAATCATGGTGTTCCAATACTTTACCATGGCTCAAGTATTCTTCACCTTGATCATATTTAGGTGTCCTAATACTTGACTAGATTGTTTCTCTACATTATACTTAAACCTCTTAACTTCTCAAAATCTTGGATTAGTACCTTAAAGATACATATATCCATTTTGAGTTGTTATTAGCAAAAATGATGAAATATGAGAAATAATCTCTAGTATGAATTGTTAATCTTCCACATACATCATAATGTATGGGTCCTAACAATTCATTAAATCTTTTCATAAAAGATCAAATTAGCCTTTTATTAGTGAATAAGGCTCATATGTCTCAAATGATTCATAATCAAATGAGCCAAATCATCATGCGATTTGAAAAATATGTTTCTTATTCAAAAGACTAATTTCCAAATGTTAAAGATGGTTTCAAATTATCTAACAACATATTGAGAAATGTGTGAGGGCCGTAACTAAATTCTACTTTTGTCTAGATCTTCTGTGAACGATTTTCGTAATTTCACTAATGTATGTGCATGATCATGAACATTTTAAAAACCCACGAACAGATTTCCAAACGATAGCTCAAGTAAGTATTTGAAATCATATTAATAAAATTAGAGTCCAACCGGTTATACCCCCCCAAGATTTAACCACCATGAACCTTCCTTGAACCGGATTTCCTTCAACCAAAATCAGACCACATCCAATCAATTGAACCACATTTTTTCCCTCTAAAACTCCATTTGAATTTAGCTCAAGGAATTTCAGCAAGAACTGCCACCCATTCCCTCCATTCCATGGCTGCCAAGTGTCGAATTGTGAGTTGAAAATTCTGGCAGCAAATAAGCTTTTTCCCCTCCCTAAAACCGGCAGCAGGCTTGGCCTTGAGCATGGGAATTTCAGACCTTGATTAGCAAGCTAATGATGCTTCACCTTCTCTCATACCCAATGCATGAGAGAAAGAGAGAAGGCTGTGACATTTGTCAATCAATTCAGCAAAACTTGTTCATTTGAACAAGCTAGATCAGCTGAAATATATCTCCTCCAATCTGGCCGAACTCCTTAGCAAGACTCACTCCCATTTCACTTCCCTTTTCATTTCCATTTCACTTCCATTCTCTCAAGAAAAAGAAAGAGCTTACTCTCATTTTTCACTTCAGCAAATCCCTCCAAGCTTCAACCGAAAGTTCCTCCATCACTTAACCTTTTCTTGACCTTTCAAGCATTGCACCAAGAAGATATTCTTGGCTACAAGCTGCTGGAAACCAAGTTCGAAACCTGGTATGGACTAAGCTAGCTTCTTCCTTTCAAGCTAAGCCAAGCAAGAGAGCTGGAAAACAGAACTGATTCAACATCCAAGCAGCCTTGTTCATCCGTTTCTTACTCAACCAAATAAAAAGCTGGACCTCGGACTTCACTAGCTCCAAACACCGATTGTGCATTTGTTCTTGAGACCGTTGAAGGATCCGTGGGTGAACCAAGCGAAGACTTTGATACCGAAGCTGTCGACTCGACTTAAACTTAACTAAGGTGAGGGTTCCTATTTGTTGCTACTTGATCCTTGTTGTTAGGAATTACTTGTTATTATATGACTGGTTTCTAAATGTGATTTATCGTTGAATAATGGAAACTAAGGTTTTATGTAAAATAAATTTATTTCTTGATTTGACTCAACGTGCTTAGGTGGTTTAGTATGCTTTGTTTTTAAAAAAATATAAAACTTGTTTTCTTTTCGAGGCTTGAGGTGAAGAGGCTGGCCTTCAAGGCCCCTAAAAGGCTGGTGCACTCTCTAAGGGGCTTGAGGTTGAAATTGATTGTCGGTTGTCCCTAGCCTCTAAAGTATTAAACTAAACCACCATACATGTGCTTGTGCATGTCAACCTGCATGACCTGTTGGCCGTGGGATCCCAAACCCAGGCGAGTATTCCGAGGGCGGTGGCTTGGTCGTGCATCGACGGACCACAGGTCCCGTTCACAGTTACCTCGAGTGTACACCGCCTCCTTGTTTAGTTGGATCGAGTTGGGTGAAAAGGAAAGGAGAAGGAAATGAAATGACGAGTTCAGACTCGTTCTCCTTCCGAGAATATTATTGTGATTGTTACTTAATGCTCGTTACTATTTAAATGGCTCAATGAGCATCTTGACTGTTACAGTTTCACAACCTGTTATGAAAAGAAAAGAAAAGAAAAATATATATATATATGTATATATATACTATCTCCTTTCCTTAAATGGATGTCACTATATTTGAAACTAGTTTTGTAAATTTTAAATGTTTACAAAGCCTGTTGTGTTTATGTATATGATTGCTATGTGTTTTGGGACACTCACTGGGTTTAGAAACTCACCCCATATATTTCCCATCCCAGGACTTCCGTGTATTGAAGAAAGTAATCTTGAAGGAGTACAAAAGGGTGAATCTTTTGAATATTGGTGTATTTGACCCTATTATGATGTCGAGGACAATGTATAAGAATTGTCTTTTGAATTATTGTGTAAGATTGAGAGTTGAACTCAAAATGGATGTTGGTTAGTAAGTTGTGTCGATCTATTTGAAAATATATTGGTTTGAAAACCTTAACCGAGGTAATTACTGCTTGAGTCCCAGAGCGGGTCCTATGGTTCGCCTTGGGAAGCGATGGGGCCACAATTTAATGTATCGAGCCTAGGATAGAAAAATGAGCATTTGAGGTTATGAGGTCCTGGTTTTGTTAGGTTAGAAACTGATAATTGAAATTACCGGTACATTTGGAACTCACATAAAGTTGCTTGTGGTTGTAGGTTATGGCTGGAAATGGAGCTGATGGTAACAATGCCCCACCTGGATGCCTTTGCCTTTAGTACGATATCAGCCGATGATTGGAGGCCACTCCATTGGAGTCCCCAAGACCAACCCATGTAGTTTTAAGAGACTATGCCTACCTAACCATGTAGTCTTTGGGCGTGGATAAGGAAAGGAAGACTTTGGCTGCTTGTTGGAGGGAATATCTTGAGATAGAGACATTGAGGACCGAGAACCAGACATTACGTGCTAGGGTCCGAGAACTTGGGAGATGGCTAATCAGGTTCCTCCGCCTAACACGGTGAGAGATTGCACCAGCATCATGGATTGTGAGACGATGATTGAGGAGATGTTGGAGATTTATCTGAGGATCGGGGTGGAGGCGTTCTAGTATTGGAGAGATAGTTCCGTGAGATGTTGAGGGAGATGGTTCCCAAGGAGATCGTGAGGCTTCTCCTACACCGAGGTGACCCGAGGACCACGACTTTCCTATGTCCCTTGAGTTAGGGGTTGAGGCCCGAATACCTAATGGGGTCCTACTTGCTTTTGTTGGATGACCTGTACAGTTGGGGTTATGTTTTGAAATTTTTGCTGTTATGATTATCGTGTTGTGCTGTTTTAAGAACTTGATGTATGGTGTTTTGTTATTAATATAAGTTGTTTTATGTTCCTTAATGATTACTTGCAACTGTTTTTCCTTTCTCCTTTTTCTAATTCACAATTATAAAGCGAAACCCTTATGCGTGTATAGAGGAAATGGAAGGAGCAGGGAAGAAGGAGAGGAAGGCCTACTAGGCAAACACGAAACCAGGGGTGAGGAAGAGGCATCTACCGCCATCTCAGCCGGAGCACGGGAACAACCTAGAGATCAAATAGCTGAGGCCTTGAACCGAATGACAACTCTTTTAGAGCGTGTGATCGACAAATTCAAGGGTGACAATGGACCAAGAGGACCGGAGTTAAAGATAGAGCCTTGGAGAGATTTCAAGGTTCTCTCCTCCCAAGTTTGGGAGGACCACGACCAGTTTAGAGCGGTGGCTAGAGAGCATGATTAATATTTTGGAACTTTAGGTTACACGGAAGTGGCGGTGACTTTCTGTCTTTCAATTTGAAGGTGCATGAGGGCAGGTGGAATGTTATTAGGGAGAAATGGGCTAGGAACCGGACCCGTGGACACAGGTTAACTTTACTAGGGAATTTAATGAGAATACCTGCCTCCCTAGTCCAAGAAAGGCGGAAGACGAGTTTATAAGGTTGCCAAGGAACCCGAGGTGTAGCAGTCTGAAGCACAATTTACCCGTTTATCTAAGTTTGCCCAGAATTGATTGCCACCGAACCTCAGAGGGTGCCTTTTTATCAAGGTCTAAACCTAGAAATCCAAGAGGCTTTAGCAAGCTGCTTTCGGATCTCACTTTTCGATGCCCTAGAAAAGGCTCTAAGAGTAGAGAACACCAAGGCTCAAGTCAAAGCTTTTCAAAATAGAAAAAGAGCAGCCCTAACCTGGTAGTAGTTCCGGAGACCGGGGAGGAAATCAGCCAAGATTGGAAAGGAACTGGAGGAGGCTGGACTGGACAGGAGGAAAAGGCCAAAAGGGTGGTCCATCTCAACCAAGACAAAACCTACCAAACCGTACACCTTGTGGATATTGTGGTAAGACAGGCCATCATGAGAACGATTGTTGGAAAAAGGCCGGGAAATGTCTAGCCTGTGGAAGTACAGAGCACATGATTAGCAATTGCCACCCCCAAGCTGGAACACAACATTCAAAGGTCCAAACCCTAAACCATGAAAAGGAAATCGACCTAGAATTTTGGAGAATTTACTCCCTTGATGGAGTGCGACCAATTTGGGTGGTGGAAGGTACCATTTCTCTATTTCATAGACTAGCTAAGATTTTAATTGATCCTGGTGCTAGTCATTCATTCGTAAATCCCGACTTTATGTGTGCTATTGATGTTAAGTCTGATCTATTACCCTTTGATCTGATAATACAAACTCCTGAAGGATCCATGCTTAGCAGAACGAACGGGTCTATAGGAGCGTGGAGTGGGTAGGGAAAAAGGAAAATTTTGGCGGACTTAATTTCTCTACCTATTAAAGGTTACGATGTCATACTGGGATGGATAGTGCAGCCCGACTTCATGCAGTTGGATTGTAGAATGAAAGTAGTTGAATTTCACATTCAGAGGAACCTATTCTAAGATTTAATGCAAGACAAGGTTTAGCTTACGCTCTTATTTGGGGATTAGAGCTAGAAAATTGTTGAGTAAAGGAGCTTCGAGGATGCTTGGCATTTTGATAAACCCTCAAGAAGATAAGTCAAGATTGGAGGATATGACTATAGTAAGCAGGTATCCGTATTCCCGAAGAGTTAACATCCTTACCGTAGAGACATTGAATTTAAGATTGAACTCACCCAGGGCAGCACCTATCTCTAAGACTCCTACGGATGGCGGTGAGCTCAAGGAATTAAAATTGCAGTTACAAGATTTATTAGAAAAGGGATTCATGATTGAGTGAGTCCCCGTGGGAAACCCGGTGTTGTTCGTGAAAAGAAAGATGGAGGTTTACGGCTTTGCATAGACTATCGAGGATTGAGCGAGGTTACTATTAAGAATAAGTACCCTTACCCACATTGATGAATTGTTGATCAAGCGCAAGGTGCCGTAGTGTTTTCTAAGATTGACCTCAAACAAGGCTATTACCAGTTAAAGATCAGGGAGGAAGACGTTCCAAAAACAGCCTTCAATTCCAGATATGGGCATTATGAGTTTTGGTTATGCCATTTGGACTAACTAATGCCCGGCAGCATTTATGGATTTAATGCATCGTGTTTTCAAGACTTATTTAGATCAATTGCATGGTGATCTTCATAGATGATATTTTGATCTATTCAAAGTCCAAAGAAGAACATGATCAACATTTGAGGTTAGTTTTGCAAACCACGAAGGAGCACGGTTATGCGCTAAGTTTAGCAAGTGCAAGTTTTGGCTAGAAGAAGTATCATTTTAGGTCATGTAATCTCCGGAAAGGCATTACGGTTGATCCAGCCAAAGTAAAAGCGGTGATAGAATGGAAACAACAAGGAACCAGCGGAAGTTCGTAGTTTCTAGGTTTGGCCGGATACTATCGAAGGTTTATTCGATTTCTCTAAAGCGGCGAGTCCAACAACGACTTCGAAAGAATAGGTTTCATATGGGATGCAAAATGTGAGGATAGTTTCAAAGCTCAAGAGTCGCGACCAAAGCCTGTGTTGGTCTTACCAAATGAAGAGGATAGCTTTACAGTGTACATGCATCAAGGAAGGTTTAGGATGTGTTTTAATGCAGGCTGGAAAAGTAGTGGCTTATGCCTCGAGAAAGTTAAAGTCTCATGAGCAAAATTATCAACTCATGATCTAGAGCTGGCAGCAATAGTGTTTGCTCTAAAGAAATGGAGGCACTATTTATATGGAGTGGTTTTGAGGTTTATACCGATCACGAGTCTTAAATACTTATTTTCCCAAAAGAACTGAACTTGAGACAACGGCGATGGATGGAATTTTGGAAGATTATGAATGTACTATTAAGTACCATCAGGAAAAACCAATAAGGTAGAGATGCTCAGTAGGAAAGTCAAATTTGGGACTAATGGTTAAAGAATGGAAGATGTTAGAAGAACTTGGTACTTGGAGCCCACAATGGTGGCACCATGAGAAATTTTGGGTAGTATTACTCTAAGTTCTCCTCTAAGCATCAAGGAGTCTCAAGCCAAAACCCACTTGGTGCAAAAATGGATAAATAAGGTTGAGGAAGGAGGATTACCCAATTTTAAAGCTGGGAGAAGATGGAATTTTAAGATACCAAAACCGTCAATGGCAGTACGACCAAGAGGATTTAAAAGGAAATTATGCGAGAAGCACAGGTCTAAGTATACCATCCATCCACGGAAGAAACAAGATGTATCGGGATGTAAAGAAGTTGTCTTGGTGGGATAACATGAAAGGGACATAGCTTCGGTTTATGCAGTCATGTCTTACGTGCCAACAAGTCAAATCTGAACACCAGAGACCCTCAGGATTGCTGCAACCATTAGAAGTACCTGAATGGAAATGGGATCAAATCACAATGGATTTTGTTCTGAGTTACCCTTTCTGCGTCGAGGTCATGATGCAATTTGGGTCATAGTAGATCGGTTAACTAAGTCAGCCATTTCTACATGAACATGAAATACAAGATGGAAAAACGGCTCAAATCTATTTGGATGAGATTGTTAGATTACAGGGGTGCGGTAAGTATTGTATGGGATGAGAGACCCGTTTCACTTCTAGATTTTGGCAGCGGATACAAAGTGCCTTAGGGACTAAGCTAAATCTAGTCACGCCTATCCCCTCAAACCGATGGACAATGCGACGGACCATACAAACCTTGGAAGATATGTTGAGGGCATGTATCATGGATTTTGGAGGCGGTTGGGACCGCATTTAACTTTGGTGAATTTGCTTACAACAATAGCTACCACTCCTCAATTCAAATGGCTCCATTATGAGGCATTATATGGAAGAAATGTAGATCTCAATATCTTTGGGATGAAATAGGTGAAAGGAAAATTTTAGAGTGCAGAGAGAATACCATGGGTTGAGGCTGACATATGAGAAGGTTAGATTAATTTGTCAAGGATTCAAGTGGCCCAAAGTCGTGAGAAAAGTTACACCGATAACGAAGGAAGGACTTAGAGTTTCAAGTTGGGGATGAAGTGTTCTTAAAGTCCACACCGTTAAGAATTCTCAAATCGGGAAAAGGAAGAAAGTAGAACCAGGGTTTATAGGACCACTTTAGAATTTCAAAGGATTGGAAGGTGGCGTATCAGCTGGACTTACCGACAAGCTTAGAGAATCCATAATGTTTTCCATGTATCTTGGTTAAGAAAGTATTACAAGGATCCATCTCCGTCCTACAACTAGGGTTGACTTAGATGAATCGTTGACTTATCAAGAGAAACCTTTGAAAATTTTGGACGAAAGGTTAAAGTCTTAAGAAAGAGACAAATCCCTTTGGTGAAAGTTCTTTGGCGACATCATGGATTAGAAGAAGCCGCGTGGGAGCTGGAGGAAGAATAAACCAAGAAATACCAGAGCTTCAAATGACAAAGGTAATAATTTGAGGACAGGGAAATTTCTTAAGTGGGGAGGTTGTGAGGGCATTAACTAAATTCTACTTTTGTCTAGATCTTACGTGAGCGATTTTACGTAATTTCACTAATGTATGTGCATGATCATGAACATTTTAAAACCACGAGCAGATTTCCAAGCGATAGCTCAAGTAAGTATTTGAAATCATATTAATAAAATTAGAGTCCAACGGTTATACCCCCCAAGATTTAACCACCATGAACCTTCCTTGAACGGTTCCTTCAACCAAAATCAGACCACATCCAATCAATTGAACCACATTTTCCCTCTAAAACTCCATTTGAATTTAGCTCAAGGAATTTCAGCAAGAGCGCCACCCATTCCTCCATTCCATGGCTGCAAGTGTCGGTGTGAGTTGAAAATTCTGGCAGCAAATAAGCTTTTCCCCTCCCTAAAACCGCAGCAGGGCTTGGCCTTGAGGCATGGGAATTTCAGACCTTGATTAGCAAGCTAATGATGCTTCACCTTCTCTCATACCCAATGCATGAGAGAAGAGAGAGAAAGGCTGTGACATTTGTCAATCAATTCAACAAAACTTGTTCATTTGAACAAACTAGATCCTTGAAATATATCTCCTAATCTGGCCGAACTCCTTAGCAAGACTAACTCCCATTTCACTTCCCTTTTCATTTCCATTTCACTTCCATTCTCTCAAGAAAAGAAAGAGCTTACTCTCATTTTTCACTTGACAAATCCCTCAAGCTTCAACCGAAAGTTCCTCCATCACTTAACCTTTTCTTGACCTTTCAAGCATTGCACCAAGAAGATATTCTTGGCTACAAACTACTGGAAACCAAGTTGAAACCCTGGTATGGACTAAGCTAGCTTCTTCCTTTCAAGCTAAGCCAAGCAGAGAGCTGGAAAGAGCGATTCAACATCAAAGCAGCCTTGTTCATCCGTTTCTTACTCAACCAAATAAAAGCTGGACCTCGGACTTCACTAGCTCAAACACCGATTGTGCATTTGTTCTTGAGACCGTTGAAGGATCCGTGGGTGAATAGCGAACTTTGATACCAAATTTGTCGATTCGACTTAAACTTAACTAAGGTGGGGTTCCTATTTGTTACTACTTGATCCTTGTTGTTAGGAATTACTTGTTATTATATGACTGGTTTCTAAATGTGATTTATCGTTGAATAATGGAAACTAAGGTTTATGTAAAATAAATTTATTTCTTGATTTGACTCAAGCGTGCTTAGGTGGTTTAGTATGCTTTGTTTTTTAAAAAAATATAAAACTTGTTTTCTTTTGAGGCTTGAGGTGAAGAGGCTGGCCTTCAAGCCCTCGCATAAAGGCTGGTGCCTCTCTAAGGGGCTTGAGGTTGAAATTGATTGTCGGGTTGTCCCTAGCCTCTAAAGTATTAAACTAAACCACCATACACAGTGCTTGTGCATGTCAAGCGTGCATGACATTGGCGTGGGGATCCCAAACCCAGTGAGGCGACTATTCGAGCGGTGGGGCTTGGTCGGTGCGTCGGCGGACCACAGGTCTGTTCTGGTTACCTCAGTGTACACGCCTCACTAACTGTTTAGTTGGGATCAGTTGGGTGAAAGGAAGGAGAAATGAAATGACGAGTTACTGCAGACTGTTCTCCTTCGAGAATATTATTGTGATTGTTACTTAATGCTCGTTACTATTTAAATGGCTCAATGAGCATCTTATTATTCTGGTTTCACAACACATTATGAAAGAAAAGAAAAGAAAAAATATATATATATATGTATATATATACTATCTCTAACTTTCCTTAAATGGATGTCACTATATTTGAAACTAGTTTTATGCAGTTTTAAATGTTTACAAAGCTGTTGTGTTTATGTATATGATTGCTATGTGTTTTGGGACACTTTCATTTGGGTTTAGAAACTCACCCATATATTTCCATCCAGGACTTCCGGTATTGAAGAAATGCGAAGGAATTTGGGTGAATCTTTTGAATATTGGTGTATTTGACCCTATTATGATGTCGAGGACAATGTATAAAATTGTCTTTTGAATTGTGTGTAAGATTGAGAGTTGAACTCAAAATGGATGTTGGTTAGTAAGTTGTGTGATCTATTTGAAAATATATTGGTTTGAAAACCTTAGAATTGCACTTGAGTCTGGCGGCGTGGTCCTATAGGTTATGCTGGGAAGCGATGGGGCATACAAAATGGACTTTCTTTTATTTTAGAAAATAATAACATTTATTAAGTTCTAAAATAAGTCCATTAGGATTAATCTCAATTATAATCTCAAAAATAAAACTTTCACAAAGTTGTATTTCAAAACCATGCCATTGAAAGCTTGTACTACAAGGTTAGTTCTTTAAAACTCTTAACTTATCAACTCTTGATAAGTAATTACTTTAGTCAACATTTGACTAATAATTAGAGATATTTTTTGTCATCTTGTAATAGAATTATTGCTCAATGATTTCATACATCTTATACCTTGATTATTCATCATTTAACTCTTGAGATGTATAATCATGGTGAAAGAGTGAAATCTTATCTAGTAAAGGAGATTTAGAAAGCATCTTTGACATACTATCATCATCTCCCTTACTTATTGTAAGCAATTTTATTAATTCCATTACATCTTCCATAATTGGAGTTACTAGGGTTTTAAATGATATAGCCAAATTTTCTTGAGAACTTTTCTCAATTTAACACCAATCAAGAAATTAAAAATACCAATTATATCGAGAATAATATGCAATTACTCATAATTTCTACAACGGATAGTAAAGATAAGAGGTACTATTTATACAAAACCAAGTAAAAAATGACATAAAAATCAAATTTGGTTTTGCTCCCACTATTTTATTCAAATCTATAACCCTCTTATATAGATTAGAAATTTCAAAAAATTCCTAGTAGGCTAGAATCCCATTTAGTTATTTTGATCTTGAGTGTGCTCAACAAATCAAAACAATTTCAATAGGTAGGTACTTATTACCAATTACAACTTTTGTAACTTCTAGATAGTTGAGTTATCAACTCTTGATAAATACATCATATGTGTTTACCCAACCTTTGCCTCTAAAACTTTATGACCTTGAGTGTACTCAACAAGTCACAAATTTTAGTTAAGTCATACCCATTATTCCGAGATCTCATCTCATAGTTAAAACTTCTCATGGTAGAGCAACCTTGAGGTGTACTCAACAAGTTAACTCGAACATAATTTCATTTTAACTACAATAATGGAAGGCAACTTAAGTTTTGACTTAATATTTGAGTAGAGGGATTTTAGACATGGTATTCCAAATTGGTCTCATCAAATATATATATAGCATGCATATCCATTCATCAATATAAATAAATAAATAAACATACTATAATTAAACATGGATGATTATGGACTTTATCACTATACTAGTTTCCTTGAGTCAAAAGGAAACTAGATGGTCAAACAAGGGATGGCGACATCTCCATGCCTCCATGCGTCTTTTGTATGTCCACCATGGTGGAATTGGTACCATCTCCATCTCCTTTGTACATTACAAATGTAAATCTATTCTAAACATTTTAGATCCTCACCTCTCCCCTATCCCTAATATAGTACATTACATAATATTGGGAGAAACCTTGAGTTACATTCAAGGGGTGAGATGAGAAGAGAATTTACATTGAGAATATATAGAGAAGGCAGGACAGCATGAGCCCTATTTCAAAAAATATCAAAACCAAATCATACATACATTCAACCATTCACAATCACATTGGTCTTAGTCCATAATCATCCATCATGCATTCATAAAATACAATATTAAATGAAAGCATAAATATTTATTTAGTTCCAATCATGTATCATTATATGCACAAGCCTTTAATCTCAAAAGGCTTCAATTCAAGAGGTTTAAAAATTAATTGAATCAAATTCAATTTGAAAATTTCTAATTTCTAGAATTAAGTTTTAGCGACAGAAAAATGTCTTTAGCGACAAAAGTTCTTCATAAGAAAACTGTCGCTAAAACCTTTAGCGACGCTATTGCAGACAGCATCTTTTTCCTACATTTTTTAACACAAGAAGAATTTTTTTGGCAATGCTAATGATTTGGAAACTATATTTTATTCATAATAAAAGGTAGATTCAATTTCCAAATCATTTTAAAAACCAATGCTAATTTGGAAACTTATATTTCTTGGAAATCTAATTTCTTAAGGAATATTAAATAGTTTCAAATTTCTTTTCAATTCCTTTTGTTTTAAATTATGGAAACCACATTCTAATCTTATTAAAATGATTTTCCATACTTTATAAGCATGATAAGAAAATTTTCACAATCAGAATGACCATCCAAGTCAAATTAGAATTTCTAGTCTAACTAGAATTTCCTAATTCACTTATTTTGGAAAATTTTCTTTTAAACCATTTTAGAATCTCAAACACTTACTTTAGAGCACTTTCTTAATTTAACTTTCACTAAATTAGAAAGTTTCTAAAATATTTGAACACCTTCAAATTCAATCTTATAAAATTGGAAAGTCTCCAAAATTGGTTTACTTCTTAATTCTAGTCTTACTAAAATTAAGTAAGTTTCCAAAACTTAATTGAACAACTCCTTGTCCAATTTGGATTTCTAAAATTTCCACAAAATACCTTAATTCTAATCATATTAGAATTATAGGAAATTTCCATGTTAGTTTAGAAACTCAAACGATAAAGGAAATCAATGACTAAATCCCATTTGTCATTTAGAAACTAATTTGTTTCTTAAATTTCCTTTTACAAGAAAATTTCCAATAAATACTGACAATCAAAACAACCTTTAATTTAGCATTCATTCAGTTCAAGCGAAAATAACAAACAAAACAATTTTGCATGAAGGAAGGAAGGTCACAATGTAATCAATGCGAATTTCCAAGAAAGATCGTTTCTGTGTAACATGTTTCACTAGAATCAGATTATAACATTGTAGGTTTTCAAATATTATTAAATCATGACCACATGATGATCTAATATTTTATTTGATCCTAGCAACGTAAATCATGATCGTATCATGATTGATGAGTAGATTGTTTGAAACATCTGAGTTACAACAGCCCTTGACTTTTCATTGATATGCACAAGTGACCACGAAGACAAACTAGGTCTTCTTTATTTTGTTTGTGATCTCATCACAAAGCAGCCACAGCCATTAAGGAAACTTCAACCCTTTTTCAAGAACTTTCACAAAACGAAAAACAACCTTTTCAAGAAAATTCATTCGATGAAAAATTATTAAATCTTTGAAACCCTTTCAAAAATTTATTTTTCATCAAAACTATATATTTTAAAACTCTTGAATCACACATAATCAAATCTAATTTGACATACATGACAACTAAATAAACAAGTTACATGGTTTAATCAAAGTTGGCTCTGATACCACTGTAAGGAATTAAGGAGATAAACACAGCGGAAATTTAAAATTTTTGATTCCTTTAATAGATCGACCTTTGATTAAATCCATGTAACATAGAGATAGTTCAAGAAGATTACCTCAATCCATGAAGACCTCCTTGAACTGGGTGGAGATTTGATCACGAGGGATGGCAAAGAGATCCACGTAGCATTATATCGTCCGGCCTCTAATGGTGATCCACACGAACCTCCTTAGTTAGAACCTCCAAGGTTGAATTAACTTAAGCTAGATTAGTGCTAGTTATTGCCAAGACAACCACACACAAGTCTATTGAGATAATTCCAATTTTTCACCATGAAAAATTCATCCCAAGATAAGAAATAAGAGATGCAATTTTTCCCTTATTTTCTTGGACGAATTTTGGGTATTTTTTCTCTCAAGATTTTTCTCAAAAATCTCACAAGACAATTTTGTGTGATAATTTAACTTGCTAGCAAAAACTTAGTGAGTATTTATAGACAAATAAGTTGTCAAATCCTTATGGAAACCTGAAATCAGTTTCTAATAAGATTTAGCTTCCTAACTCTAATACAACTCTTGTATTTGGAAGACTAAAACTTATTTGCACCATAAGTCTCTCAAGTTTAATTTGTCTCACAAATCAAACTATAAGTTATAAAACTTATCTATCAAGTCCCACTTGAAATTCATTTAATCTAGCTAAGAAAGTTCTTAATGTGTGTGACCCATTAGGTTCTCATATACTTTGGCAATAAGTATGAGCTATACATTCTTAATAAATAAGAACTAGATAAATTAAAACTCCTTTTAATTTATCACTGATTCCACTAATCAATCAACTCATACTTATAGATCAAGATTGGTGTCTAGCAATACATCATGACCACCCAAGTAATGAGAAAAGTCAAGTGGATGACTTCACCTTTCGATTAAGCGTTTATAATGTAACTAATATCCTTTTACCACACTTATCTCACATTAATCTTGGAATAAGTTGTGCCTATTCCACTGTGTGATTAATGCTCTTTTCTCTTGTACCAAAATATAACTCCAATGAAGAAATTCTTAGAAACACTTTCTAAGACTTTCCCACTTAGCGCTAAGATTTTCAAGTTATACTTCTACAAGTGGCTAAACACGAGATAACTCCTCTTACATAAGAGGCGGTAAATCCTTATAGGTTATTCACCATCTTTCCGTACTTCAAATATACACCCATTTGCTAATGATGTGAGCATTCCCTTTTACGGGAGCAATCATATAACAAAGAAAGTATAACTATCCATATTTAAGATACCATGATAACCTTAAGTCTAAGAATCATTTACATAAACGTCACTTAGAGATTAATCCTTTGGCACTTTAAAGGATGTCTCTATGTGGATCAATCTAGTGAACTTGATCATACCATCAAGCACCCATATACTTGCTTAGGTGTCTCACACACCATAGTAGATGAGGTCTACTACTTCTCATATAGAAGCAGCATAGTATATGCTAGTCTTGCCATATTAACAATACCCTTTCTTGTTAATACTATAACTAGAGATACTTAAGAATAAACCTTATTTATAATTGAATGAACCTCACCATCATAACTTTTATGATTTCATCGATTAGGTTTATTCTAAGGGTTTTATCATACTTATATGAAAATATAGCAACCAATACGATAAAGATGTCATTTATTATTACATAAATAGTTAAAGTGTATAATAAACCCTAGAAGTTGATTGACTTTAGGGCATATACACTAACAGATTGTTTGTGAGTTGTTTGATTGATAAGTACATGATCATTGAATTATCAAGTATACAATAATTTAACAACAAACAAATCACAAGTATGAAAGATAAACGACACATAAGATTTAATGTATTTTGATTCATCATTGAGCTTATGTCCATGAAAAGAAACATGTTATTTATTATGAGAGAATAAACACGCACAAGAGACCTTCTATTCACTTTGTCGAAATGGATGATGAATTTTTCATCCTCATCGTGATTCTCCTTGGGCTCCGGTATGGGCTAGTTTTCCAGATTTTCTACTTTCTTTGTTTAATATGAAATATCTCTATAAGCTCGGGAGTTAGATTGGGCAGCCATTGCAAATGGATAAAAAAACTACAGTTTTGAAGAGACCTTCTATTGCTTAGATTCCCTTGGAGATGGATGTTTCCAAGGAGCCGAAATGCAGAATTTGGATTGCCTTGAAGGATGGTGGGTTTTGGCGACCTACGGAGTATGAAAATTTCCCAAAATTTTGTAATTATTGTTCTAGAATTAGCCATGTTGAAGCTTCATGTCCTTGAAAACATCCTAAATTGCATCCCAAGAGCCCTTTTTCACCCTATATACAAGGTTACATTCTGCCCTTGTGTGCCACTTTATAGTATGCCAATACTTACGTGTTTATAAGTCATAGTACTTGGGTAATACCCAAGTAATAATAGGAAATAACTGTTAATTCCTATATTTATACAGAATAGGAAATAATTTCTAATCTCTAAACTCATATAAATATGAAATTTCTTAACTGCTACTCCAAGTAACTAAAATAATAAGAAAACTAATTACTTCCACATAAAACAAGTAACTTGTTTACAAAAAACCAAGCCAATTTTCTAGTAGTTTTAGATTGACTTAGTAGATATTAAAAGACTTTGTGGAATAAATTGAGTTACACAATTCAGAGTCCCGCTTTCACACAAACCCACTTCATATACTAATTTTTTCTGTTGAATTATTTGGGCACGTTATCATGCTGTTTAAAGGGACTCTAAATTAGGTGCGATTCTTAAGGATTTTACCGAAACAAGTTGAATCGTTTGTCCTTTTGGCTCTTTTAACGTAGGCCACATAACAAGGGATGAAAGGCCTGTATGGCTACAATTGTAAACTATACTTCATGGTCATGATTGAATATTGTCCAAATTTAGCGGCGATTGATGACTTGAAACACACACCCAAAGACAATTGAGAAACTCTTGATGTTTTATTGCTGGCATTTCAGTGTATATATTTTCCATACTAGTTTGGATACAATATTTACTCCCAAAATTTACTTGCTTGCATCATCAACACATTTTCCAACCAACTTTTTATCTCACACACATCATATCAAAAAAGTGCTACAATGTTTTTTTTTTAAAAAATTATTTCAAATAATCTCCTATCCAAGAGAATTTTCATCCCGTAGGGACCAAAGCTCAGCCGCTTTTTCCACTTGTTTTATGCTCTTCTCAGTTACAAATATCAATTCCACATTTTACAGCCCACGTTTTCCCCTTCATCTATGGCTTTAAGTGGTCAAAACTTGTTAATTTGGTCTCGTAGGAACGTTCTCCGATCCCCCGCCCCCACCCCGGGGCCCCCACCAACAAAAAAGGAGAAAAGAATTACTGATATTAAGTCCTTGTGCCTCCCAAAGCTTGAATCAGTGAAATTACTATTATAAGTTTAACTTCTTACCACAAAATTGAATAATTATCATTTTAGGTTTTACGTCATTTATCGTGGTATTAGTTTAATTTATTTGCCTATGAAACTTATATTAACATAAAATATCTCAACTTAGTACAATTAAAGATTATCTTAAGTCCTTGTTAATCTAAGGACAAAATTTATTACAGCACGCATGTATTTAAGAAACTTGACAAATGTTGTAGGTATAAGGGAATAGATGGGGGTTGAGTTCGTTGAACAAAGATAGGGGCATTCTATTGTAATTACCCGAGAGTTTCTAACAGTATCACTTGATGTTCTCAAATTTCGAAAAATCTCACTTGCTTCTTGTATTTTAAGTTTCTTGTACCATTTGCAACTCATTTCAGAATATAATATTTGAAAATGTATTTTGGGAGATAGTATATAAGCTCATTTCAAAATTGCCCTTTCCTTGTCATCTCTTAATTGTCACACTATACCAATTTATCTCTTAAACTTTGTAAACTTCATCAATGGTTCCTTCATAGAAATTTAAAAGTTGGTAACATGGTCGAAATACCCTTTATCACTTTTTGTGTCATTGGTTCACACAAGAAATATTAAAATATTTATGATTATAAATAATTTAAAATATTTGTAATGATAACTTGAAATATTTTACAATAACGAAAATGACTTTTTGCATCAGCTTGAAAATAGCACAAACAAGTTTATACATAATTTTTAGCATTTTGTATTTTTCTAGTTTTCAAGCCACTGATTTGTACAAAAGAATATAAACAATTTATGAAACTCCTTAAATTAACTCAAAGTACTTTGTAATAAAAAAAAATACTATTTTTGTAACTTGCAAAGACCTCAAATAAATGTTAACTCTTTGTACTTTAAAATCATGCTATAAATTTTATCTGCACATTTCTATATTTTATTTGTTCATTTGTACATTTCATTTACAAACTAATCCAACAGTCTTCCGGTCCTTGCTGCCCCATCAAGAATCAGGTTTGCTAATTGAAACCCATTCTTATATGTAGCTGAATCCAACATCGTTCGAGGCCGGGCATGCAACCAGTATAAACGCTGCAGCCAGAACTGGAATTGTTTTCTGTAACATGTCTGAAAACAGACTTATTTTCTTGTTTCATACTAAAATTAAAAATGTGTTTTGGCACCTCATTAGTCTCACTAGTATATTAATAACTTGCTTTCTTTTTCCTTTTCATTTTCCGTTGGTTTGATGAAAAGGATAGTCGATCTCATATGTTCACATAAATGCGGCGTTGAATTTAAATCTTCAAACCTGCACCCAAATGAAATTTTCAAGCAATTTTCTGAGCAGTGAATAGGGTTCCAATTTTCAATCATTACACCGTGTGTACTGGCATCTCAGCTTTCCATTTGATGCACGACTGCTACGCTGCAAACTCTGATTTGTTGAGTATAGTATTAGATCTCCTTGTCAACACCAACAGCTGATTCACCGAACCCTGTTTTCAGTGTTTTTTCTTTTGCAATTATTATTTTATCAACAAAAGGAATCCGAAATGATAATAGGACAAAGCATGCAAATTCCTTTTTTTGGATAAATTACTCATAACTCCCGTAATTTTACATAATGCCAAGTGACACCCCGTAAGGTTTCAAAATAACCACGCAACCCCCTATGGCTTTATATAAAGTGGAAAGTGGACGAAATATACAATTAGTTACAATATTTATACCAAACGCGCTCCAAAAGCACATGTGATAAAATTCTAATATCTATGCAATCCCTTTATAATTCGTATAAATATCCACTCTACCGCCTGTGATTTTTCTATACTTTTATATAAAGTGGTTAATCCATCTATTAATTTAGCATTTAAATAAGGGCACTATTATCATTTCAACTAGCGACATTACATAGGCTATTTTTTTTGTCAAGTTTCTACTTTACATAAAATCATAGAGCGGTGAAGTGAACATTTTAAAATGTTAAGAGGTCATGTTGCAACAGTCGAAATCACAGGGGGATTATATGTAATTTACACCCTTTTTTCCAATCAAAAATGAAATGAAACTGTAAGATTAGTTAAATACATTTTGCCTCAATCCTCCCTCAATCATCAATTCGTAGTGGTGCTTAAGGCAAAACCTTAATGTATTTGTAGTTGATTAAAAATGCATTTATCAAAATTATTTCTTCATAAATTTTATTATTGGGTTAGATTACTTTATAATATAGATAATTATTTGCAAAGATGGTAGAAGTTCAGGAATGTACATAGGAGTCGGTGTGAGAAAGTTGTAATTAGTTAACAATCTCAACGTATGGATAACTATTTGCTAACTCTAGGGCAGTGGTTTTTTCGAATGAATTGGAAAGGGTAGCAATCTTTTTATCCTGCTGAGTTACCATCATTCTTGTTGGTAGAAAGTACCTGGCAGATCGGATTATGCTGTTTTGCCTTGTTGTGGCTTTTGCTTATGCTCATTACCCTAGTTATATTGTAAGGGCCCCAAAATTTATTTTAAATATTGTTAATATCTATTATTTTAAATAAAGATATTATTGTTATTAATTCATTCAATTATTTTAAAATTACATTTAAACGAATTTTTAGAAAATTTAAATGAAAATTCAATTTATTTATTTATTTATTTATTTGTTTAATTTATTTCATTTTGAGAAAACTTAATTTAGCTCTATATTAATTTTTCAGGTAGATTTTCAACATTCCATTCATCTTATTTTAAAATTTGCTCTTTTAGTATCAATTAGACAGAAAATGAGAAAAACACGTTTTTAGAGGTAAAAATTCGGGCAGTGAGTGACGTAGCGATGGAATGTAAGAATGATCACTCGTAGGTTAAGAATATAATCAAGGGACCAGAAGTGAGATTAAGTAGGGTTTTGAAACCTTAAAACCTAATTGGACCAATTTCCCGAAAATTAGGATTTTAACCTGTGAGTGTTTATCCATTTGATGTCCTCCAAATCACCTTAATTTTTCCTCTTCCTTTCTCTCCCCTAACCGAGATAACCCCCTTTAATCTTCTAGCTAAATTTGTCCTCCCATTCTCTCCAAATTAAGTTGCAAGACATGAAATTCAAATGGGGGACAATAACCCTTGTAATAAGGCTTTAAGTCTTATTAATGTTTTATGTCAAAACAATCCAAGTCTTCACTTCATCTCCTTCCATTTTCCGCCAACCATTCTCTTTCTTCTTCCCTTGTGAGAGCCGAGAGACAAGAGAGAGATGGAGCCAAGGGAAAGCTTCACCTTCTTCTTCATCAACTCAAAACTCCATAGCCAAAACCCAAGCTTCACTTCCACTTCATCCTTTCTTGCTACTCCAGCCGAGAGGAGAGAGAGAGAGAGAGCTGTGAACCGTGGGAGAGAAGAAAAAGAGGGGCAAGGAAGCTTCTTCATCTAGCCTTCAACCCACTCCAAGAAGCTCAAGGAAGACAACCCAAGCCATCACCTCCATCACCTCCATTTTCTTGAGCAAACCGAGAGCTTGAAGGAGGAGAGGAAGAAAACAAGAAGGGCTGTTGGGTGGAGGCTGGCAGACAAATTTGGGCAGAGGAGAGGTGGTTGATTGCTGCCCTTTTCAATTGGAGGAAGGAAATCAACCAAGGGAGCTCTAGGAAGCAAGAAATACTTGGGAAGTTGACTAGGGTTGAACATTGGAGTATTTCTTGGGGATTTTGAACTAGTGTTCAAGTGTTTGTAAGGTAAACTCTTCATCTCAACCCTAAATTTCGAATTTCAGATTTAATTAGGTTCTATATATATGATTTGTGGTATATTTATGGAATTATTGGGTATGTGTTGGATGATTCTAGCTTAGGAATTTATTGCCCCTTTTGATGTTTTGGAATTTACCTTGAAGAAGTTGGATGATGTTGTTGAGTGGGCTCTTGGAATTCCCACAAAATGTATGAAATTGTTTGCTAGTGTTGTTAGATGATGAAATGTGTGTGTACATGTTGGAATTGGTGGTTGAAATTTGGAGGAAAAACTTCAAGGGAAGAACCGAATTGGAGAGGAGGAAATGGGGCTGAAAATTTACTGTTTTTCCTTTGATTTTCGTGGCTGCATTTTGTAAGTTTAAGGGCTGATTATAGTGCTTAAATGATGAGCTTGGAGTTGTTAATTTACTCTACAAAAGCCTCTCAAAAGTTCTAGTAAGAATGGCATGAGGAAATTCTGCTATGGAAGCTTAATTGTTGGCTGAAAATTCTGCTAGGTTTCCCCTGTTTTGTGGCTGCGTTTTTGCAAGTTTGAAGACTGAATGTAATGCTTAAATGATGAGGTTCAAGTTGCTGATTTTTCCCCACAAAAGCTCTTTAAAAGTTATAGCAAGAATGAGTGTTGAGTTGAAGCTAAAAACTGGAAAATTTGGGGCATTATGCTGCCCGAATCTTTATGGGATTATTCCGTGATAATTTTGCTAAAAGTTGTGACCATTTTTTATCATCATTAGGTTAAGGAAGACTAATTCCAGCTTAGGGTCAAAATTTAGGTCAAATGACACTAGCATATGATGTTTATGAAAGAATAGAAGAAGAGGAATTCAACTTTCCTGGTTTGAGAAGTTCGATGAGCGAACTTTGGGCACGTAGAAAACTGTCTTCCCATTCGAATTTTTGGTTGAATTTTGGTATGAACTTAGCCTATATATGTAAGTATTAGTTTGATAAATTTGGTAATTTTTGGACATGAAATCGTCACTCAAACAGGGCTTTAAACTCTGTCCTGTAAGTTCGAAACCCAGAAATTTCAGAAATTTGAACCCCCTCTATTTGAACTGTTATAATTTCATGCTCGGGTGTCAGAATTGAGTTCTGTCAGTGGTTGTTGAAACTCCTTATGTCACACTATATTGTGTATGAATTTCAGAGGCTACCTAATTTTCTGTAATTTATGGCGAATTTTCAAAGTAGCCTGGATGGCCAGCCTGATATGCCCTGTCTCTGTACTGTAGCTTTATGTTGAACAAAAATCTGGGCTAATTCCGTCCAGAATTTTAATTGGATGTCTTCTACAAAGTTTTAGATATTTCAAAGAGGTTTCCAACGGTACCAAATGTGTAAAATTCTGACCTGTATAACTTGAGTTATGATTTTTCAAAGTTTTCAGCTCGAATTAGGAAATTGTCGAACTTTCTACTTTTTGAAATAAATTTGGTCGGTGAATTAGGAAAACTTATTTTCGTTCTCTTTTAATTATTTTACGGCAAAGTACTGATTTTGCAACTGATCAAAACTTGGACTCTGACCCCTACTTTGTCGATGAGTTTCCAATGCATGTTTATTGTTTTAATTTACGAACTTAGTGCGTGAATGTGCTATGTGACTTGTTACGTGCTTATGTTGAAACTGGAAACTGTTGAACCACTCACCTAAAGGAGAGTATACTTTATTGCTCCCTTTTTGTAGAGTCGGTAATTTATTTGTTTGCATGTACTGAATTTGGGAAACGGAAACGTGTTATACAATCACTCTTGGCGAGTGCCTTGAGTGATTTACATTCTTGTTCCTTGTTTAAATATTTGGTGTCTGCGGCCGGTAGGGGAGGTTTGGTGGTTGGAGTTTGGCGTGAAGAGTCGTCTACTTGGATTGAAAGTCGGGTGTCGACTACTATAAATGCTTCGGGGAATTGTGGAAAATGGCTCACGAGAGCCCCATATCCTCAATGTGTGTGAACTTGATTTGTCTATGTGTTTTATTTATTTACTTTTACTTTTATCGGTTTTAAGTGCATGTGCATGAATTTTGGAAACTCACGAGCTTTTAACTCACCCCATTCCCCTTTGTTTTCCTTAACGGTGTGAGAATCAGTCTAAATAGGGCTAGTTCTTGTCATTTTGACTTTTATCTCGAATTTGGAGAAATGTTTTGTATATTCTTTTGGTGATGTATATTTTAGAATTATGGAAATGTACTAAAATCTGGCTCAAGGGTTTTTAAGTAATTTTGAGGGGGAAACTGTAAATTCTAAGATTTGACAATATTGTACAATTTTAATATTAATGTTGCTATGATTGGAGGTTTTACTCGTTTAAGTTAGTATCTTTTCATGAGTGAATCCTGACGAGAGTTGGGCAGGCAACCCGCTCACCCCTCTGGTTAGCCTTAGGGGGAGGTGGGGCTGTTACATATATAATGCCATACATATATACTTTTTATATTATTGATATCAACTTTTTGTACATCAAAGACCTATACTATTATAAGAACTCCCTCTTGCGCCACTGTTACTGTACTGATCTATACTACTATAATCTACAAATATATTTTATCAGACTAGCAAAAGATCGGAATCTATATTCCATTCCAAACATAGTTCCAGATTCTCTAGCTTCTAATAACTTTTGGCCATGAGCAGACTATTCTTTTTATCATCTTAACCTACTCCTCAGTAAGCTGCATGTTGGACTTGCTTTTTTGTTGAAAAATTCTTTGATTCCTTTCTTTCCAGAGGTGCCAGATAATAGCTGCAAACACCAGTCTTCTAAGCTTGTTGGCAAAGGAATTTGACTTAACATGTAGGCTTCACTGTTGAATAATGACATGACGACAAGTGAAATTCACGTAACAGCCGATTCTACTACACTAACAAGGTGAATTTCGTTTATAAAGCTAGTTCAACTACCATGTGCTGGGAGGCTATCATATTGTGAGGACATAGTAACGAGATGCATTACCTGTTTAATTGTGATGTCATAGAAGGATTATCAGAAACATTAGGAGGTAATAATGACATATGTGGCATTGATATACTCCTTCAGTATTCAGGCCAACAAAATTTGACGTCCAAATACCCCGTACAAGAAATCCTATATGATATAACTTAAGAGTTCATTTACAAAAAATGATTATAAATTATAATACTAATAAGCCATAGATACAAATATAAGAGTCCTTAAAATTAATGAGGT
Organism: Gardenia jasminoides; assembly: GCA_013103745.1. Lineage (NCBI taxonomy): Eukaryota > Viridiplantae > Streptophyta > Magnoliopsida > Gentianales > Rubiaceae > Gardenia > Gardenia jasminoides. The sequence goes on from CM023096.1 coordinate 33,037,487, forward strand.
GGCGATAGATATAAATATGAGATTCTTTAAAATTAATGACATAGGTTATCCATTAGTTTATTTCTATCATCTAAGCCATATATCCATTAGTATATAATTTTCCATAACTTAAATGTCACAGCATGTAAGCACACTGAAACCGGATATGGATTTATCTCTAATCATATATGAGATTTCCCATATCTCGTTGGAAAGAGCAAAAATAACAATTAATTTGTCTACATGGACAGCTACGAATTGATGTATTGATGTTCATATGTTTTGTCATCGTGAGCTAGTTATGTTCGGTTCAAGTCCGATTAGTTATGTAGGAGCATATCCATCCTTTTCGCGCCTACAAAATGCGATCGTCTTGATGTTGCCTTGCATTTTCCAGGAGAGTACACCACGACCAAGGGAGGCGGAGACTTTTAAACTCTTCTCTCCGACTTCTGAACTTTTCCCTTCAGTGTCATAATGGTCAACATATGTGTCCTCTTCGCCGAAATCATCCTCCATATTTTGGTACATTAATTCCTGTATAGCAATTTCAGCACCAGGTACTAGGTTTTAAACAATCAGCGATTTTATTCAATAACAAGGTGAGTTTCGAAACACTAGGGAATATCTTCGACGAGTTCATCATTAGACACTGAAGCATATAACCTAAACAGGCAGGAACAATCAAATGGAGTTCATAGCAGTTAATATGGCTAGTACGATATGACATGGTAGCATCGTGCAAACGTGTAGTAAGAACCATTTAATCGGCATCAGCATTTTCTACACGACGATTGGTGATAAAACTTAGCGTGTTTGGATAGGAGAATACTTGAAATAGTATTAGAATAATTACTGTAGCACTTTTTATGATATGATATATGTGAAATAAAAAAGTGATTGGAAAGACAAAAAAATGTGCTAGAAAATGTATGTATAAAGCATGCAAATAATTTTTGGTCACCCATTATTTTCAGGACATACATTGTAAGCGAGAAGTTAGTTTTACGTTCAATGATAGTGGACTATTAATTTAAGATGCAACAAATTTATTTCACAATGTAACTCAGTTCATAGAGCAACCCTTTATTGAAAAAAAGGTAAACATACACTCACAACAAGGGCTAATATGTCCCAATCGCTACGAGTGCTCTTATAACCCAATCGCGACAAGTACCTCTCACCCTCAATTTTATCCAAATTTATCTCCCTGATTTGGAAAATAAACAAAATGATTTAATGTGTGTCTTGTAAACAATTTCGCACTTCACAACAACTCCATTTTACGTCCAATAATCATATCCACACAATGGATTAATTGTCCCCCTTCACTAAAAATAATTTCGAAAATGCGGTTTCATTTTATTCGGTTCAATCTTTTGTATCATTTCAATTGGTTTGTCACTCCAAAATAGGCTCCAATTTTAAAGGGTAAATTACATATAACCTCCCTGTAGCTTCGACTATTGTCACAAAACTCTCCTAACGTTTCAAAATGTCCACTTCACCCTCTTATAGTTTTATGTAAAGTGGAAAGTGGATGGGGTACAATCAGTCACGGTGTTTGTACCAAACGCACTCTAAAAGCGCGTATAATAAAATCTTAATATCCATACAATCTCCTTACGATTCATATAAATATCCACTTTACTCCCTTGTGATTTTTGCACTTATCCACGTAATTCCCTTATCCTTTTACATAAAATGGTTAATCTATCTATTGATTTAACATTTAAATAAGGGCACTATTGTCATTTTAACTAACGACGTTACATGGGGTATTTTCCATCAAATTTTCACTTTATATAAAACCATAAGGGAATGAAGTGGACATTTTGAAATGTTAGGGGGGTTATGTGGCAACAATCAAAACCACAGAGGATTATATGTAATTTGCCCTTGTTACTATAAAGACTTTTTGCCTTTCTATTTCATATAGTATCACTGAAATCATTTTTTTTTTTGGTTGGTTGGAATGTGGGTGGGGCCTATGATGAAACTAGAGAGGGGTAGGGAGAGGCAGTAGTATTCCTCCCTTAAAATTTTAAAAAATTTTAAATAAGTTCTTTATAAATTCAGAATTTCGCCCTACAAAAATTCAAGAATACTATATGATATGAGCATGATTTTAAGGGTAAATTACTTAAAACCCCTTTGTGTTTTATATAATGTTAGATGATCCTTTTAAGGTTTTAAAATAGCCATCTAAACCTCCATGGTTTTATATAAATTGAAAAATAGATGAAAGACATAATTAGTTATGATATTTATACCAAACATACTCTAAAAGCACCCTTTAATAGTTTGTGTAAATATCCATTTTATCCCTCTGTGGTTTTTATAATTATTCACATAATACCCTTATACTTTTATACAAGGTGGTTAAACCATCAGTTGATTTAGTATTTAAGTAAAAGTACTATTGGTATTTCAACTAACGATATTATATAGGCTATTTTCTGTCAAATATTTATTTTACATAAAACCATAGAGAGGTGAAGTGGACATTTTAAAATATTAGGGAGATAATATGGCAATAGATGAAACGATAGGGGGCTATGTGTTGCTTACCCTAATTTTAAATGTGTTAAAGGGTTAATTTCAGAAACCTCCCCTGAGATTTATCCTAATATAACCTAGCATCCTTGAAATTTTAAAAATCTCACATAGTTACCCTAAATGTAACATTATTGCCCCTTATGTCTAAAAGCAATATCAAATATGAATTGAAGGAGAGAGATTACACTATCTTTCTACTTTTACCCTTGTGTAATTTGATTTATGAAATTTGAAATATGACAAAAAACAAATAATGTGGAATATTTTAACTTAGAATGTCACAAGATGTAAATGTAATAAATAATAAATTTAATCACTTCATAACTAGAGAACACCTTTGTGTGTAATGGTAACTTCTAAAGTTGCTTCAGCATTAAAAAAATTGTAAGGACTTTAAGAGATTGATTGCAGCAATGGGGAAATTAAGAGCAAATATTTTACAGCAAAGAGACAAAATTTTGCCGCAAAGAAGGAAATTAGAATAAAAATTTCTAGAGATCGTTTGTAGCAAAGAGGGAAATTAAAAGCAAAGATTTTTGCAATAAAGAGAGAGAAAAATATTTTAAATGGTATTGTTGTTATTTTATTTTTAGATATTTTAGCTCATAGGAATTTTTTTCTTTCTCAAGCCCTTTGCTACTTAACAAAGTAGGAAAACATTGAAGGTAACATTGTCATTTCAATGCCTTTGATTGGGACTTCTAATCACATTATACCAATAGGGGGGATAAGTGAGATTTTAAAAATTTTGAGAGTGTTAGGTGATATTAGAATAAACCTTAAGGAAGGTTTCTGAAATTAACCTATGTTAAAACTATGTGTTGTTGGGGGAGGGGAGGAGGACGGTATCAACATGTGCTGGGATTGCATAGGACGTCGATATGTTCGTCTCAACATAAATTGTACGTCCCATATGTTGGGCTCACTTGAGGAAATCCGTGATGTCACAGGACATATCAAAAAATTCCCAAATTACGGTAGCTCTAAAATCTTTTTGTTTTTTTTTTTTTGGTTGGGATCTCCTCTTTTGGTGATTTTTCGCTGCGGTTTTTGTTGGTTGGTTTTTTTTTTGTTTTTTTTTTGGGGTATCAACATATGATGGGCTTCCGTCAAGATGGAATAATGGAAGTAAGATGAACTTACAAGTAGAACACTGATTGCTTTTGCTTTTGATTTCTACGCGATAAAGATCTAAACAATGAGATCAATCTGTTGTGTCATGTGAGGTTGTTTTCATGTGTTTGATTACTAAACACAAGAGTTTCCAAAGACTTAAGACACTTCGCTGATGTATGATTGTTTAGGTGAGCAATTGCAGCCTCAGAAAGTCCAGCCATCAGTAATTAAGTTATAATGAAGTAAAGATCTTGCGTTTGTAGCACTTTTTACTTCGGATTCTCCCTTTTGGTCATTATCTAAATTTCTTCATCTTTGTTCATGTTCCTACTTTGGAATTTGGCTGAACCGTTTGATTTTGCCTTTTGGCTTGATTCATATCATCTTCTGGGAATACCTTAACATGTTCATCAGATTTCTGGTTTGAAACATCAGACAAATCTGATGTATCCACTAGTTTGATGCATATATCCAAATCTGAGTAACTGGATGTGTAAAATGATCAGTAATTGGTGTCAATATACTAATTAGATTGGCTCAATTCTTCTACAAGTTTATGCTCCACTTAAAAAAACTAGCCAAAGGTGAGGTGCTTGATGAAGTTTCCTTCCTCCAGCATCCAAATAAACGATTTTGAGTCCGAGTCATATTCTTCACATGCTTAAATAGTTCCATTGATTGATTAACACAAAATGAAAATATGGTTTTTGAGGCAGCTGTTTTCAAATTGCAGCAGTCAGGGAACTAAGCTAATTGAAAAATGTATCATCAATTTTTCATGAGATTTAGGTTTAAAGGGAATTAGACAATTTTATGTAGAGACAGTAAAATCACCACTGGTCTTGATAATATCAATTATCTTTCATTATTTCCCTTTCTTGTTTTGGTCCAGTGGATGGGAATGTTACAATGCTCGTACAATACACCACACTGTATCTACAAAGACCTTTACTGTAACATTTTTCTTGCTCTTTGCTACCTGGCAAACTACACAAACGAAAAAGAAGTTGTTTCGGGTAGAGCAGAGACTGAATCAGGAAAACTAGGAACCCTTCTTGAGTCAATGTTTATGGAGTAGGTAGGAACACTTGATTATTTCTTTAACACCATGAGGCAGTAATAAATGTTGGAAAGACAAAAGTTCTAGAGAGAGAAACTATAGAGAGAGTTTGAGAGGAACTGTAGAGAGAGTTTTTTCTCTTATATTTCTTCCCAATAAACAATGATACAAATGCTTATTTATAGACTTACAAGAATTAATATCCTACCACCTATTACTCACTGATTGATATTCATCATTAATTGATATCAATCACTAACAGATATCATTAATTGATATCAATCACTAACAGATATCAATCTCTAACAGATATCAATCATCCTCCTATCAATCACTAATTGATACACATTCAAATTTTGAATTGATATTTATACTCTCACCTACCAATTATAACTCAATTTAACACTCCTCCTCAAGGTGGTGCATAGATATCATGCATGCCCAACTTGCCAAGTGAGTTGTAGAAGTCTTTAGTCGGCACAGCTTTTGTGAGTATATCGGCTAGTTGGTCTCCAGATCTTACGAACGGAAACCGTATCACTTTTTCTTCAAGATTCTGCTTGATAAAGTGCCGATCGACCTCAATATGCTTAGTGCGATCATATTGAACCGAGTTATGGCTGATATCGATGGCAGCTTTATTGTCACAAAATAAGTTCATCTCTGACTTAGGAGAGAAACCGATATCAGCCAATAACCGCCTAAGCCACAGAAGCTCACATACACCTTTAGCCATGCCTCTAAATTCTGATTCTGCCCTCGATAATGCTACCACCTTTTGTCTTTGCTTCTCCAATTAACTAGATTGCCACCAACGAAGGTAAAATAGCCTGAAATCGAATTTCGATTGGCGGCATCTCCTGCCCAATCGGCATCAGTATAGCCATCAATATTGAGATGGCCATTTTTTGAGAATAAAAGACCCTTCTCAGGAGAACCCTTTAAATATCGGAGGATCCTCATCACAGCTTCCATGTGTTGATTACTAGGTGAATGCATGAATCGACTCACCACACTAACTGCAAAGGCAATATCAGGTCGAGTATGTGATAGGTAGATCAGCTTACCGACCAACCTCTGATATCTCTCTTTATCAGTCAGCTTTTGATTTGGGTACTCTTCCAATCTATGGTTCTGCACAATCGGTGTATTGGCAGGTTTGCAGTCCAAGAGTCCAACTTCTGTCAAAAGATCAAGTACATACTTCCTTTGCGATAGGAAGATGTCTTGTGTTGATCTTGCCACTTCAATTCCCAAGAAGTATTTGAGATTCCCTAAATTCTTCATTTCAAAGTCAGCAGCCAGTTGATCTTGTAAACTAGAGATCTCCTCTTCATCATTGTCTGTAATAACCATGTCATCGACATAGATTATTAAAACAGTTATTTTTCCCTACCGATTCTTCAAGAAAAGAGTGTGGTCGGCATTACTCTGTTGAAAATCATATTTTTCATAGTAAGAGTAAATCGACCGAACCAAGCACATGGTGACTGTTTGAGTCCATACAATACTTTCTGTAATCGGCACACCACATTTGTTTCTGGTGCTGTAGAAACCCTACTGGAATATCCATGTAGACTTCTTCCTCAAGATCTCCATGTAAAAAAGTATTTTTCACATCAAACTGATGTAATGGCCAATCCAAATTTGCTGCAATAGATAGTAGTACTCTGACTGTGTCCAATTTAGCCACTGGTGAGAACGTTTCCTGGTAATCGATTCCATAAGTCTGAGTGTACCCCTTGGCCACGAGCCGAGCTTTATATCTGTCAATTGATCCATCAACTTTTTACTTAATTGTGAAGACCCATTTGCATCCCACCGTCTTTTTTTCATCTGGTAGTGAGACCAAAGTCTACGTATTATTCTTCTGCAATACTAACATTTTATCCTTAATTGCTTGAGTCTAATTTGGATCCTCCAACGCAGCATGCACATCGATCAGAATCTCGACTGACAACACATTATTCACAAAGGTTTCAAGAGATTCTGATAGCTTGTGAATAGATATATAATTGGCAATAGGATACTTTGACCATTTTGCACAATTTTCTGGAGAGTACCGAGCTGGTGGTTTGCCACGTTTGGATCTGTCAGGTAATATATATTTTGCAGGAGTATCCAGATTAATAGTAGGGGCTGTAGGAGTACTTACCTTAGGAATATTCTCAAGAGATATATGGTCAGGTACCGAGGAGGAAGGGATCATATCAGCAAATGGTAGGTCATTAATACCACCAATATCAGCACGTTCATCATGCTCGTTAGTGCTTCTATCAGCATTGGTAGCATCATCAGTATTATCGATAAGAGAATCTATAGTAACACTATCACTAGTAGTCTCGCCAATTGAATCAGTAGTCCAAGATGACCAAGATAGCCACGCTAATTCTGACCAATTCTTTTCTTCCGTATCCCTTATCTCCCCCTAAAGGGAAGAATTGGATATTGATAAGAAATAAGTCTCCGACTCTAAGAATGTAACATCCATTGTCTCATAAATCTTACTGGTGGTTGGGCCATAGCACCGATAGCCCTTTTTGTGCACTGCATACCCCATGAAGACACACCGAACAGCACAAGGATCAAGTTTATTCCGTTGATTCTTATGTAGATAAATAAATGCCACACAACCAAACACTCATGCTGGAAGCATGAAGACCGATGGCAGAGTGAAATGTTGAGACAATGCTTCCAGCGGGGTCTGAAAGTTGATAGATTTGGCAGGTAACCTATTCAGCAAGTGGACTACTATTATGACTGCATCAGGCCAATATCGGTGCGGAACATTTGCACCGATTAGTAGTGCTTTTGCTGTCTCAAGTATATGCCAATTTTTTCTTTCAACTACTCCATTTTGCTGTGGAGTTTGGGTACAAGATATTTCATGTATCAAATCGTTGGTATTAAAGAACTCTTGTAGCGGCCAGTTATCGAACTCCCCACCATTATCAGACCGAAGAATCTTGACTGTAGTTGAAAACTGTTTACGAATCATGGAATAAAAGGATTTGAAAATATCAAAAACTTCATTCTTATGTTTCAACAAGTACAGTCAAGTCATTCGAGCACAATCATCTACGAAAGTTACAAACCAACGAACTCCAATAGATGAAGTAATCGGGGATGACCTCCAAACATCAGAGTGTACTTAAGCAAAAGGAGTATCAGATTTATATAAACTAGTAGGGTATGGGATCCTATGACTCTTGACTAATACACATGTCTCACATTTCAAATCGGCAGTATTAATACTCGAGAAGAGATCTTGAAATAGATATTTCATGTACCTAAAGGAAGGATGTCCTAATTGCTGATGGCACAGTCGGATTTCTCGCTCCTTGGTGTTATCAGCACTCCTCGTCTGATTGGCTCTACCGAGACTAAAATATCAATGTAATATAGATCCCCTCTTCTAGTACCACGACCTATTATCTCCTTTATGAGAATTTTCTAAAAAAGACAAAAGGTTGGATACATTAGTGCTACACAATTAAGATCAGCAGTTATTTGATTTACTGATAGTAGCCTATTTGACAGTGAGGAAATCAGCAAAGTATTTGATAGAGATAGAGATGGAGATAAAATAACAGTTTCGGCTCCTATAACTGGATACTAAACACCATTGACATTAGAAATTCTTGACCGTCTTGGCTGAGTGACTAATGAGAAATCATTAGGATCATACGTCATATGATCAGTGGTTCCTGAATCGACAATTTAACTACTATCACGTTGATTTGGATAGCTCGTACCTTGATATTGATTGTCAGAAGACCTAGAAGGCACCTGAACAATGTTAAGGACAGTAATTGGTGTTGTATCAATTGCTACAACAACCACTATTTTGAAGCAGCCATTCTGATCAGCAGTATTCAATCGATTAACCCATCGATTTCACCCTTTGCGTTCTTTTCACCATGTTGGATACTCATGCAGTTTGAAACACGTATCTTGTATATGTCCTTTCTTACTGCAATGAGTACAGCTATCTTCTTCCATTAGTAGCTCAACCCGGGGCACTATGATCAGCTCATTCTTCTTCCCCTTTGATGCCATGATGGTGCCAATTGGATTATCTCCTCCTATCAGCATCACCGACTGTCTACTGTCCTCTCGTCGAACATATGTGTATGCCTCTTCTACTGATGGAAATGGTTTCATTCTCAGAATATCACTGCGAATTTGACCTAGTCGGTCATCTAACCCGTCAAGAAAAATATATACCCTCTCTTCCTGTATGAGAGAGTTATATCTACCGATATCGGTAACACATTCCATCGGGTTCGGCCGACGAAAGTCAATTTCCCTCCACAAGCCCTGCAGGTCGTTGTAATACTTCTCAATTGGCCCACCGGCTTGTCTTAATCTAGTCACCTTTCACCTCAGATCATATAGTTGGGATGTATCAACCCCATCAAAGTATGTGGTAGCAGCAGCATCCCATACCGCTTTTGCTGTTGGGTAGCGAATGAAGATACAGATCAATGATAGGTCCATGTTATTTATCAACCATCCCTTCACGATAGAATTTTCAGTCCGCCACTGTCTATATGTTGGATCTGCTGGTGAAGGTTGACGAAACTCACCATTGATGTATTCCAATCTGTCCTTAGCTAAGATGTACGTCTCGACTATCTGAGACCACAAGGCATAGTTAGTATCATCTAACTTAATGCCAATATGAGTTGCTGAGTAATCACTGCTCGGTGTGAGGTTCTGACACCTATTCAGGATTTCCATCATTCTTGTGGCTAAGTCTTCCAGAACTGTGTCATTCTGTCTTTTCCCACTTTCCATTGGTGCAGATGATTCGACCATGGTTCTTGTCTATAACTAGATCAGAGTAATGCTTCGAGCAGAGATCCTAGAATCCCTACTCTGATACCATGTTAGAAAGACAAAAGTTCTAGAGAGAGAAACTATAGAGAGAGTTTGAGAGAAACTGTAGAGAGAGTTTTTTCTCTTGTATTACTTCCCAATAAACAATGGTACAAATGCCTATCTATAGATTTACAAGATTTAATGTCCTACCACCTATTACTCACTGATTGATATTAATCATTAATTGATATCAATCACTAACAGATATCATTAATTGATATCAATCACTAACAGATATCAATCTCTAACAGATATCAATCATCCTCCTATCAATCACTAATTGATACATATTCAAATTTTGAATTGATATTTACACTCTCACCTATCAATTATAACTCAATTTAACAATAAACACCAAAGGTTTAGGTTCAAAGTGCCAGCGTCAGCAGAAAACATTAATCACAAAATAAATAGACTGAATAATTTGCTTTTAATGAATTGATTGACAATTTACCTACATATGTTTCTGAATACTGTTTAAGTCATCTATTGCTTTTCTAGAAAACAACACCTTTTGGTTCAGTTAATCATTAACTCATGCATCCCTAGCTTTCTTATTGGAAAGACATCTGAGGGGCCACCAATGGTAAATTCCTATCCAAATAGCAAAATTGCCTTTGAAAAGTTTGCACTTCTTGCAAGTTAGGTATTAGATCCAATCAGGCTATATTTCTTTTATGCCTTCTTCTCATCCAATATAAATAGTTTGAATTGCATGATGAAAGTACTGTAGCAATAAGAAAATCCATCTTGTACCATAACTATCCCAGAACAGAAAAGAAAAAGATGGCAACTGCTACTTAGCCTGCTAAGACTAAGCAAATGATCAGGCAAGGCCGTGGAACATTTTCAGCATCTTATGATACTGCAATGATGAAACAAATTAAGGCAACTTATGCTCCTGATGGACATGAGATTGAAGTCAAACCTGTTCTGTAAATTACTGAGATGATTCTGCATCAAGTCTCCCTAGGCATTGATGGCGTTGTAATACAAACTTTCATTCTTTTTTTTTTTTAATAATTGGCATATGTTAATTTAATCTTTTTTAGTTGGTTTAGAGATACTGACTTTATTTTATTTGTTAGAATAAATGGCATCAAATATCACTAAACTATATACTTTTACTAGTTTAGGTCAGTAAAATATTTCCTTCGCTAAAAATGTCATTGAACTAACCATATTGTATGTTGTTAGGAATAAAAGAGATAAACGCAACAGAAATTTAAAATTTTGATTCCTTCCAATAAATCGTCATTTGATTAAACCCATGCAACATAGAGTTAGTTCAAGAAGATTTATCTCAATTCATGAAGAACTCCTTGAACTCGGTGGAAATTTGAAGTAGAGGATGACAAAGATATCCATGTAGTCATACATGCTTCGGACCTCTAACGGTGATCCACACCAACCTCTTTAGTTAGAACCTCCAAGATCGAATTATTTTAAACTAGATTAGCCCTAACTATTGCCAAGATAACCACACACAAGTCTATTGGCATAACCCTAATTTTTCACCATGAAAAACTCGTCCTAAGATAAGAAATAAGAGATGCAAAATTTTCCTTATTTTCTTGGACAAATTTTGGGTATTTTTTCTCTCAAGATTTTTCTCAAAAATCTCACAAGACAATTTGTGTGATTCTTCATCTTGCTAGCGAAAGCTTAGTGAGTATTTATAAACAAATAAGTTGACAAATCCTTATGGAGATCTGAAATCAGTTTCCAATAAAATTTAGTTTCCTTATTCTAATACAACTCTTGTATTTGAAAGACTAAAACTTATTTGCACTACAAGTCCCTTAAGTTTAATTTGTCTTACAAATTAAACTATAAGTTATAGAAACTTATATATCAAGTCCCACTTGAAATTCGTTTAATCTATTTAAGAAAGTTCTTAATGTGTGCGACCCATTAGATTCTTATATGCATTGGCAATAAGTATGAGCTATAAATTCTTAATAAATAAGAGTTAGATAAATTAAAACTCCTTTTAATTTATCATTAATTCCACTAATCAATCAACTCATACTTATAGATAAAGATTGGCATCTACCAATGCATCATGACGACCCAAGTAATGAGAAAAGTCAAGTGGATGACTTCACTTTTCAGTGAACGTTTACCCTATAACTAATATCCTTTTACCATACTTTATCTCACATTAATTTTGGAATAAGTTGTACCTATTCCATTATGTGATTAATGCTCTTTCTCTTGTACCAAAATATAACTCCAACGAAGAAGTTCTTGGAAACACTTTCTAAAACTCTCCCACTTAGCGCTTAGATTTTCAAGTTATACTTCTACAAGTGGCCATACATGAGATAACTCCCCTTCCATAAGAGATGGTAAATCCTTATAGGTTATTCACTATCTTTTCATACTTCAAATATATACCCATTTGCTAATGATGTGAGCATTCCCTATTATGGGAGCAATCATATAACAAAGAAAGTATAACTATGCATATTTAAGATACTATAATAACCTTAAGTCTAAGGATTACTTACATAAATGTTACTTAGAGATTATTCCTTTGGCACTTAAAGGATATTTCTATGCGGATTAATCTAGTGAATTTGATCATACTATCAAGCATCCATATATACTTGCTTTGGTGTCCAACACACCATAGTAGATGAGGTTTACTGCTTCTCATATAGAAGCGGCATAGTATATGCTAGTCTAACTATACTAACAATATCTTTTCTTGTTAATACTATGACTAGAGATATTTAAGAAACCTTATTTATAATCGAATAAATCTCACCATCATAACTGACGAGAGTTTTACACTACAGCAAATTTTAATAAAACCTAAACAACCCCGTTTTCTGCAAGTATACAGATCGTTTATCGAGCATAGGGGAGTATAGGTGTTGATCCCACAGGGAAGAGTGTCAAGTACCGGTGATTTTCAAACTCCTCTATTATTTAGACTATCACAAGTAAAATAAAAGGGAGAAGGCGGTGAACCGACCTAAGGAAGAGGGATTAAGTAATTAAAACCAACTGCTAGGTGTCGAAGACATCCAATTGGTGGTAGACAAGAAATAATAAGAAAGCAACTAAGAAATTAGAGAGTTAAGTTAGAGAGTTTTAAGATCAAGTTGGAGGAATCCTAGAGTTTTAGAATCCCTTGTTATGTTTAGATTAGAAGTTAGTCAAGTTTATTATGTCCTTTCTCCAATGATTCGCTAAGGTATAACTTCCTTTTGTATGCCATCACTTTCGTCAATAGTCATGTGTAGTGCAAGCTCTCATTTAAGATGAGCTAGTCACTCGGAATCGCTTTCGTCAATTCCTAAACTCTTTGGAATCTTCCTTGACCTATTTTCATAGAGAAAAGAGAGAAACAAGTTAAATAAGTTCAATGAAGTTATAGTATGAAACCACAATCGACCAACTATATTCACTACTTTCGTGAGAATATAAGTTAGTGTTTAAGAACTTAGATCTCATTGAAGGCAAGTTTTTCATTGCTCATCAACATCAAATCATTTATAGTTGGTGGCTAATCAACCATAAAGTATAAGCACAAGTATTAAACTAGCAAAATCATGGAGGACATAAATAACTCAACGACTTCATAATCACAACTAAAACAAGTTCATCCTAACTCTAGAATTTAAACTTAACTAAACATAATAACTATACTGCTAACTATACTAATAAACTAATGAACTAGTGAAGACTACATTTGGTAGTGAATCTAGCCTCCTCTCTCTCTCTCTCTCTTTCATTGTCTACAAGAGGCCCTATTTATAGAAGATTTCATCCATAAGCCTCCAAAACTTTTCTCATGTGAATACAAGACAAGTTGGCCTTCAAAAGTCAAGGAAAATGGCTTCATAAATCTCTTTTCTTCAAACATATCTTCATGCATTGAATCCATTGAATTCCAACGTCAAATGAGTTATAAAGTTGTGTTTTGGATTGGCCATGAGTTGTTTCTTCAATCTTCCAATATTCTTCACATAAATTACAGCTAAAATTCTTCCAAAAATTGAGCTGGAAATGAGCTGAAAATTCTGGAATTCGGCTGCAAGTTGCAGCAGTCATTTTCTAACAATCCGCGATGTGGATCCGCGAGGTAGAGGTTCGCGGATCGCTTCCCTTGTCTCTTCTGAGAGGGATTCGTGAGCTAATTCATTTTTTCCAATTGTTGCATCGTGTTTCAGGTCGCGATTCCTCTCCAATTTTGTAAAATCTGATTTTTTTGTCGTGAAATTGTTGCGTTAAATCCTCCGACTTTTGATCCTTTGATTCCTTGATATTTGAATCGCATTTTGCTCATTTCAATTTGGAATTTCATCATCTTCGGATATTTCAATTTCCAACTTTACGTCCAAGCTTCCTGGCAATTTCTTCTCATTTTCACCCTCATTTGATGATTGGACAAATAATCCTACAAAAACATGAAATTTTCACCACATTAATCCATAAAAAGGCATTTTCCCTATTTAAACCCTAAAATGTAGAATTTCACTAGAAACCTTAGTTAATTAGCCATTAAAATATCAAAAACACACAAAAAGTACATAATTAAACCTATTAAAAGCATGCAAAATATTGATTTATCAAACTCCCCCACACTTGAACCATTTCTTGTCCTCAAGCAATCAAGAAATACAAACCAACAATGATTTAAGTGTTTGTGCACCTTTACATTCAATTTCTCAAAACAAGGTAGATAACCAATTTGCAACCATCCATTAAACCACAAAGTACTCATAATATCAAGTAAAAGAGAGTAATTATACCATAATTTCAAGTAGCTCAATTCAAATTTCTCATTCCTCACCCAATTTCACACGTAAAGTGAATCATATAGTCAATAAAATGCTTCCTAAACCCATGATCACCTTTAAAAGAGGGATTTATTCATATAACTTATCAAATATCTATTTAAATTGTGAAGTGCCTTTTGACAAGAAGATCGACATTTTTAGATGAAGATCCCCTATTACTCAACATTTCACTTTATTTGCCTACACTTTATTCAAGTACCGTTTTACGTGAAAGTCGACATTTTTAGATGAAGACTTTTGGTTACTAAGCACAAGAAAGTAGAGCTTTTACTCTTTTGTTTTTTTGTTTTTTGTTTGTTTTTTTTTTCTTGAAGGAAACATAAATAAACATTTTCTCAAAAGAATAATCATAGGAAAAGTATGACATTTATTAACCACATTTATCACTCTTGTGACAGCCCCACCTCTCCCTAGAGCGAACCCTAAGGTATCAGCGAGTTGCCTGCCCAACTCTCGCCGGGACTCACTACCGATCCTTAGTTCAAATGCAAATAACAAAATACATCGATATCCTCAAATCAACTGTAACAATTAAACCCCAAAGTTTCCTTAACGAACCACAAACGTCCCGAACTATAATTACAGATACAAAAGTTTATCCATCCATCCAACATTACATTAGTACAATTCAAAATACAAGGGCTACATCAAAATACAAGGTTAGGTCTCCAAACCAATCGACCTAGTGTAACCCTTGGAAGCTCTCGACCTCAAATCCTGCTAAGGAAAACAAAGTTGAAAGGGATGAGCTAAAAGCCCAGTGAGCGGTCCTAATATCATACAAATCACACAGTAACAGTGGAGCAAAAATATATCAGTTAAGCACTTAGTAGGTTAATATAATTCAGTTTATAAGCATAAAATGTATAAACACATAAACTGGGAAAAATACCCAGTGAAAGGATACAGGTTCCACTGGAAGTAGTTGCAGTCCGTCTTGTTCAATACTCAACCCCCTACTCCACCTTATAACTCCTAGTGGTAATACTCGAGTATACCGTACCGTGCCCTAAGTACCAACCTACCCGACCGAGTCCGCTTCTGGCTCGAATAGGTCGATAACGAAGGGGAAAAGGCCTTATTCAGTCCATGTGGTAAAGTACACATGGCCTACATCATGCGCAAGTAATATACAAGCAATGGAAAAGCACACAGTTGAACAGTAGAATACAAAGTAGGCCGAGTGTGATAAAGTACACACTCGCCCTTCACATAATTATTAAAAGCATTTAAACACGTCAACGGAGCAATTTAATCACAAACATGCAAGGAACACTCACCAACAGTTGAGAACAAGCGAGGAAAATTTAAGAGATCACACACGCTCTTCGATGTCCACAGAATCACCTGAGTTAAGAAAATCCATTTGCAACATGTGAAATGACGTGACGTGCACGTACTCAAAGAACTAAAACTCTTGAAAATACTTATAAACACTTAAAATAGCAACAGGAGCACATGCATGGGCGTTAGACCCAAAACGGATGAAAACGAAACGAAAACGGAAAACACACACCAAAGGTGAAGAAGACAGTTTTGACATCCTGTACACCAATGCTCATAACTCAGGCTACAAGTATCGGATTAGAATGCACGAGGTGCCGTTTCGAAGCCAAGAGAACAAGCTACAACTTTCACGAAGACAACTTCAACCCAGATTTACTCCATCTAGGTCAAAAACGCAGAAACAGTTTCAGAAATTTCGCCGTCAGAATTGCTGACAGGCTACACCCAAACAATCATAACTTGGCGCTCACAAGTCCGAATCCAGAAATTCCAAAGCCGATAGAAAGCTAACATACAAGGCTAAAATTCTTAAGAAGACATCAAAAGCAAAAACATTCATCTTCCCGGTCAAAATGACCCATTACAGTAGCAAAAAAACCATTTCTGCTAGAAACAGGACATCAGGGGTATTCTAGTCATTTCACAAGCTACAGTGCTCCGATTCACCTGAAAATTTACAGGTAGAATCCTCACTCAATTTTCCACAACTTTCATGCTTTACTCTAAGGCTAATTCTGTCCTCATCATTTTCGAAAATATCAAGCAAATTCGGATAGAAAAATGGGCAGAAATTCAACCCTAACTCAAATTCATGGCTAGGCATAAATACATCAAAATTAACCAAACCAATCCATGGAATCATCTTAGAAGCTAAGAATGATCATGAATCAAGCTAAAACAACAACAAAATCCAACACTTCATCAATTTAGATCAAATTCCAGCAACTTAAAGAAAATTCCAGCTTTGATACCTTCAAGAAGATGAACTTTGGATGAAACCTCAAACTCCCAAGATTCAATCACCTCCTCCTAGCTTCCAATCAAGATTGAATGGTTGAAACTTGCAAAAAAACTCCAAGTTTTTTCTTCTTTTTTCCCTCTTTTTTTTTCTTCTTTTCTTCCCTTTTCTCACGGTTTTCCTTCTTTTCTTTTTCCTTGCTTTGGCCGGCTCTTTCATGCTATCAATTGGCTAAAAGATAACTTCATTTAGATATTTTTGCCTAGTCAACAATTGGTCAAAATTATCATGCCAAATTAACCTAACAACTTAGGTTTATTTCCACTCTTACCCACATAGTTTCTTTTCCTATCAAATTAGTCCGTAAGTGTTCAATTCAACTTAGTCTATCAAAACTTAATTACACCTACTAAGGCCACTAATCACCTAGGAATCGTAACCTCTCTTCTTAATCATGCATTGACACACGTAAAATCAAGAAATAACAAACTTGTCATTAAACGTAAAACTTAAATATATTTTCAAAATTAGGGTTTTACAAATCCAAACTAGGCTTTTGCATATGCATATTAGGGTTTTATCCCAATTTAGGGTTTTCGAAAAAACTAGGGTTTTAATCAAATTAGGGTTTTCAAACTTTGTACACAAGCGAGTCAAAACCAAACATTTTTAAAAGCAAAACAAACCATGTAAACACCTTGGCAAACCAAAATAACTATAATTAACATTATTTAATATTTTCCAGAAATTGGGGAAAAAATCGGGGCCTCACAACTCTCCTATGTAAAAATCAAGTAAAGAGAAGAAATCTCATTAAACATGCAAAATTAGGCATAATTTCCTTTATTTTACAAGATATACTTTCCTTAAATTGTAAAAATTTTAATCACAAAATTGTTATCTCCAAGTTAATTGATAAATTGAAACATTTTGGACAGGATTTTTTTTTCAAAAATTTTGAAAAAAATTTCCCATTTATCAACTCAATCACATAATTATACATATAAGCACAATTTCTCCACCCCCCTCCCCACACTTAAAATGCACATTGTCCTCAATGTGCAAGAAGGAATAGAAAGATAAGAAAGAAAATAAAGTAATACTCCCCTTCTAATGTGATCGACTAGTTGTGAGCTTGAAGATTCACATGAATTGGATCGATCGAGCCCCAAATCTTCATGAGTTTCATCCGTCAACCTTTAATACCTGAAAATTTAGACAAGAAATGCAGGAAAAGGTTAAACTCCTTGATCCGCGATGCACAGTGCGCGAATCGGTCCGCGGATTTGGCTGGGGTGCTCTCTGAATCGGATCCGCGACCAACGGATCCGTGAGTCTTAGCTCGCGTATCAGTCAGCGGATGTTCAAAAAACCATTCTAATCTCGATCCGCGAGCCTCAGAGATTCGGGAGGCATACCTCACGGATCCTTCTGGAAATGCTGTTTCTGCAATTTTTCTGCAATTGTTTCATTGGTTTATCAATTTCTACTATTTCCAGAATAAAAATCCTGCGTGTTAATTATGCAATGCACCTTCTCTAACATATGTAACATGATCAAAACAACATAATTAACCTCATTTCTCAAATCATAAACAACTAAAACACCAATTGAGGTATGAAGATGTTTGCATTTTTACTATTCATTATGCACCAAAAAGGTCATTTTTGCAATGTTAGATGTTCCTACAAAACAAACACACTTAAAAACATAAAACACACATGCTCAAACATAAAAACTAAACAAAATAACAAAATTTGATGGGTTACCTCCCAACAAGCGCTCTTTTATAGTCATTAGCTTGACTATATCACCAATTCATCAAGGAGGTTTTGTTAATGCATAATCCACCATTTGAGGACGAGGTGGATCATTAAAAGGTGACTCAATCATGTGAGTCATATCAAATGATAAGAAAGAAGGAAGAGGTTTACCAATCTCAAGTGAGTCATAAATATTAACTTGTTCCACCACTTGAGAACTTACCAAAGGAGTGTCTATACGGCCTTCTTGGGGTAGGATGATCTTGGAATCTATACATTCACCACATTCCTTAAAAGGGGTTATATAAACATCATTCATACTTGCCTTTGAGGTTCAAAATTCATTCCAAATTTATCATCATGTGAAATGGACATTTCATCATTAAAATGCAAATAAGATTGATCATTGTCATCCAAATGTAATCCACTTTCACATGCAACATTCCCATCATTAATGTTAGGGTCAACTTGCATTTCACTACATGAAATAACTTCACACAAAGTTTGCAATTGTTCTAGTAATCCTTCATGGAATTTATCTAATCTTTTCTCAACCCTATCAAACGATCGGAGGTTGTAGTAGCTAATTTTTCAATAGTCAATTCCCAAGATGGTTTGGATTCATATTGAACACCATTAGGTTGGTAATCATAAAAATGTGAAGAATCATAATAACAACTTGGATTATTCCAACCATAAGTATAAGAATTATCACAATTAGCACCATTTTGATAAAAATTAGAATTATAATGCTCAAATTCACCATAATCCACATGTTGTGCTTGCATACATGTATATGTAGCATGATTACTTCCACACCAGTCACAAACCACATAATTAGAATTAAAAACATTAGTATTCCTCTTTTGTTCAAGCAAATTCGGAATGGTGTTCATTTGCACGTTGAGTGTAATATAATCAAGATTAGCCTTAATATTCCTTGTGCAATCTTCAAATGACATACCTTCGGACATTTTTTGATTACCTCCATAGATATAGCCTTGAAAATTGTAGGGGTCCATTGCCGAGCTTCCTTCTCTCTAGCTTTGATCCACTTCCTTGCTATCCTCCTTTCAAAACCTAAAAAAGAAGAATGGCTAATAATACATAAACAAGAACATAAAATGTCTAAAGTAATAGAATTATTCTTAACACTGATATTGAACAACTTCTTCCCCGACAACGGTGCCAAAACTTGACGAGAGTTTTACACTACACCAAATTTTAATAAAACCTAAAAAACCCCATTTTCTGCAAGTATACAGATCGTTTATCGAGCATAGAAGTATAGGTGTCGATCCCACAGGGAAGAGTGTCAAGTACCGGTGATTTTCAAACTCCTCTATTATTTAGACTATCACAAGTAAAATAAAAGGGAGAAGGCGGTGAACCGACCTAAGGAAGAGGGATTAAGCAATTAAAACCAACCGCTAGGTGTCGAAGACATCCAATTGGTGGTAGACAAGAAATAATAAGAAAGCAAGTAAGAAATTAGAGAGTTAAGTTAGAGAGTTTTAAGATCAAGTTGGAGGAATCCTTGAGCTTTAGAATCCCTTGTTATGTTTAGATTAAAAGTTAGTCAAGTTTATTATGTCCTTTCTCCAATGATTCGCTAAGGTATAACTTCCTTTTGTATGCCATCACTTTCGTCAATGGTCATGTGTAGTGCAAGCTCTCATTTAAGATGAGCTAGTCACTCGGAATCGCTTTCACCAATTCCTAAACTCCTTGGAATCTTCCTTGACCTATTTTCATAGAGAAAAGAGAGAAACAAGTTAAATAAGTTCAATGAAGTTATAGTATGAAACCATAACCAACCAACTATATTCACTACTTTCGTGAGAATATAAGTTAGTGTTTAAGAACTTAGATCTCATTGAAGGCAAGTTTTTCATTGCTCATCAACATCAAAGCATTTATAGTTGGTGGCTAATCAACCGTAAAGTATAAGCACAAGTATTAAACTAGCAAAATCATGGAGGACATAAATAACTCAACGACTTCATAATCACAACTAAAATAAGTTCATCCTAACTCTAGAATTTAAACTTAACTAAACATAATAACTATACTACTAACTATACTAATAAACTAATGAACTAGTGAAGACTATATTTGGTAGTGAATCTAGCCTCCTCTCTCTCTCTCTCTTTCATTGTCTACAAGAGGCCCTATTTATAGAAGATTTCATCCATAAGCCTCCAAAACTTTTCTCATGTGAATACAGGACAAGTTGGCCTTCAAAAGTAAAGGAAAATGGCTTCATAAATCTCTTTTCTTCAAACATATCTTCATGCATTGAATCCATTGAATTCCAACGTCAAATGAGTTGTAAAGTTGTGTTTTGGATTGGCCATGAGTTGTTTCTTCAATCTTCCAATATTCTTCACATAAATTACAGCTGAAATTCTTCCAAAAATTGAGCTGGAAAAGAGTTGGAAATTCTGCAATTCGGCTGCAAGTTGCAGCAGTCATTTTCTGACGATCCGCGATGTGGATCCCCGAGGCAGAGGTTTGCGGATCCTATCGCAGATCGCTTCCCCTGTCTCTTCTGAGAGGGATTCGCGAGCTAATTCATTTTCTCTAATTGTTGCATCGCGTTTCAGGTCGCGATTCCTCTCCAATTTTGCAAAATCCGATTTTTTGTCGTGAAATTGTTGCGTTAAATCCTCCGACTTTTGACCCTTTGATTTCTTGATATTTGAATCGCATTGTGCTCATTCCAATTTGGAATTTCATCCTCTTCGGATATTTCAATTTCCAACTTTACGTCCAAGCTTCCTGGCAATTTCTTCTCATTTTCTCCCTCATTTGATGATTGGACAAGTAATCCTACAAAAACATGAAATTTTCACCACATTAATCTACAAAAAGGCATTTTTCCTATTTAAACCCTAAAATGTAGAATTTCACTAGAAACCTTAGTTAATTAGCCATTAAAATATCAAAAATACACAAAAACTACATAATTAAACCTATTAAAAGCATGCAAAATATTGACTTATGAATAACTCTTATGATTTCATCAATTAGGTTTATTCTAAGGGTTTTATCATACTCATATGAAAATATAAGCAATCAATTTGATAAAGATGTCATTTGTTATTACATAAATAGTTTAAAGTGTATCATAACCCTAGAAGTTGATTGACTTTAGGGCATATACATTAACAATCTTCCACTTGCACTAAAACTAATCACTCACAAGTTAAAGAGCAAATGAGCCAACATGACTGTCATGTTTTCTTTAAGATAAGCTTTAGCGAGCGGATCAACTATGTTGTAATCCGCTGATACTCTTTTAAATCTTCACTTTTATTTCCCACCAATGATTTCATCAAATCATGTGAAACTACCTTAACAAATCTGTGAATCTATGATGAGATATTGGTTCCTTTGTTAGGACAAATTCTATTATGGTCTCAACATAAGTTGAAGGACTTCTAATAGAGTAAACCAATTCAAACTCAAATATGAACTTGTAGATTCACATGTTTCCTTTTGCCACTTCTCAAGTAGCACTTGTTAAAGTTTAATTGTAGAAACCTTAGTTGTATTTCACTTGGAACTCTTTCAATACATAACACCAATATTATGAATATATGTATAATTACTTGTAAATCATCTTAGTAAGATTGTTTACAATCATATTCTCAAACTTCCAACTTTAAACTCTTTATGGACCAAATCAGACAATGAGTTTAGTACAATGAAAGGATTATTCTATAGAATATAGACAAAACCCCTTCTTAGATTACTCCATGCTAAACATTTTAGCATCTTATGTAAGTACATAAAAACTTAAGTAATCATACTTATCAACATAGATCTTTATTCTAAAGAAAGACTGCCACTTCTTTATATCATGAAGGAAGTCTTGGATAGCTATACCTATAATTTTGGAACATAGGTATACCCTTTCCATATATCATATGTCAACTATCTATGACGCATAAAAATAATAATAGCTCCCACTAAATCGTATATGAGTACTAGGTCCATCCATACTTTTGATAAAATCAAACTCTTTGACTATCTCATCAAAACGAATGATACAACTTTTAGAGATTTGCTTTATTGGTATACAAGATGTAAAAACCTTTAAATTGTGTCACATACACAATTATTTGTTATTTCCATTTAAGAAAAGTGGTTTTAACATCTATTTGCCATACCATAACTCATAGTTAAAACAAGCAAATAAATCTCAATGACTTTAAGCATATTTATTAGTAAGAAGGTTTCTTTTAAAGATAATTGCTTATCTTTAATAATGACCTCCCTACCAACCAAACTCTATAGGTAACACTTTACCATCCATATTAGTCTTTACTCTAAAGACCTTTTTGCACCTAATTAGTTTTTATTGTGAAGGCCTCGAAAAATTCCGATTTTATTTTAAAAATACCAAATATTATTTATATTGTGTTTATTCATTGAAATATGAGTGAATATATGTTTAAAGTGAATAATTTTCAATTTAAAGAATTTTATACGAATTATTTGCCGGTGTGTGGTTTCGGCGGAATTTAGTGTTTAATTTTGTACCGAAACGTGATTAGTGACTTTAAATTGAAATCGAGCATATGTAGTGATATTGTGAAAATATTATTAAGATTGGACAGTGTTGGAATGGAGTAAAATAGTGTAAGTTAGATTGCCACGCGCGACGCGACATAAATTGCCCAAAAAGCACTTTTCCTTAAATTAAGGATTTGGCACCTTTTTGTCTCTTGAAGCCTTGACTTCTTGCATCCTTGAAGCTCACTTTTTCAGCTGCACATTTGGAGTGAAGAGAGAGAGGGAGGCCGAGAGCAACAAGGAAGAGAGAGAGAGAGTTGTCATCTTTGTCTTCTTCATTTTTCTTCCTTTCTTCCAACAAGCTTCAAGCACCATTGAAGACCATCCTCTTCTTCAACTTTGCAGCCGAGAGAGAGGGAGGTGAGAGCGAGAGAGCTGGTACGATTTTGGAGGAAGAAAAGAGAGGAAAAAGCTTGTGGGTTGATCTTTCATTTCATCCTTCATCTAGCAACATGAACTTGTGAAACTTGAGTGAAGGATTTTGGCTTGTATTTCCTCCTTCTTGGCAGCCGATTGAAGGTGAGAGAGAGAGGGGTGAAGTCCGAAAATTGGAAGAAAGAAAAAGGAGAGAAATAAAGCTTTTGGTGAGCCTTGATCTTGTTCTTGGAATTTTTGTGAGAAAACACCAACAAAACTAGTAGATCAAGGGCAAAGGTGAAAGTTTGTGGAGTTTGCTAGGCTTGGAAGCATTCTTGAGAAGAGGAACTCACAAGATCTTCCTTGATCTTCTTGGATCTTGATAGATCCGGAGGTATAAGTTTCAAAACTACTAGATATAGCTTTGTTAGTGTTAAATATCATAGATCTATGGTTTACTTTGGTAGAAATCATTATATTTGAAATGATGAAGTTGGGCTCTTGAAATCTCAACTTAGGTAGTGGACTTGAGGTGGCCTCTAGGTAGCGGACTTGAGGACCTGATTGTGGATTTGAATGATATTTGTGAAATTTGTCATGATATGGTTAGAAAGTAGGGTTTTGGTTGTTGATAATTTTAGAGGAATAATGTGTGAGATGGCCGAACCTATACTTGACATTTTGATGTTTGATTTTAAAATTTTATGATATTCTTGAAGAGGTTTTGCCTAAATAAATATGTATTATGTTCATTTATGAGTATATGTTTGAGTGAAGTGAAAATCTTGAATTTTAATTGTGAAAAAGCAAAGTTTTTACTAATTTGGAAATAAATGTATTCTTGGGACAAGATTTGAGGGTATGAAATGTTTTAGCAAATTTTCATGAATTTTGTGTGTTGAGACGTAGTGAAAATTGATTGAAGAATTTTGATAAACAAAAGAATAAACTTTGAGTTTAGTTTCGATAATTGTGAGGCGAAACTTATTATTTCTGTTTAATTGATCATAGGAAGTGGGGGAGAGTGTGAACCAGATCCTAACTTGGATTGTCAGCTGTGATTAATTGGTGAGTGTTCTAACTCTCTTTTAAATGAAAATCTTGCCATGGTTTGCAAATGAATGATTTGTGAAATGAATTGCTAGTATTTACAAAGGAATGTTTTATTGAAATGATTTACTACTATTTCCCATTGAAATGCTTTACAAGTAAAATTATGAAGAGTTTGTGAGTTTCTATGTATGTTACTTGTCTTGATTTACAAATATTAAATGAGATGGTGATTTGTTTATGTGATTTTGAGACTATGATTAGAGATGAGTTATATGTTGAATACGTGCTGTGACTTGAAATTTGATTTGTGTTGATAAGCGGAAATATGTACCACACTTGAGTGAGTGGTAGGTGCCTCTCATCCCGCCTTGATAGTGAATTTTGAATATGTCAATTGGAGCGTTGTCTCGTCGACCAAATGTGTTAAGCGGTAGCATGTACCACACTCAAAGAGTGGTAGATACCTCTCATCCCGCCTTGATAGCGAATTTGAGTATGTCGATTGGAGCGTTGTCTCGTCGACCAAATGTGTTAAGCGGTAGCATGTACCACACTCAAAGAGTGGTAGGTACCTCTCGTCCCGCCTTGATAGTGAATTTTGAATATGTCGATTGGAGCGTTGTCTCGTCGACCATACGTATTGAGAGATAGTATGTACCACACTCGAGTGAGTGGGAGGTACCTCTCATCTCATCTCAGTATTTTAAGTGTAATTGAATCTGAAAGGAAGTATGTGTCATACCAAATCAGGGTGGTAGGCACCTCTCATCACGTATCAGTACTTTTGATTTGATTGAAGTGAATAGTTTGATTAATTATTGTTCGAATGCTTATATGAGTGAAATGAGTTTCTCTGAAAGATTTACTCTTGTTTCGAGTTAAATCAGATGTGATTTACTATCGTTCTACATGAAAGGCTTTACTCATGGTTTAAGTTCAATGTTGAAACTTTTGGAAGAATGCTATTTGACTCAAGTGTTAAGATTTTGACTAAATGTGTATTAGCTTAATTTTCGGAACCCCACTGAGCTTTTAAACTCACCCTAAAAATGTTTTATTCCCCCCCCCCCCGACAGGGACTTGGGACAAAGGAAGCACTTGAAGAGACTTACCAAAGAGACTAGTTGGATTAACTCTAGTTCATCTATGTATATTATTCCTGGTGTCTTGGACAATGGGCTTATTGTATTGAAGTATGGAAATAACCTTTCATGATTGTAACATGATTTTGAAATACTTGGGTTCTATGTAATGGAGTTTAAATTGTACGATGTATGGTTATGTTACTATTGGGAAGTACTTGGACGTAATTGTTGGAATTTTACTGTAATTATTTAAAGTTGGCACTTCAATTTGACTGAGGATTGTAGTGAGTCTCGGCTAGAGCCACGCAGGCGGTCCGCCAACCCCTTTTGGTTCGCCTTAGGGGAAGGTGGGGTCGTCACATTTATACCTTTAGGTGGATTGAGTAAGATCATTACCCTTCATCAAATATACATTTATGGTTCTCAACCATTTCTATAAGTTGTAAAAGTATTCATAAGTCACTAAAAGATCCATGATCAAATATCATGATCTTCTATAAGAAATCTATATTTTTAAGACTTATGAAACCCTTATTTTAGAAGCTTTTGCTGCGCCTTCTCATCATGAAATGCAAGCTCCAATTCCATGCATTTGTTCAACTTCCTTTTATGGTACTTGAAACTCGTTCAAACTTTGAGTTCTATTTTTCTCCCACTACTTTATCTAGAATAAATCATTTATTTAGAAAATAGTAGTTTTAGAGTTGAAACACTTTTACTCTTGGTGATGATAGAATTATAAAATTCTTGGAGAAAATAAGGAAGTTCTAGCATATGTGCTAAGGAAAAATTAAACCAAATGAAATAAGAAGAACCGATTTGCTCTTTTTCTTTTTGGCCCTCCTTTTCCTTTCCTTTAATTCTTAAGAATACTTCACAAAAGGTTTTAAACGGATCTTAATTCCATTTTATCTGATTATGGATATGCACTTCATAAGTAGCACAATCCAAACTTTCACAAAAGTTGGATTCCTTAACATTCCATATCTCATATGGCACACTTTGAACAAATACATTTATGGAACAAGATTTAGTGTATAGGAGACAATTTTATCTAGGACAAACCCCAAAACCATTCTGGTAAACTTTACATGGGACATCTCATTTCATGAGATATAATTCTTTATCTAGGTTATTAAACAATAATTGAGATGACTAGAAAAATTTATTTTGCTTGAGAATCTCATTCTGCTTTAGTTAATTTTGAAACCCTTAGATTAAGTATTCTTCACCTTTATCAAATCATGGTGTTCCAATACTTCACCATGTCTCAAGTATTCTTTACCTTAATCATATTTAGGTGTCGTAATACTTGACCAAATTATTTATTTACTTTATAATTAAACCTCTTAACGTCTCAAAGTCTTGGATTTGTACCTTAAAGATACATATATCCATTTTGAGTTATTATTAGTAAAAGTAATAAAGTATGAGAAATAATCATCTCTAGCATGAATTGTTAATCTTCCATATACATCATAATGTATGAAATCTAACAATTTCTTAAACCTTTTCATAAAAGACCAAATTATCTTTTTATTAGTGAATAAGATTCATATGTCTCATATGATTCATAATCAATTGAGTCAAATCATCATGTGATTTGAAAAATATGTTTCTCATTCAAAGACTAATTCGCAAATGCTAAAGATAGCTTCAAATTATCCAATGTTATATTGAGAAATGGACCTTCTTTTGTTTTAGACAATAACAAAACTTATTAAGTTCTAAAATAAGTCCATTAGTTAATCTCAATTATAATTTCAAAATGTACAAAATGAAGCTTTCATAAATCTACATTTTAAAACCATGCCTTGAAAGTTTGTACTTAAAGGCCAGTTCTTTAAAATCTCTTAACTTATCAACTCTTCATAATTAATCCTCCTTGTCAACTCTTGATAAGAAATTCCTTTTAATCAACGCTTGACTAATAATACATGACAAAACTTTGATTGATCTAAATTTCTCAATATAGTCAATCACTCTCTAATAAATTAATATTTAATTAGAGAAATTTTTGTCATCTTGTAATGGAATAATTGCTCATGGAATTCACACATCTTATACCTTGATTATTCATCATTCAACTCTTGAGATGTATAATCATAGTAAAAGAAATTGAAATCTTTTATAGCAAAGGAGATTTAGGAAGTAACTATGATACACTATTATCATCTCCTTTTACTTATTATAAGCAATTTTTGTTAATTACATCTTCCATAAGTGGAAGTGCTAAGGTTTTAAATGATATAGCAAAATTTTTATTGAGAACTTTTCTCAATTTAATTCGCTGATCCAAGAAATTGGAAATATCAATTATATCAGGAGTAATATGCAATTACTCATAATTTTTACAACAGATAGTAAAGATAAAAGAGAATTGCTATTTATGCAAAACAAAACCAAGTAAAAAATGACATAAAAAAATTAAATTGGGTTTTGCTCCCACAATTTTATTCAAATCCATAACCCTCTTATATAGATTCGAGAATTTCAAGAAATTTCTAGTAGGCCAGAATCCTATCTAGTTATTTTGATCTTGAGTGTGCTCAACAAATCAAAATAATTCAACAGATATATACTTATTACCAATTACACCTTTTGTAACTTCTAGATAGTTGTTATCAAATCTTGATAAATCACATCATATGTGTTACCCAACCTTTGCTTCAAAAACTTTATGACCTTAAGTGTACTTGTAGACACCAAATTTTTCATTGTTTTATTTATTTATTTATTCATTATATTTTCATTTTTATCCTATTTTATTTTTATTATGTATTTTCATTTATTTATTTAATTCTATCCTCATTGTTACGATTTTGAATTTACTAGGTAAATTATTTATTTATTTTATTTTTATTTTAGTGTTTGTAGATTCTATAAATAAAAAAAATCATTTTTTTTTCTAAATCCCAAAACCCAGTTCTTAAAAATACTCCCAGCGGAATTGTAATCATGGTAAGAGAATGGGCAAATGAGTAATTTCTTTTCAAGAATTTTACTTTGTTTTAATTTAATTTTTTAGGCATCCATTTTTGAAGGTTTCCAGGAATCTTCCTTGGTCTTGTCCAATATCACCTAACACACACAAGCACACACATGGTACACACACTGACAACTCATTCTTACCTATCTCACTAATAGTACAAAAAAAAAAGAAAAGGAAGGACCAGTCATTAGATTAGAAGGGGAAGAAGTAGTACATACGAGATTTTAAGAAAACTCCCTTGAAAAAGAAAAGAACCAAGAAAATTCCCTTCCGAAAAAAACCAAGAAAAAAAAATTCCCACACTTTACACCATCAACGAAATTCATCTGCCCCTTTTGCAAGAATCTTTGCTTCATACTAGCTTTCCTACACATCAAAAACCCATTAATGTCAGAAAGAAAAAGAAAAAAAAGAAAGAGAGCCGACGGAGAAGGAGGAACTGCTAGCATCAAATGTCACCGGAATAGCGACCATCACCACAACCGTGAACTTCACTGTAAAGATTCTCAACCCTCTTTGCTTTCTGTTACTCGGTTATTTGGTAAAACAAGAGGAAAAAAAATGTTGCAATATGGGTTTTCTTGTTTTTTCAGTTTCTCTGTTTAGCAATTGTGGAAATTTGAATGCTAGTGATTGGGTTTAGATTAAATCTTGTTTGCTAAAAATTTTGGGTCGGATTAGTTTTAAATGGCTTGCAAACTGTTTAGTTTTGTGTGATGTCTTCAACCTGTTTGATGAAATTTTCCAAAGAAAATTTCATCCAAATGGATGAACTTTTTGTTGAATCTTTGCACATGGAGAGGAAACTTCGGCCAGTCCAGCGCTGATCAGAGTCCATGGGCTCACCGGCGGTAGGAGTAAAAAAAATATGAGCAAAAAAAAAAAGACATGAAAATATGTTTTGTTTCTTGGATTTTACTTCCTTTGTGACTCATTTAGATCCATTTTTATGTTATAAGCATGCTTGGAATGAGGAGAAGAATCGATTTGTGTAAATTTTTAGTTTAAAAAGCTAAACAAATGTGCCTCCGGAGAACTTCCGGCCACTTTGGCCGGAATTTTCCAGAATCCGGCCACTTTGGCCAGAGATGTCCAGAATCTGATTATTTTTTTATTTGTTTGTTTGTTTGTTGATTTTCTTGATTTCATAATTAAAGAAAATACATAAGGTTGTTAGAATTTGTTTTGGGTATATTCTTGGGCTAGTTCTTATTTTTGTATGGATTGTTTGGTTGGGCTTTGTTTATTTTTACTTGGGCCTTTGTTTTAGATTTTGCTTATTCGTTTGGTTTGTTTCGTTGGGCTTTGTTTGGGTTTTATATCAAAGTTTTGTTAAATTTTGTTTGGGTTTTGACTAGGCTTTTTGATTATTTTGTTTTGGGTTTATACTTGGATTTTGTTTATTTTCATTTGGACCGAAGTGATACCAGCCCAATTCCTAAAAAATTTCCAATCCGCTTCTTTGATCCATTAAACATAATTTATACATCGACCCCTGATTTCTCAACTAATTTTATTTCGACCCTAAAAACATTTAATTTCTTTCACTTACATCCCTATTTTAATTACATTTTGACCCCTCAACTGTATTTTTATCTAATTTTGACCCCTAATCTTTTGAAGAATTATGTTCGGACCAAAATTTTTTTAAATATTTTCAATTAAACCCCTAATAGGATGTTAACTTTGAAATTATGAGTGTTTCCTTTTTTTAATTGTTACTTAAGTTTCTTTATAGTGCATTTCATTTGCCTTTGAAATTCTTCAAAAATTTTTCCATTTTCTAATGTGTTAATATAGCTTAATTTGTTTTGCTAGTTATTGCTTGCTTTAAATTTAGTGAGTTTCATTAATGAATCATAATTTTGACATTTTATGATTAATTATCAAATAAATAGGTGCATTGACCTCTTTGTTGACTATGCGTGATAGAGTGGTTTCCGTCTCTTCATTAAGTCATCATTTCAAAGGAAGATAACCCTGATACCTTTAAATCCCAATTATGTGTTTCTATGTGAATCAATGTGATTATACGTGCTACATGCTTATTTTATTTTATTTTATCATATTCCTTTTTGTTCTTTTATTTATTTATTTATTTATTTGTTTTTAAAATTTTATTAGTTTATGTAATTCAAGTTATGCAATTATTTAAAGGGTGCTCGAATGCCCGAATTGTAATCGATAGGCTTTATTTTTACAAATATTGTAAATTAGATAGAAAATGTAATAGATAGATTAGATAGGTTTATATTCTTGCATTTTCCCCATTTAGATTGTAGCTAGAATCCCCAATGTAATAGATAGGGTTTGTGTTTTTGTGTGCTTATGTGCTTATGTGTTCACCTGCTTTCCTTAGGATTTTGCATCTAGATATTATGCTTATGTGTTAAGTGGCTTATGTGTTCTTATGTGTTTATTTGCTTTATGTTTTATGAGTTTTATTTTAAGCAATGTATGACGTCACCACACTAATCCAATGCTACTTGTGGCTACCTCCATTTTCATACTAGTCCAACGCTAATGAAGACTCATAGAAATGGGCTAGTCCAATGTTAGACCCTTGGGTTCCCTTTCACGTGATAGATTCATGAGTTGTGTGTCATTTATATCATTTCATGCATATTTTCTATTTTTTAGGACTTCTTTCCACATCCGTGTGTTAAACCCCCTATTATATTCCCTTACCCCTTGTGTGTATGAATCATGACATTTAGAATTGCATTTCATGTAGTAATTTAGGAATTAGGTAATTCATCTGCTTGTGTAGGTTAGGTAGAGTCACCACTCGAATAGGGAAAAATGAGCGAGTATGGCTCTTTAGCCTTAGCACGCCATTACCCCCTCTATAAGAAGGAAAAATGAGTCACGAATGTTTCGTCCCCCGCACCCATTATGTTGCATCCCTCTTCCTTGATCACTCATATGTACATAGATATATTATTATTTTCACAATTCTTGAGTCTCATTTTTGCATATTTGTGACCTCTTCAAGCCTTTATTATTTGGGTTTTGCAATTAATGTGATTGGCACCAATTCAATCTTGAAGGGACATATTGCTTCCCCAATACCCCCTTTTTAGAGTCAGATTTTGCATTCATATAGAAATACCAAATGTGATAAGTTTAAGGGTTATATTAGGAAAATTTTGACTAAATCTCGCAACTAGCTTAGACTAGGTTGAAAGGGTGCCTTAGGTTCGAGATGATTGAACCTTTGCCTTCCCTTTCTTCAACCGTGACTCTCGAACCTTTTTCTCTTATTTTCGAAGATCCGGAGTTGTAAAAAAGGGTTTATTTTATTTTCTAAAAATTTTTTATGGTGACTTGGTACACCAAAACTCAATACCAAGTGGCGACTCCATTTTTTGTAAAAACCCTTTTTAGATTATTTTTGGGCCAAAAATCATCCCAATTTTCAAAACCGCATTTGGCTCTTTTTCATTTATTTTGCTAAAGTTCAAAACATATATTTTCAAACACTTTTCAATTCATTTTCTAAAAAACGGGGCGCGACAGTAGTCAACAAGTCACAAGTTTTAGTTAAGTCATACCCATTATTTTGAAATCTCATCTCATAGTTAAAACTCCTCATGGTAGAGCAACCTTGAGTGTACTCAACAAGTTAACTCGAACATGATTTCATTTTAGCTATAATAATGGAAGGTAACTTAAGTTCTGACTTAATATTTGAGTAGAGGAATTTTAGACATTGTATTTCAAGTTGGTCTCATCAAATATATATAGCATGCATATCCATTCATCAACATAAATAAATAAACATACTATAATTAAACATGGATGATTATGGACTTTATTCCTGAACTAGTTCCTTGAGTCAAAAGGAAACTAGATGGTCAAACTAAGGGAGAAGCGATATCTCCATGCCCTGTACGCCTTTTGTATGTCCACCATGGTGGATTTGGTGCCATCTCCATGTCCTTTGTACATTACAAATGTAAATCTATTCTAAATATTTTAGATCCTCACCCTCTCCCTATCCCTAATATAGTACATTACATAACATTGGGGGAAACCTTGAGTTACATTTAAGGGGAGTGAGATGAGAAGAGAATTTACATTGAGAATTTATAAAGAAGGTAGGACACGCAGGCCCTATTTCGAAAATACATTCAACCATTTACAATCACATTTGTCTTAGTCCATAATCATCCATCATACATTCATAAAATATAACATTAAATGAAAGCATAAATATTTATTTAGTTCCAATCATGTATCATTATATGCGCAAGCCTTTAGTCTCAAAAGGCTTCAACTCAAGAGGTTTAAAGATTAATTGAATCAAATTCAATTGAGTAATTTTGATTGCTGGAAAATGGTTTTAGCGACAGAAAATTGGTTTTAGGAAAACTGTGGCTAAAACTTTTAGCAACGCTCGGAAAAAGACCAGACTTGACTGTCAAGACTAGCGTCCTTTTCCTTTATTTTTTTTAATTTCCAAAAAGATTAAATACAAGAATACTTTTTGGCAATTCTAATGATTTGGAAGTTATATTTTATTCATAATAAAACATAGATACAATTTCCAAATCACTTTAGAAACCAATACAAATTTTGAAACTCATATTTCTTAGGAAATCTCATTTCTTAAGGAATATTGAATAGTTTCCAAATTTCTTTCCAATTCTTTTGTTTTAAATTATGGAAACCACATTCTAATCTGATTAAAATGATTTTCCATGCTCTACAACCATGATGAGAAGCTTTTCACGATCGAATGACAATCCATGTCAAAATTAGGAAGTTCTAGTCAAACTAGAATTTCCTAATTCATTTGTTTTTGGAAAATTTCTTTTAAACCATTTTAGAATCTCAACTACAAACTTTAGATCACTTTCTTAATTTAATCTTCATTAAATCAGAAAGTTTCTAAAAGTATTTGAACACCTTCCAAATTTAATCTTATCAAATTGGAAAGTTTCCAAAGTTGGTTTAGTTCTTAATTCTAGTCTCACTAAAATTAAGTTTCCAAATTTTAATTGAACAACTTCTTGTCCAATTTGGATTTCTAAAATTTCCCAAAAATACCTTAATTCTAATCATATTAGAATTATAGGAAATTTCCATGTTAATTTAGAAACTCAAACAATAAAGGAAGTCAATGACTAAATCCCATTTGCCATTTAGAAACTAATTTGTTTATTAAATTTCCTTTTACAAGAAAATTTCCAGCAATTACTAACCAATAAAAACCCTTTGTTATATTTGTCATCTCCTGACAAAAGCACAAGGAAAAAGATGGTAAAACAACAAAATAACGGCCACTGGAAATTTAATGCAAAACCATTGTAAGACAACGGGTTTTAACAAAAGTTTTCTTGCAGCCATTTGTTTTCTTGTCAATTGATCATATCAAGTTAACTACGACCATCCTTAATATTTTAATTGTTTAATAGCATCAATTATCATGATTGAAAGTTTCAACCTTTTCATGAATTTTCGTATGACAAAAAACAAATTTTGAAGAAAAATTCATTCGATAAAAAAATAATCAAATCCTTAAAACTTTTCAAAAATTTAACTTTCATCAAAACTATAATTTATAAATCTCTTGAATCACATATTATCAAATCTAATTTGACATACATGACAACTAAATAAACAAGTTACCTGGTTTAATGAAAGTTGGCTCTGATACCATTGTTAGGAATCAAATAAATAAACGCAACGAAAATTTACAATTTCGATTCCTTCCAATAGATCGTCTTTTGATTAAATCCATGCAACATAGAGTTAGTTCAAGAAGATGACCTCAATCCATGAAGAACTCCTTGAACTCGGTGGAGATTTGAAGCAGAGGATGGCAAAGAGATCCACATAGTCGTACATGCGTTCGGTCTTTAACGGTGATCCACATGAATCTCCTTAGTTAGAACCTCGAAGGTCGAATTAGTTTAAACTAGATTAGTGCTAGCTATTGCCAAGACAATCACACATAAGTCTGTTGAGATAACCCTAATTTTTCACCATGAAAAACTCGCCTCAAGATAAGAAATAAGAGATGCAAATTTTTCCTTATTTTCTTGGACGAATTTTGGGTATTTTTTCTCTCAAGATTTTTCTCAAAAATCTCACAAGACAATATGTATGATTTTTCATCTTGCTAACAAAAGTTTAGTGAGTATTTATAGATAAATAAGTTGTCAAATTCTTATGGAAACCTGAAATCAATTTCCAATAAAATTTAATTTCCTTATTCTAATACAACTCTTGCATTTGAAAGACTAAAACTTATTTGCACTATAAGTCTCTCAAGTTTAATTTGTCTCACAAATTAAACTATAAGTTATAAAAACTTATCTATCAAGTCCCACTAGAAATTCATTTAATCTAGTTAAGAAATTTCTTAATGTGTGTGACCCATTAGATTCTCATATATGTTGGCAATAAGTATGAGCTATAAATTTTTAATAAATAAGAACTAGATAAATTAAAATTTCTTTTAATTTATCATTAATTCCACTAATCAATCAACTCATACTTATAGATCAAGATTGGCACCTATCAATGCATCATGACCACCCAAATAATGAGAAAAGTCAAGTGGATAACTTTACCTTTCAATGAATATTTACCACGTAACTAATATCCTTTTACCACACTTATCTCACATTAATCTTGGAATAAGTTGTGCCTATTTCATTGTGTGATTAATGCTCTTTTCTCTTGTACCAAAATATAACTCCAACGAAAAAGTTCTTAGAAACACTTTCTAAGATTCTCCCACTTAGCACTAAGATTTTCGAATTATATTTCTACAAGTAGCCATACATGAGATAACTCCTCTTCCATAAGAGGTAGTAAATCGTTATAGGTTATTCACCATCTTTCCATACTTCAAGTATATACCCATTTGCTAATGATGTGTGCATTCCCTATACGGGAGCAATCATATAACAAAGAAAGTATAACTATCCATATTCAAGACACTATGATAACCTTAAGTCTAAGGATTACTTACATAAACGTCACTTAGAGATTAATCCTTCGGCACTTAAAGGATATCTCTATGTGGATCAATCTAGTGAATTTGATCATACCATCAAGCACCCATATACTTGCTTTGGTGCCCAACACACCATAGTAGAAGCGGCATAGTATATAATAGTCTAACTGTATTAATAATGCCCTTTCTTATTAATACTATAACTAGAGATTCTTAAGAATAAACTTTATTTGTAATCGAATGAACATTACTATCATAACTCTTATGATTTCATCGATTAGGTTTTATTTTAAGGGTTTTATCATACTTATATGAAAATATAAGCAATCAATATGATAAATATGTCATTTATTATTATATAAATAGTTAAATTGTATCATAACCCTAGAAGTTGATTGACTTTAGGGCACTAACATATGTTTTGTCTCATTTTGTATAATTTGATCGTCAAGACAAGTGGAATGAACGTCATGTAATCTACACACGTAGGGTTTGAAGGGCAAACCTGTCTTAAAATTTTGAGCGCATTAAAGAAGTGACAATGGCTGCCCTTTTAATTTGGAATCTCAATTTACTCTAACTTTCAATTGAAAGAAATAATATAGGATTTCTCCATTGACATTGAAATTGAACTCAGTAGAAATTCTGAAAATTCAAGTGAAAAATTAAAATCAAAATTTTAGTGGCCAACAAAGCAACATTTTCAACCCATTTTCTCTTTGATATTTTAAATCCTTTGGAGATTTTCCTTTTTCAAGCACCTATTTGGCCAACTTCCCAAATACAGCAAGGGAGACATTGGCCTTTGCAAGTGCCCACATCGATTGGAAAGAGATTCTAGAAGCCCATGTCTTCAAAGTCAATCTTCCTAGGCTGAAGAAAGAGGAAGTCAAGGTGGAGGTTGAAGACGGCTGGGTGCTGCAGATTAGTGGAGAGAAAAGCCATGAAGAGGAATTGTGCCGAAAGAGGAAGTGACGAAGCCTGAGGTTAAGGCCATTTAGATATCTGACTAAATAGTTTTAGGTTTTGAGCCTTGTAGAGGTTTTAGTTCTATAGAGTACTGAAAACTGTATATGATTCTGTATTAAAAAGTGCATCTCAAAGTTAGTTGTATAAATTTGTTTGTGGTTATGTTTTGGCAGTTGGAATGCAAATGTTCTGGTGGCGGAGATATACATGCAATGACAATGGCTATCCTAAAGATGCTTTGAGGCTATACCTGGGATGCAAAAAGAGTTGTATCATGGCAGCCTTTGCTGTAAACTGTGGGGATTTCTGGCTCATTGCAAAGCTGTTTGTCACAAATTCACTCTCCAAGCCCATAGCTGTTCTTACACAGCTTCCAGGCATAATAGAGCATTCCAATGCACTGAAATCCTAGTTTGAGGTTGTTGGAAAGACAAAAACTCTAAAGAGAGAAACTATAGAGAGAGTTTGAGAGAAATTG
Organism: Gardenia jasminoides; assembly: GCA_013103745.1. Lineage (NCBI taxonomy): Eukaryota > Viridiplantae > Streptophyta > Magnoliopsida > Gentianales > Rubiaceae > Gardenia > Gardenia jasminoides. The sequence continues at coordinate 33,074,392 of CM023096.1, forward strand.
TAGAGAGAGTTTGGAGAGAATTTTCTCTTGTATTTCACCTTAGTATACAATGATACAAATGTCTATTTATAGACTTACAAGAATTAATGTCCTACCACCTATTACTCACTGATTGATATCAATCACTAATTGGTATCAATCACCTATCACTCATTGATTGATATCAATCATTAATTGATATCAATCACTAATAGATATCATTAATTGATATCAATCACTAACAGATATCAATCTCCACCTATCAATCACTAATTGATATACATTCAAATTTTAAATTGATATTTACACTCCCACCTACCAATTACAACTCAATCTAACACTCCCCCTCAAGTTGGTGCATAGATGTCATACATGCCCAACTTGCCAAGTGAGTTGTAGAAGTCTTTAGTCGGTACAACTTTTGTGAGTATATCGGCTAGTTGGTCTTCAGATCTCACGAACAGAAACCGTATCACTTTTTCTTCAAGATTCTGCTTGATAAAGTGTCAATCGACCTCAATATGCTTAGTGTGATCATATTGAACCAGGTTATGGCTGATACTGATGGTAGCTTTATTGTCATAGAATAGGTTCATCTCTGATTTAGGAGAGAAACCGATATCGGCCATTAGCCGCCTGAGCCACAGAAGCTCACACATACCTTCAGCCATGTCTCTAAATTCAGCTTCTGCGCTCAATAATGCTACCACTTTTTGTCTTTTGTTTCTCCAAGTAACTAAATTGCCACCGACGAAGGTAAAATAGCCTGAAGTCGATTTTCGATTGGTGGCATCTCCTGCCCAATCGGTATCAGTATAGCCATCAATATTGAGATGGCCGTTCTTTGAGAATAAAAGACCCTTCCTAGGAGAACCCTTTAAATATCAAAGGATTCACATCACAGCTTCCATGTGCTGATTACTAGGTGAATGCATGAATCGACTAACCACACTAACAGCATAGACAATATCAGGTCGAGTATGTGATAGGTAGATCAACTTATCGACCAACCTCTGATATCTCTCTTTATCAGTCAGTTTTTGATCTGGGTAATCTCCCAACTTGTGGTTCTGCACAATCGGTGTTTCAATAGGTTTACAATCCAAGAGTCCAACTTCTGTCAAAAGATCAAGTACATACTTCCTTTGTGATAGGAAGATGCATTGTGTTGATCTTGCCATTTCAATTCCCAAGAAGTATTTGAGATTCCCCAAATTCTTCATTTCAAACTCAGCAGCCAGTTGATCTTGTAACCTATAGATCTCTTCTTCATCATTGCCTATAATAACCATTTCATCGACATAGATTATTAGAACAGTTACTTTTCCTTGCCGATGCTTCGAGAAAAGAGTGTGGTTGGCATTACTTTGTTGAAAGTCATATTTCTTCATAGCAAGAGTAAATCGCCCGAACCAAGCACGTGGTGACTGCCTGAGTCCATACAATATTTTCTGTAATCGGCACACCACATTTGTTTCTGGTGCTATAGAAAACCCTACTGGAATATCTATGTAGACTTCTTCCTCAAGATCTCCATGTAAAAAAGTATTTATCACATCAAACTGATGTAATGGCCAATTCAAATTTGCTGCGAGAGATAGTAGTACTCTGACTGTGTCCAATTTAGCCACTAGTGAGAACGTTTCCTAGTAATCCATGCCATAAGTCTGAGTGTACCCCTTGGCCACAAGCCGAGCATTATATCTGTCAATTGATCCATCAGCTTTGTACTTAATTGTGAAGACCCATTTGCATCCTACCGTCTTCTTTCCATCTAGTAGTGAGACTAAAGTCCACGTATTATTCTTCTGCAATGCTAACATTTCATCCTTAGTTGCTTGAGTCCAATTCGGGTCCTCCAACGCAGCATGTACATCGATCGAAATCTCAGCTGACGACACATTATTCACAAAGACTTCAAAAGGTTTAGACAGCCTGTGAGTAGATATATAATTGGCAATAGGATACTTTGACCGTTTTGCACAAGTTCTGGAGAGTACCGAGTTGGTGGTTTGCCACGATTGGATCTGTCAGGTAATACATATTTTGCAGGAGTATCCAGAAAAATAGTAGGGGCGGTAGGAGTACTTGCCTCAGGAATATTCTCAGGAGATATATGGTCAGGTACTGAGAAGGAAGGGACCATATCAGCAAATGGTAGGTCATCAATACCACCAATATCAGCACGTTCATCATACTCATTAGTGCTTCTATCAGTGTTGGCAGCATAATCAGTATTATCGGTAGGAGAATCTGTAGTAACATCATCATCATTAGTTTTGCCAACTGAATCAGTAGTCCAAGATGGCCACACTAATCCTGGCCAATTCTTTTCTTCTATATCCCTTATCTCCCCCTGAAGGGAAGAATTGGATACTGATAAAAAATAAGTCTCCGACCCCAAAAATGCAACATCCATTGTTTCATACATCTTACTGGTGGTCGGTCATAGCACCAATAGCCCTTTTTGTGCACTGCATACCCTATGAAGACACACCGAACAGTACAGGAATCAAGTTTACTCCATTGATTCTTGTGCAGATGAACAAATGCCACACAGCCAAACACTCGTGTTAGAAGCATCAGGACCGATGGTAGAGTGAAATATTGAGACAATGCTTCTAGCGGGGTCTGAAAGTTGATAGATTTGGAAGGTAACCTATTCAGCAAGTGGACTGCCGTTGTGACTGCATTGAGCGAATATCGGCACGAAACATTTGCACCGATTAGTAATGCTCTTGCTGTCTCGAGTATATACCGATTCTTCCTTTCAGCTACTCCATTTTGCTGTGGAGTATGGGTATAAGATGTTTCATGTATTAGACCGTTGGCATTAAAGAACTCTTATAGTGGCCGATTATCAAACTCCCTACTATTATCAGATCGAAGGATCTTGACTGTAGTTGAAAACTGTGTATGAATCATGGAATAAAAGGATTTGAAAATATCAAAAAACTTTATTCTTATGTTTCAACAAGTACAGCCAAGTCATTCGAGTACAGTCATTTATGAAAGTGACCAACCAACGAACTCTAGTAGATAAAGTAATCGGGGATGGCTTCCAAACATCAGAGTGTACTAAAGTAAAAGGAGTATCAGTCTTATATAAACTAGTAGGGTATGGGACCCTATGATTGTTGGTTAATACACACGTCTCACATTTCAAATCGACAGTATTGATACTCGAGAAGAGATCTAGAAATAAATACTTCATGTACCTAAAGGAAGGATGTCCTAGTCGCTGATGCCACAGTCAGATTTCTCACTCCTTGGTGTTATCAGCACTCCTGGTCTGATTGACTCTACCGAGACTGAAATCATCAATGTAATATAGATCCCCCCTCCTAGTACCACGACCTATTATCTCCTTTGTGAGAATTTCCTGAAGAAGACAAAAGGCTGGATACATTAGTGCTACACAATTAAAATCAGCAGTTATTTGACTTACTGATAGTAGTTTATTTGACAGTGAGAGAATCAGTAAAGTATTTGGTAGAGATAGAGATGGAGATAAAGTAATAGTTCTAGCTCCTGTAACTGGATACTGAACACCATTGGCATTAGAAATCCTTGACTGTCTTGGCTGAGTGACTGATGAGAAATCATTAGGATCATATGTCATATGATCAGTGGCTTCTGAATCAACAATCCAACTACTATTACGTTGATTTGGATAGCTCGTACCTTGATGCTGATTGTCAGAAGACCTAGACTACACCTGGGCAATGTTAAGAACGGTAGCTGTTGTTGTATCAGTCGCTATAACAGCCACTTTTTCGGAGCTCCCATTCTGGTCAGTAGCATTCAATCAATCAGCCCGTCAATTTCACCCTTTGCGTTCTTTGTACCATGTTGGATGCCTATGCAGTTTGAAACACTTATCTTGTGTATATTCTTTCTTACTGCAATGAGTACAGCTATCTTCCTCCATTCGTGGCTCAACTCAGCGCATTCTGATCAGCTCATTCTTCTTTTCCTTTGATGTCATGACGATGCCAATTGGATTATCTCCTCCTGTCAGCATCACCGACTGTCTACTATCCTCTCATCAGACATAAGCGTATGCCTCTTCTACTGATAGAAATGGTTTCATCCGCAAAATGTCACTATGAATCTGGTCTATCGGTCATCTAACCCGTCAAGAAAAGTGTATACCCTCTCTTCCTGTATGAGAGAGTTATATCTACCGATATCAACAACGCATTCCATCGGGTTCGGTCGACGAAAGTCAATTTCCCTCCACAAGCCCTACAGGCTTTATAATACTTATCAATTGGCCCACCGGCTTGTCTCATTTTAGTCACCTTTCGTCTCAGATCATATAGTTGGGATGTATCAACCCTATCGAAGTATGTGGTAGCAGCAGCATCCCATACTGCTTTTGCTGTTGGGTAGCGAATGAAGGTACCGATCAAGGATGGGTCCATATTATTTATCAACCATCTCTTCACGATAGAATCTTCAGTCCGCCATTATCGATATGCCGGATCTGCAAGTGAAGGTTGAGGAAGTTCACCATTGATGTATCTCAATCTGTCCTTACCCGAGATGTACATCTCGACTATTTGGGACCACAAGGCATAGTTAGTATCATCTAACTTAATGCCAATCTGAGTTGCTGAGGGATCACTGCTCGGTGTAGGCTTTTGACACCTATTTAGGACTTCCACCATTCTTGTGGTTAAGTCTTCCAGAACTGTGTCATTCTGTCCTTTCCCACTTTCCATTAGTGCAGATGATTCAGCCATGGTTCTTGTCTATAACTAGATTAGAGTAGCGCTTCGAGTAGAGATCCTAGAATCCCTGCTTTGATACCATGTTGGAAAGACAAAAACTCTAGAGAGAGAAACTATAGAGAGAGTTTGAGAGAAACTGTAGAGAGAGTTTGGAGAGAATTTTCTCTTGTATTTCACCTCAGTATACAATGATACAAATGCCTATTTATAGACTTACAAGAATTAATGTCCTACCACCTATTACTCACTGATTGATATCAATCAACTAGATTGATATCAATCACTAATAGATATCAATCTCCACCTATCAATCACTAATTGATACACATTCAAATTTTGAATTGATATTTACACTCTCACCTACCAATTACAAATCAATCTAACTTAGGTAATCAATAACCTTGTCAAAGAAATGTTGGATGTGACTAAGTGTATTGTTGAGCTCAAGGGACTCCCAGATCAAAATATATGTATCAGATGACACACCTGGCAATTGCTTTAGCTCATATCCCTGCTACTGTTTATTGGACAATAAGAAATATGATAGCTCGTGCCTCTCTTATAACAAGCCTCCTGGGCATGACTCACAAGTTATTCAACAAACATACACCACCATAACTTCGGATTAACTAGTCTTGGATGTTAACTAACAATTTTACATTCGACAAGCACAGGCTCATTGGATCTACCACAGAGACATGGTAACTCACAAGCTTAGGCCACAAGCTGAGCAGCATACATGGCTACCTTAAGACACAGCTAGCCAATTGCTATCAACACATTGGTTAGCGGTTTTAAGTAGTTTACATTTCCTGAAAATCGTTTGACGGCAAAGTGCTTAACACGAAAATTAAATTAGGGGAAAATTCTAACTTATTTGAACTCTTAACAATGCTTTTATTGCTCGTGCTTCAAAAAGATGATCAGTAGGTAAAGTATGACCAATCCGTATCCAAAAACCAAATCACTTTTAAAAGTCTACGAAATAAATTAGCAGTATGCTCTGAATTTTACTAAAACATCACAATACATATGCAACTGAGAAGAAGCACGTTTAAGTCTTTCAAATGCTCGTGCACCTTTTCTTGATAGCACATTTGGACGACTTGAAGATTCTCAAGGCATTGATCTATAACAAGGATGACCTACTACCTCTTGAAGTTGGCACTTCTAAGACAAGAGTATATTCACTAATGAATTGCTTTCTGACACATATCCATCAATTTTTGTTGTCCTTTCATTTTCAATTCATTTCTTTTTCTTCACAGTTGGATGGAGTTCTTATTTCTAATCATTGAAACCGGTAGATGTCAATATATTAAGAAGAAAGACTGCATTGCTGCTGATTTCAGATCATGATCTCTCTCACGAAGAGCTTCCTGTGCTCACATATATTTGCACCGGCGGAGCATGATCAAGGCCAGAGTTCCAATATGAGACTGTAAGGCTACCAATCATGGAAAGGTCAGTTACATGGAATGAAGCATATGAACAAAAGTTTAACCAGCTGAAGTCATCAATGCCATGGTACACACTGCATCACCGTTCTTTGCTACAACCAGCTATAACTAGGTACATCAAGGAAGTGTGGCATTGTGAGAAGAAGCTGATGCTGGCTGTATTGAATCCACAAGCTAGAGGGGGTTGTGTAAATGCATTGCACATGGTTTGGATATGGGGAAATCTTTCTTATCCCTTCACCCTAATGAAAGAGGAACCATTGTGGAAGGAGGAAACTTGGACGCTTGAGTTGTTGGTGGATGGCATTGACCATTCCATACTCGAATGGGTAACTTTTAACATTTCTGCTTGATAGATCCAGTAAACTAAAAAATGTACAACATATGTGTGAAATAATAAAACTTGAAAACTAAAAGCAAAATTGTTCTGATATGCACGGTAAAATGCAACTAATGATAAAGTTAGTCGAATTTTAGACCAGATTGCTTAATGAGGGGCAGTAATGGTTCATTCTGTTGCTACAGATTACGCAAGACAAGTTCATCTGTTTGTATGTAGGGGAGAACGTCGGATGGATCCAAAGCTTCACAACAGCAGCTTGGGATGTTGCTAAGGCAGCAGGCATTAACTTAGAAATGGTTTATGTGGGAAGGAACAACAAACATGTTCGAAAGATAAATTCTCAAATACCAACGGAAAATCTCAGTCACTGTTGGAGTGATCCAACATATGTTTGATACTTTTGGACCTGGTGGAAAGCATGTTATATTCAAAGATGCAAGGTCGAAAGACCATTCACGATGATAAATAATGCAGGAGGTAATGACTATCCCCAGCTTTGATGGAAGTGATCACGGATGGGCTCTAATCAGTAGGGGATCGGCTGAAATGGCCAGAGCTAAGGGTGCTACAATGTTCAAAAGCCTTACAGAATTCAGAAATTGGGAAGAAGACGCAAAACAAAAAGGTTTTGCCCCAGCACTCAATGAATACCTTCAGCATCTTCAAACACCTCCGCACTGCATTCACCTTATCCTTCAATGACTTGCTGGCGATCTGTGCAGAAAGTGGCCATCCAATGGAGAAGTACTTAATGCATCGTTGTCGCATTGACTGAGAGACATCATACCTGCTGTATTAAATAAAACCTAGTTTGTGTCATAAGACTTGATCCATATGATAATATGGCTTTCTGGCTTGCAATATAGATCCGATATGGTAATTCCATCAGATTTTTGTAAGGTATTGTATTGCGGGCTTTTATGTACTGTCTAGAGCACCAGGGCTTGTGGTTGTTCTAGAGTAAAACTACATCTGATTATGGGCTTTGGTAATGTGCTATTAACAGCTAAAACATTATCATGGAGTTCTGCATCATTTAACATCTTATACTTTGATGGTTTAATTTCCCTTTATGGGCTTCTGTAAGCCTTTCTAATGCCGCAACTCAGCCTGAAGCCAAATCCAGACTAGAGTAGGACATTGAATTTCAGGCTTGCAAACAAGAAGAGCAAATGGAAAGCAATCTTCCATCATGTTATTTTCAAATGGCATCCTTGTTTTATTCCTGCACAGTAAAACCAACTTTTTCACTAATAAATGGAATAACGAGGACGGATAATTTGCGTGCAGTACCAAACATGAAGGAAGCAACCAAACAAGACATAACGTAGCAGTAATCAGTCACCAATACGTTTCTGTAAGCTTTCTATCAAGAAGAAAAGTTCATGCATGAAAACGACAAATATGTTTTATGTAAGCCTCACCCGCATCTAATTCTTAATTAGACATATGTCCTAGCTAGGACAGGCGATTCTTCACTTACTGTGTACAACAAAGTTTAAATTGTCAGTTTTCTAATCATTTTAGAGAATTTTTATGATTTTTATCAACCTTCCTCTCCTTGATAAAGACAGAAAAGGTCATTCATATATTTGAGGACTGAGTAAGTTAAATGTGACTCAAAAACTAACTCAAGAATCAGTGGCTGCATATTGTTGGTCTAGTCCTCCTTTTTATGAAGATTAACCGATGTAGACAATAACAAAGATTACAATCTGAAACTCCAACAAATCAGAAAAATTCGAAGCACCCCAATGAATATCTACACATGTCAACACCATTGGATTTGCTATCCGACTAGTTCAAACTCGAAGGGGATACTAAGATTTAATAAAATAACTTAAAAATTCCATCTCTGACATATAAATCTGGAAAAACTTTTAAGGCTAATAAAGGAGCAATAAGAAACTAAATAAAATTGCAGCCAGCAGGATATTCTAAAAAAGAAGAAAACTAAACTTTATGAGAAAGCAAAACTCACACTAGTAAACACTAGGAAAGAAAAAATTAGACTTTATTGAATATGCAAAGTATATCAAAATTTGTTTTGTTATCACTTGTTGTGTATCAATGTCTGCTTACGTTACATGATGTGGGTGCAAATGAATCGAGTTTAATCGAGTAGTTCGTAAGTTTGTTTGATCAAAACTCAAGTTTGAACTCGCATTGACCGAGTTCGAGTTTCAGTAGTTCGAGATATTTGATAAGTCGAACTTGAACTTTTTTTTTTTTTTTAGTGTGAGTGGGAGGTCTCGAACCTGGGACCTCTCACTTACACTCCCTCTTCACAAACCGCCCAACCCCTCCCTCCCCCCAAAGTCGAACTTGAACTTAATATGTAAACTACACACACACACACACATGTTTTTTAATCTTGTTTATTCATTAGTATAAATGTCCACCTTAAACCTTATCTAAAATTGTATAAAATGTAAATTTGTATTCTGAAATTTGATTAGAGTCAATTGAACTCAATTGGACTTGATAATTATAAACTCGAGTTCAAACTCAAATAATGTGAAATAAAATCGACTTTGAATTCAAACTTGACTTTCAAGAGTTTGACGAGTTCAATTTTGAGATTCAGTACAAGTTTTGTATCTCAACTTGATTACAATCCTATACACCACATAATTGGAGTTGGTAACTATAGAAGCTCTGGATTCGTCAATTATTCGGCCGACCTACGGACTCCGGAGTCAATGTCAATAATGCGATTATTAAAATATGGTACACTTCAGGTCCATATCCGCTTATTTAAAAAAAAAAAAAAAGGTTCACATCCGATGAAGACACTGGTCCAACCGGTTCAATCCCTTACGACGGTCCAAAATTCTGGCCGTCCGTGCCTTATTTGATTTTAACAAACTAGTTCACTACGCTTCTGAAAGAACAATTTTCCACAATTTGAGTATTGAAGCGTTAACACGCAACTTTCCTCTGACTTGTATACTTATACACTGCCAAATTATAATTAGAATTGCTCATTTTTAAGGCCATTGTTCATCTATGGAAGTATTCTACTGTTAAGTTTAATTTGATGACCACGCAAACTAAAACCAAATTCCAAGATATCACCTTAAAATCCAAATCCTAACTTAAATGGTCAAAAATAACTTCAAAACAAAGTACTGATTAGTGGTGTTCATACTTCGGAAAAAATAAAAAAATCGACCGATCTAGTCTAGATTTGATTTTGGATTTTGGCAAAACCGAATTTAGAAAACCAAAATACGAAGTTTGGTAAAACGGTTCTGAAATTGATATTGAAAATACATTACCGAATTATAGATTATCAGCCAAATTATTGAAAATTTTATAACATAAGGTTATATAAACACACTAAATATAAGAGTAAATCTTAATCCTGTTACTACATACTAATTAGTAGTTACAAATTAGATAACTTAACTATAACTATACTTGGAAGTCAAATTTTGATGGAAGCTGTTATGCTGAAGTTTAGCTTGACAATTTAATTTGGAGTTCTTGTTTATTTCAATGTTGTTAAAAATTGAGATAATGGGTTAGGACTTACGATTATGAACTTTTTTTTTTTTTTTGGCACATCATTGTTTGAGTTAAGTTGATTGAATTTAGCTAGAAAAACATATGGAATATTATATTACTATAATAGTTTTTTTGAGAAAATTAAAACATTTCAACTCACTATTGACATTTTAGATTTTGGATATTATCGAATAACCAGTTCTCCGGTCCAATTTACGAAACTAAAGTTTGGCCAGTAATTGGATGTCGATCTTAAAACATTGATTCCTAAATTCCCAAAATTTTTTTATTGAATTTCCAATTATCAGCTGATGAACACACCAAGTACTAATGTAGACTTTTTAGTCTAAGAAGGCCCTTAAGCATTGTGATTAGGCATGTTAACAGTTCGGATTAATCGAAATTCAATCCACACGCTATATACTTGATAATGTTTAGCTTTAATTTCTCAAACCCAGACTCTACCTAGAATTAGATCTCGTGAGAGAGTCATGGTTCTAAATAAATTCTAATTTTTTATGATCCATATCCGTGCTGAAATTCAAACCTGACTTTACTCAAACTCAAATTAGGTTATTTTCTATCAGTAAATTTATAAAATAACCTAATTTGGATTTGGATGTAGAAAAAAATTTGAAAATAAATAGAAGTCATTGATAATAGTTCTTTCTTTGAGTTCATAAGATTAAATTCAATTTCTTGAATGTTAATTTTATCCTTTGAAAATAAAAATTGGATGGTATTATATTATTTTTGAACTCTATATATTTTAAAATATTTTTACTTTAGTTCTTCACTATATATTCAGAAAAATACCTATACATATCCATTTAATATCTAAACCCATGAGGATTTGAATTTAAATATACTTTTTTAGATCTATAGGGATCTAGATTTGGAATTGAGTCTAATTAAATTTAAGGGAAAAAAATCTTAATGGCCATTAAACTATAATTTGCATCTACTTTTGACTATCAAACTATTTTTCATCTAAGTTCAACCACTCAACTAACTAATCAGTATACTCATGGTCATTCCATTAGATTTTGCTCTTAATCTATAAAATAAATCAACCACATGTCAAAACTTAAGGGTAAATATGTCCACTAACCTTCTTGACTAGAAGACAAAAAATCTCAACAGCTAGTAAACTGTTTTGATTGTGCACTTTTAGCCACTCAATTATTTTTTGATTCAATGGCCACTCAATTTATAAATGTATATATTAGTGGCCATTCTATCCAAATTTGGTGTTAATCCTAGTGGAATAAGTTGGATATGCACTGTATACGCCAGAGATCATGGGTAAATTCATCCAAATAGGTGAAACAAAAATCTTAAATAGTCATTGACTATACAAATAATACAATTTTAGTGATCTTTCATTTAAATTGGCTAGTCAACTCACCAAAATAATATATTAGCGAGCTTTTATTTAAAATTTTTTATTACATTTAGTATTTTCATTTTATTTTTAATGTTCTTGGAAATAATTCATAAGAACTAAAGCATATAATTTAGATTTTTTGTCAAAACTTATATATTAAAATATACTAAAGCAACAATTATAGATTCCAAATTTCTTTTTTTTTGTTAATAAAACAATATGAAACCCTAGATGTAAAAAATCTAAAAAATTGACCTTACAAAATTATCCTTACTTTTTGGTTCATGAAATGCATATAGAGCTCATTTCATCAGTATAATAGAAACATTTTATGGAGTGACCACTAGTATACTAATTTAAGAGTTTAGTGACTATATTGAAGCAAAAGATATTTAAGTGGTCAAAAGTGTACGAGTGGAATAGTTTAGTGGCTATTAGAATTTTTAGATTTGGATTGAAAAGTTCAATGGACATATTTATCCTTAAATTTTAACACATGATTTGCATGTAGTTGATTTATATTAGAGATTAAGACCAAAATCTGACAAAATGGCCATGGATGTATTGTTTAATTAATTAAGTGACTGAATTGAGACAAAAAATAGTTTGATGATTAAAAGTAGATGTCGAGTACAGTTTAATAGTCGTTGAGGTTTTTTGCCATTCAATGAATCTGGATCTAAATCAAAGAAAACCAATGCAGACCCCACCCACTGAAATGCCTAATTGTGATGGGGATGACTAGATGACTAGATATGCATTTCAGACACAGAAGATGACTAGATGGTGATGTGTGGGTTTTGTTATGAATTAATTAATACTCAATATTATATTCCAATCTCATTTAAACGTACGAAATTTCTCGTCAATGGCTAGTTTTTGTTCTTTTGGTACATTGCTGACTCCTAATGCTAAACTAAACTTTCTGATCAACAACTACATCAGTTGCATAATTCTTCCAAAAGTCAATAACTGAAAGCTTTGTCCTCAATCACAGACCTCCAGATAGTAGCGATTCTGCAACAGAGGAGGAAGCGTGTGAAAATGGCTTGTCCATCGATGATGGATATGACAAGTTAAAATCACTGAAACCTTCCTGACTTGCAAAAGACAGGCCAGTGGCAGAAATCCCAAGTGAGCGTAAATCTGGCAGTGCCAAAGCGCTGTCCAAGTATAGAACAACTTGACGCATGCTTGGCCTTGCCGTGGGATCTGACTGCGAGCACACCAATCCGAGCTTCGTAACCAATTCCACCTCCTCTTTCACATAATCAAGTCCCAAGTTTGGATCAACTGCTTCAAGAATTTGTCCTTTGTTCCAGCAAGAAAATACCCAATCAACCAAAATGGCACCCTCTGTTGCAGGACACCGTTCTATTGGTCTTCTGCCACAAACTACCTCAAGCATAAAGGCTCCAAAGGCGTATACATCTGTTCTTGTTGTAGCCTTGCCAGTTCTAGCATGCTCTGGCGCGAGGTACCCAATTGTGCCAACCACATGAGTCGTTTGAGGATCTGTCCCATGATCATACAATCTGGCAAGCCCAAAATCTCCTAACCTTCCATTCAATTCACTGTCTAACAGGACGTTGCTGGCCTTTACATCTCTGTGAATCACTATTTGTTCCCAACCTTCATGTAGATAAAACAATCCAGAGGCTACACCTTTTATGACTCGAAATCTCTGGTTCCAGGTCAGGGTGTACTTAGGCTGCTCGTATAGAAACCTGTCCAGGCTTCCATTTGGCATGTATTCATAAACCAATAGCAGTTCATCTTTTCGCCTGCAGTAACCTAAAAGTGGAACCAAATTTCTGTGACGTAGCCGGCCTATGCTGACGATTTCTGCCACAAATTCTTTCATTCCTTGCCTGGAGTCATGTGATATCCTCTTGACAGCAACCTCAAGTTTGGAGCTAGGCAGGACTCCCCGATATACCCTACCAAAACCACCTCTTCCCAGTAACTCCTTGTCACTGAACCTTTTTGTGGCGATATACAAATCTTTGTACTTGAATCTGTGAGGACCATAATCATGCTCCCAATCCTCAAGAACTTCTGCAAACTTCTTCTTTATTCTCACATGATAGATTACGCCAGAGATTGCAATTGATAGAGAAATGATCAAAATGATAGGTAAACCAATGGTTAATACTTTTGACTTTTTCTTAGGCCCAACTCGTGGGAGCTTAGGAAGTTGAGAAGGATCAAGCCCTTGTGCCATACCATTCACCTTGAAACTCCATCCCAGAAGGCAATGGAATGTTGGCACAGAACCAGTAGATGATGAAAATCCGATGTACATGTTTTCATTTAAAACTGGTGAAAGATCATAGGATAAAGATAAAAGAGGTTGGTTTGGTTTAGTTCCATGTATTGGAGCTAATGTGACACTTATATGCTTAGCTATTCCATCATAATCCACCCAAACTTGCATTGCTTTACCACTAATAAGAGTCAAATTCTGAAACTTACCATTGCCATTGGAATAGTAACCTGCTGGTTCTGCTAGTGTAGAGTTCAGCCCATTGATGTCGATCCCAACGTGATTATCATTTATATCATCGAACTCGCTGCTTTGGATTGTGTCAAGTTCCACTGCAAAGACGTGATTGGACGGTTTTCCGTTGTTGATATCATTGAAGAGGCCGAGGTGGTGACTAGGAAGAGCTCCTGGAAGGCCTCTTGTTGGTGCAATCACGAAAGCCAATCCGTGGCCGCTCAAAGTAGGATATTCAGACACTACAGCAAAGATGAAGGTGGTGGAAAAGGAGAAAGCAGAGGAATTTGTTGAATTCTTGAATCTGACAGGATTTGGAAAGAAGGCATGACCTTGTTGTTGCGTGGTGGCATCAGTTAGCTTCAAGAGGCAATTTGGCATGACCTGAGCTATGCCATCCAGGCTCAAGTTCGTGGAACTGAATCCATTGTAGGTGATACTAAGGTCCTGGGAAGATGCAAAACCAGTTAGAGCAGAAACCACAAGAAGTATAAGCTTGATGAAAACCAGCATGGCTAGCTGATGGCTGAATGATGATACTATCCTGAAAATCCCTCCAAAGTCCAATAATGGTTTAAGTAATTTCTTCGCTTGTAGTTTGTCAATATGGAATCAGCAGAATTAGTTGACTCTGGCAAGAGACCCAGACAAGAGATTCTAAATTGCAGGCTCGGAAATACTGTTTGATTACGCTAATGATGGAGCTTGCTTTAATTTCTCCAGTTACCGTTACCAGTCGAATCCAAAAACCGTCACTGTCATGTACATTTTAATGTGACTCCAATATTTTCCACATGGTAACTAATCTAAACAGTTTTGAGATCAAATTCTGATTTCTGAGAAGCTTCTGGTCTCACTTAAGAGTTGTTGAACATAATTCTGGGAAGATGACAAAATCAGATTTTTTTCATCTAGAACATTAGCAATTTGCAGCTGATTCATGTATACGTTTATAATACTACCAAATGAATGTCAAGACAATACTGGTTGCCAGTGCTGTAGGACTAACCTGTTTGGGATCTCGCTTCTTTGGCCCCAATCCCAGTGGTCCTTCGTCCCCATTTCGGCTGTAATGAAACTGACCTGTACAATGGAGGAAGGAAAACCTCTGCAAAAGATTCCGCGATTCCTAGATTTCTCATGATTTGGGTTAAGGTGTCACAGTTAATTTTTCCTTAAGACTAATGGTTAATATTAAGACGTCAGAGTCAAACTTGTCCAAATAAATACGGAAGATAAAAATAAGGTATATACAAAATAAAAAACGATGTTAAAGATTTGCAATCATTAAAGATTTGGTTTAGAGACATCAGACATAGAATGATATTTCCAAACCTGTAACGACAATTGCAATGATTAAAGATTTGGTATTTTCCATATTTCTTACTTATTTATTTTTATTTTCCTTTGGTCCTTTTCATATTTGGAAAAAAATTAAGATATATTAAGATTTAGTAAACCAAAGTACAGGCTTTTAAAGTCATCTATTTTCTTCCCAAAGGAAGGAGAAAAAGAGAAAGAAAAGGCAAAAGTAAAAATAAAAAAAAGTAGTGAAAGGATGAATTTGTCAATTGATTAGTTTGACTTTGGCGTTTATATTGACAGTTAACATTGACGAAAGAACTAATAGTGATACTTTAACCCAAACAATGAAAGAGTTAAGTATAGATTTATAAATCATAGGAGGATTATGTAGTTAAAAACCAAATCACAAGGGCAAAAAGTAATTTACCCTTATTAATAGGCCTAATTTCACTTTGCACTTCCAAACTTGCACATGATTCTCACCTTGCATGTTAAAATTTTAATTTTGAACATTTTGCTATCTAATGTTTCAGATTGTCCCACTTAATTTCAATCAACAATAATGTTAACAGAACTAACTAAAATAGAGAATTGTATGGATTTACACGTTTTTTGGATGATTGATAGAGATTGTAAAATGACAATAATATGTGTGTATATATATATATATTGTATATACCATCCTCAATGAAACAAATATGAAAAGTTAGGATGTAAAGTGTCTAAAATTGAAGTTTAATATACAAAATGCGAATATGGATGCAAATTCATAGGTGCAAGATGAAATTCTATGTGTCATGGCGCTGAAAAGTCTGCTATGGCCTTGAGATAAGCTTAAACAACGTATGATTTTGATATCTATCCTATGCGTCAAGGCGCTGAAAAGTCCGCTATTAATACGATAATATCTGCACAAATTGATCTCGAATTGTAGGTTCTACTCCTCAAAGGCAGCTATCAGCATGATAATATTTCCAACCACTTTTGTGATATATCTAGAAGCCATTTCGTACCTCTTCTTTCTTCTACGCTTCAGGAGCAAAGACCAACCACGAGATCTATTAGAGACTAGATGGTGTATATACGTAGTTAATCAACACTCAACATTCCGTTGTTGAAGGCCAAAGTCATATTTCTTGCGTAAAATAAAAATGAAAATAAAAAGATAGCAAATTTTAATATTCAATTATTTCGTTTCACACTTCTGTACCAAGGATCATAAAACTACAGCCTACTTGTGTCTGTTCAAAGAAAACTCCTACTTTTTAATGCCATAAAATTTGGACCTGAAAAAGCAAAAAAAAAAAAATCCCTGAAAGTTTTTGAATTAGGTAGAAGGTAATCCACAAATCACAATGCAAAACCAAAAATGCACGGATATAGTGTTTCACCGTGTTTGCTATTTTTGACAGGAAAGTGGGAAGGGGAGGGGTCTTAGTAACAGACAATAACTGTGTTTGTTTTAATGACTTGTCAATTAAAAATTTAGAAAAGCGATGAAGATGCCATGCATGTGGTTTTATTCTTCTGGTTTTTTTCACTTGTTGTAGAGTTTTCATTATATTCCAGTAAGCAAAGTCTGCCTCCAAGAAACGGTCCAAACACTTTTAGAAACAGTCCAAAGCATAGTTTAGGGAGACTAAAGATTTCGTCATGGGAACATATGCTCATTTGGCTTGGCGAAAATTTTCCATTGTTTCAAATGGCTTGCACCTATTACACATACCTAGGAGGAAAGGGTAGGAAAGGAAAGCAATTCTCGACTGCTATTTTGTGCAAGAACTCATTTGAGTTTGACTTGAAAATTAATGAAATCAAACATGAGCAGCATTTTTTAATTGACAAAGTTTTAAATTCGGTTTGAATTTGGCTTAATTAGCATATGATTTTAAACTTATATCTTAAGTAATTTAAGCTACAGGAATTTGATTTGAATTCAATATGATAAAAGCTATTCTAAATTTTGCTCACCAAATAGACAAGTCAAATTTGAATAAAATTTCTAATTCATTAACATAGACAAACAGGTTTAAACATTAACCTTTTAATTTTTTTTATTCTCGTTTACACCATGATCCATCCCTGGTCTTCAAAACACAATGTTGCATCCTAACTGAAAAACCGAACAGGCATTTGAGGGTCCAACCCAACAAGTATAATGGGTGATTTTTTTTTTTTTGAATTTTCGTATTTTGCATAAAACCAAAAGATATGAACTCAACATAATCGATGGAAGCGTCATATTGGATGCAGTCTAATAGATAGACATAGGACTTATCTGATCGGACTAATGCATGATTCGTACAAAAAGTAGAATTTATACATTAATTCATTAATATTATCTAAAAAATACATTAATTCATTAACTCAATCGATACTTTAAAACAATCCTAATTTTGCTCCAACTCTAAGCACATCTACGCGGCCTCAGAAATTAATTCAGACAAAATTATTGCAGATGCAGTTACATGTGGAATCTATCAAAGTTAAAAGGGCTAAATCCAACTTTCAAAAGATACATCGATGAAGTTAAAAATACGTACTAAATCTTAAATAAATGATAGATCGCTAGACATGAAGCTGATGTTCTGATTCTTTTCCACCGACAAAGAACTCAACCCACAGTCATAGCAAAGGCTTACTTAGGGGACTTTTTGGTAATGTTTATGTTTTTCGATTTATGTTCTTTGACATAAATAGAAAAAAACAATTGCTCTAGTCTTTATCATGAACAAAACAGAAATATTTTTGGTGCGTCATATTGTTTTAAGAACAATAAAATGTAAAGATGTTTGATTAGATAGAGCATTTTGTTTTAGTCTTTTTTTCTTTCTTCTTTTCTTCCTTCACACCCAGCATTAACATTCCCTTAAAGAAATTCTGAATTAACTGGATTGCTATCACCAAATTAAGAACAATAAACAAAGTTTATCCTCAAAGACATTCTGGATTAACAGAATAGTATCACCCAATTAACCACAATAAACAAAACTAAAAATCAGCTCTAATATCAATCATTACATTCACCTTTGTTTTATCAATATCGCCAAAATTATTAAAACTTTCTCCAAAGTAAGCACTGACATTAATAACAATTCACCGAATAATTAAATAACTAACCAAAATCAATGGCCAAATAATCGATCAACAATTAAAGGATTTCACCAAAATTAGCCCAAAAGCATAATTAAAAAACCTCGAAATTTATAAATTGTGACAAAGAATTTAACAAAAAACCAAACCCCAGATTATCCCAATCACCAAAATTCACCAAAATAAGTCCAAAATCGCAAAAATCAGCCCAAAAATCACTGTGTCATCCAAAATCTTAAGGCGGCAACAAGGGCTATCTATCCACATAGACCGATGTCAAGGAGATTTAGGAGCCGTGAGTGTGGAGAATTCAAAAGTTTTCCTCTCATGCAAACAGCCGTAAGATTCCCCTAGTTGATATGATATAATCCAAAACGGGCGAAAATTGCCACAAAAATTGCTGAAGGAATGGACTCTACAGAGTCTTCATTTACTTCTCAACTATTCAGTCCAGTGTTTTATCATATTCGTTGAACAATGAGAAACATTCTTTTTGATGTTATACAAACAAACCTTTTTTTTTCAAATCGTTCATCCTTTTTCAAAAACAAAAACATCTTTAACAAATTCTGTTTCTTGTTTGTGTTTGTAAAATTCTACAAACTTGAACCCAAAAAAAAAAAAAAAAAAAAAAAGGTTATCAAATGGCTTGTTAGTATTTATTTCTTCGATGCAGTTCATTGAAAATCATGATATAGAATGATTTCGTTGCAATTAATTACTATTTTGTCCGCCTCAATTTTCTTAGGATAGAGTTATTAGTAGGCTACTAAAACCTTTCAATATCCTTACTTGACTCATACACTATTTTTTATGCCAAATAGAAACTGAACTCATAAAAGAATTTTACATTGTTAAAATTTTTGAAACAAATTATGGAATTAATGCATGAGAATATTATTACAGAGCCGACAATATTGCTAGGCAATGAAGGCTACACCAAGGAACCAATAAAAATGCGTAGCAAAGCAACAAGAAGTTAAGTTTTTTTTTTCTAATATTCATTCTATAACAAGACAAAAGTAGGCTGTAAATGTATCGTGTCATATCATTCTCGTATCATATTATAATCATGTTCGTGTCAAATAAGTACATGTCCACAAATGACACACTAAACTTTCTGTCATGTTCGTGTCATAATTTATTTATTAATGTGTCGTGTCGTGTTTTAATCCATTTCATCCATTTAATTTTTTAAATTGAAGTTACTAACGAAACATTACAAAATATCAAAAACTCTAATCTACCTTTTCCGAATCTTTGTAACTTCTGATCCCAAGTAATACATTTTTACGAAAACAATTGATTTGTGGTTGAAAATTTTGATATGAATTCTCAAAGGTTCTTTTCTATAATCTTTTGCCTCCAATGTTCAAACAATGAAGGAACTAATTAAGTTTCCAATCTCGATTAATTTAGGAGCGACTACAAAGAAATTTAGCATAAATAACAATAAGACTTTTTGTCAAATGAAAAAAATACTTTTGGGGTACTCTACTAGTTTATGTAGAAAGGAATAACTATTTTTATCATACATTTAGCAGGAAATAAAAAAACAGATTTAGTGTAAATAGATATGCAAGAAATGAAGAAATTCAATTTGTGCTTTTTTCTAATTTAAAATATCTTAATTAGTTAATTTTTTGTCCAAAAAAATTTGTTTGAATTATTAATTATTTAATGGCTTCTACTTTCTATATTTGGTTTTAAATTAGAACAAAATTTTTAAGAAGTGAATTTAAAGAAATTTAGTTTAGATAAAAAAGAGAGCCAAGTAATTTTTTTAATTATATAATTTTGATTTTGATGTACATTCTAGAGGTATCAAAAGAAATAAAAATCTCTAATAGAAATGATAATTCGTGTTACAAACGTGTTGTGCTGTATTTGTTGGGTTACCATGTCAATCCACAAGTTCTAATGGATTAATAATATGTCATTCGTGTCAACTCACGTGTTGATCCATAATGACCTATTTTCTTTTTGTGTCATAATTAGGTTGACCCCATTTTAACACAAATTCTTTCGTGTTATATTTTGATCAGATATTTCTTAGGTCGTGTTCGTATCGTATCATCATGTCGGGTCTTGAACTGCCATCCTTACACCGACAATTGGTGAGTTGGTCGGTTTTCGGGTGGGTTGGTGTTAGGTTTTTATTTAAATAGGCCATACCAAACCCGCCGAACTACAGATTGGGTTGATGTATAATTGATCATATTGGGTCTACTCAAATCTATGGCCCAACATATTATTTTATATATTTTAATACATAATATTCTCTCACACACATTTACACACATAAAATGATATTTCTACACATATAAACATATTTTCATAGACATAAACATATTTTTAACACTGAAGCACTTCCACACATATAATTGCACACATACTAACTTTTTGAACTACTTGGATAGACAAATTAAAAGTAGAAAATTCTATTGGAGGCCATTTGAATCGGCCCAATGACCAAGGGAGGATTCTTAGAGTCTTCCCCACTATCAAGTTTGGGGTTCAAATCCGATGCCTAACAATTAGGGGTGAAAAGATTATGGGGAGGGGTGGGTGGAAAGGTGGTAGGGAGGGATCGGAAGGTTACAAAAAAATCCCTTTGAAAAAGCAAATCAAATCATGTAAAATGCAATCAAAGGAATCACCAAATTGAATTGAAAAATTATAGAATTCAAATAAATGGAGTCATCTAAATAGATTTTTTTCTTTTTTTCTTTGAGCAACATCTAAATTGATGTTAGGAAATAAAGTCGTTTCTGTCGAATTGATAAAATAGAGGTTACACCACAAAAGGATAGAATTGCAAATTTACAATTTTTTTTTGGCAAGTTATGGGGTTAAAAATGTTGATTGGTACTCCAATACCTGGTATACACAGAATCAATTTGTATACAAGCTGGAGCAGCGCATGTCTTATACATTTACTATTTTTTAAACAAATTTTTTGATATGTAAAGAGTAAGGCATGAGCTTCGTATTAAAATTTGTTATCATATTTTATTTTTTTCAATATTATTCTTATAAAAGTAAAAAATTACTAAAGATAACTACTAAATTTGAGAATTTTTGACTTGTTTTTCAACAATTTCATTAATAAAATTCACTTTTCGTGTACAAAAAAGGGACACTAAAAGGAAGAGTCAAGCAAATAGATAAATAACACGATGAAATAATGAAAAAGGCATAAATAAAAAATTTCCCATCTTGGAATTATGTTTCGTATAGAATCAACTACAAATCTTGAGCTTTGTTTGGTTGGTGAGTTTTGACTTGTTTTTAATAGGCAACATGTTTTACAACTATGTCAATAATAATCTTCTAAAACATTCCCAAGGTTCTTAAATTACATACCTTTAAAAAATACACAAAGCTTTTTCTTTCTTTGCTTTCTTCTTCTTCCTCCTCTTCTACCTCGACCCATCATCATCGGCCAGCACTCCACTAGCATCGACAGTGAAAGCTCCTCCCTTCTTTTCCCTCCTTCTCTCTCTCTCTTTCTCTCTCTCTCTCTCTCTTCCCTCTTCCCTTCTTCCTTCTCTTCTAGCTTTTTTGGCCTTTTTCTCTCTCCCTTCTCATTCTCTTTGATAGATGTCAAGTCTGTGAAATAATAATCAATAAACCTAACTGTTAATGAAAATAACCAAAATCCAATTCCAAGAACTGGAGCAGGGAATCTGGATGTGTAATGGGTTACTTAATTCACCCTGTTTCCAAAGAGTATGCTTGATTCGATATACCAGAATTAATTAACTTGTATATAGTGGCAAATAGGGTCGTCTCCACAGGGATCGGGGGAAAATCCGTTTCTTCTCAAGTACAAGAAATGGGGGGATTTTTGAGGCAATAAAGAAATAATTAAAGATCAAATAACAAGGCCAATAACTAAAATAAAAGAGAATTAAATTTATGATAGATGAGTTCTAATCAAAGATTCAACTCCTCAGACACAGTCCATATACCTGATCATCGATGCAAATTTAATTCATTAATTCATTAGTAGGTTGGTTATAGCTGCCGGATAAGCTCTCTAACGACCAACTTCTTCTTAGATTTTAGGTAATTAAGGTACGCCAACTATCCCTAATTAAGAAATAACCCTAGGAACGCCCGTAGGATTTAATTTCTCAATTGCACTAAGAACTAGAAAAACTCAAACTCCAACCAACAAATACACTACCAGGGTTCATTTAGATTAGATTGCACGTTCCCCTAACGTGTATTAACGTTAGTTACCACTAATATTAATCTACTAAACAATTACGGAATTAGCAAATTAAATTGGCGGTAGATTATCAATTAATATGAATATCGGGCCCTTGACATCCCAATAACAAAATAATCATAAGATCATAAAACAAAGAATGTACAAATACCAAAGAATTAAACGAACAAAAGATAAATTAGTTAGATCTCACAGATATTTTGGACCACATCGTCGAGTTGATTCTTGACTAGACAAAGAAATTAACCACGCATCACGTAAGAAATTCCACAAGAGATTTCAATTGAAATTGTTAAAGCCATCTGTGAATTCTCCAAGTAAAAAGTAGCGAAAAGAAAAGAAGAAAAAGCTATCGCTAGTTTTTTTGTTTCTTTCATTCAATGTCTTCCGTGCAGCCAAACTGAAAACTAAACTACTAATCACAATCTCTCTGGCTTGCGGGGCCGAACTACCAAAAATAAAAAGAAAACCTAATCTACGTCAACTAGGAGACTTCCCTTGATACCCATCTGCCATGGAAAAGGAAAACTCCTAATACTAATCAAATAGGAAAGTTCTAAAAAGAATCAAACTCACAGTTTCCTAATAAAAATATCAAAACAGTTTCCTAATAAATATCAACTACTAAATAGGAAAACGTAATTAATTCTAGCACATCTTCAGATTTGAAATCCTAAAACCCTTGAAAACTGCCCACGTGCTTTTGGAATCTCGACAACTTGGACTTGGATATCTGACTTAGGAGTGCCCACACCTAACTATCAGGAAGTTTTTTGGAATTACAGATTTCCAAATCTTTTCTGCCAAATTTTGCATTTAATCACCAAATATCCAAACTCGGTAGAATCCACCAAATAGTGCAATTTTTAGTCTAAATAATTGGGAAATATTAACACAATAAACAACTAAAATGCAACCGATCACTCTTTCCTTCTCCCCCTCTCCTTTCTTCTTTTCCTCCCCCTCTCCCTTACTCTGTCCATATCCCCTCCATAGCAACTTCTAGTCAAATGTCAAGAGCTAATCTCTTCTTCTCCCATCCTTCTTCTCCTCCCTTTTCTTCACCCCACCCACATCCCCTTTCTGTTACCTTATGGTCAAGTGACCAAAGCTAGTCCCCTCCTCTCCCTCTCATTCACCCCACTCACCTCTCCCTTCTTCATGGCCTCTAGTTGAGTGGCCGTATTAGGTAGCTTGAGGGGAAGATAAGCAGGGTGAGAAAGAGGGGAGAGAAGGATGAGGGAGGAAGGGGAGAAGAGAAGAGAGAGAGGAAGGGGAAAGGGAGGAAGGAGGAGAAGAGCAAAAAGGAAGGAAGAGAGGGAGGGAGAGGAGAAAGAGGGGAAAAAAAAGAAGGGTGCCAGCTGCCGATGGTAGGAAGGGGAGGAAAAGTAGTGGTGGAAGAAGGATGAAAAATAGTGGTGGTGTGGGAACTTAGAAGAAGATGGAAAGGAAAAAAAGAAAAAGTAAAAGAAAAAGGAAAAAAATATTTCCCCCAAATTCTTAAATACGCAAATGTTTTTCCATAAAATTTACAGTAAATTACAGTAAAATTTTATAAAAACTTTCAAAAAACACATCATACAAATGGAGCCTTGATTTAAAAATTCTAATGGACTATCAATTGAGAATGTACTGAAACTATGCTAGGAAATTTGGAACTAGAAAAAGGAACCTAACCCTTGCTAATTATGAACTAATAAAGTGGAAGTAAAGCTAGGCTCTTTTGATTGGAGAAAGTTTTGTTCTTTTCTACTTGACTTCCTTGCTTTTGTACCGACATTCCTCAAGAGTTTATTCTTAATTAAACCTCTGTCTTGTAATTTATTCTTTTGGGATGAGATTCCCATCTCGTAATCAACGTTCCCTTCCTTAGATCCTTTATTTGGTCATCAATCGACTCTTTTATTTCTTATCAACTTTCTGAGGCATTTCCATATTCTAAGATATGCTTAGGTTGGACATTAGACCAGCTGAACTTATTTCATATCAATTCACAAATGTAGATAAAAAAGAAAAAATATTAACAAATATCGAGGTTTTCCTAATCACTATACACCATGGTAGGAGGATTTTTCAATTCTTAACTATACGGCCACCTAAAACATTAAGGGGGTGCTTGATTCAAGCTTAGAAATTGGAATTGGAATTAAAATCATATATAAAAAATCAGTATGGATTTTGGGCAAAGTTATCATTACAATGACTAGTGTTTGGTTAATTTTTACGGCGAATGAATTTCAAATAAAATTGTTTCATTTTTTAAAAATATCTTTCTAACCCATTGACAGGTGTCGAACCTGTGCAATAATAAATATTAAAAATCCCAATTACCACCACAATTAATTACAGAATAATTCTGAGTGCTGGAACAGGGACTCCGGATGTGCAATGGGTTACTGGGTTCACCCTGATTCCAAGGAGTATGCTAAACCCGATATACCAGAATTATCTCTAAGAAAATATTAATTTGTAGTAGTGGCAAGCAGGGTCGTCTCCTCAGGGAACGGTAGGAAATTGTTTCTTTCTAAGTCACGTGAAAATGGGGGGTTTGGATGGGATAGAACTAGAAATAAAATAAACAAAATTGGAAAACAAAAATGAAAATACCAATTAAATAAATCACCAGAGAACAACCAGAGAATAATTCAATAGAAAGAGCAAGTAATAAAATTCTACCCAAAGGAACAACTTCTCAGGCACAGTCCAGTCAAATGATCATTGATGCAGAAATATTTCATTCATCTGTCACTAGGTTAGTTATAGCTACCAACAAACTCTGACAGCCAACTTTTCCTTACTTTTTCGACAGCCAAGGAACGACCGTTAACTGTTTCCCTAACCAAATACCAACCCTAGGTACGACCATAGGAATTTAATTACCCAATTGCATTAAAAGTTAGAAAAACCCAACCCTAATCAATGAACATGCTAAGAGGGTTGGTTTAAGTTAGATCTTACGTTTTCCCAACATAAAACCAATTATGGTGGTCACCACTAATTATTAACCAAATGAACAATTACGGATTCAATTTAGTTTATTTGACAGTAGGCTATTAGGTTAAATTAAATATCCGGCCGTTGACATTCCATTAACAAAATAACCCTAAACAATTAATCCAAGAAATGTATGAATAGTAACTAATTAAAAGAAATGATAAAGATTCGATTAGATCTCACAAATAGTATGAACTACACCTTCGAGTTGCCCTTTGAGTAGACGAGAAATTTAGCCGCTTCTCATTGAGAATCGTAACCAAAGGATGTTTGAGGATGTTGCAATTTTAATTGACTAAAAAGAAGAAGAGAAGAAATGACTTAAGCTGCAAAAACCATCGAAGGCAAAAGTTAGGCTGCTTCCAATCAAGTCTCCAAGCGAAGTCTTTCCCCAATCAATTCAAAACAAAAACTAGAACTAACGCTTAGAAGAAAATCTACAGAAAAGTTTGGCAGCCTCAATTCCTCCCCTCAAGCTCTCAAAGATAACCTATAAATATAACAAACGAAAGCTTCCCTAAGCTTCCTTACCTAATGAGGACTCCAAGAGTTCTAGTCCTCTTTGGAATCTAAACTACTAAGCAAAGAAATAATACCGGAAACTAATTACAACTTGCCTAATAAAAGGAGTCTTTAACCACTTCCTAAAAGTAAATGGAATCTTTGTTTCCAAATATTCAGCAATTACCTTCCGTAGGAAAGTGATTCACTTCTTCAACAAGGCCTCCTTCCATTAACACATAGCGTGCTTTATCTGAAATTTCCATTCAATTGCACCTTTTAATTCCCAATTTAATTGACCTAAATCAATGCCAAAAACCAAATATAAGTAGAATCAAGCAATTAACACAATATTTAGGCCATAATTAAGGGGAAATATGCATAAATATTGTGCACAATTAAGGACTTAACAAATTCCCCCACACCAAGACAATGCTTGCCCTCAAGCATTCACTAATCTAAAATTCAAACTCAAGATGACAAAAGTAGAATAGCATAATATCATAGCACAAATACTCTACATTCCCTCAACAATGTCATCAAAATCAGGATATTCAAGACTTGACAATCCTCACATGGATAATTGTATATTCGTTCGGCACTCAAGATTTTCAATAGGGACATGTACGCTCAAATCAACACCATAGAAAGTCATTTCCATAAGCTTGCTATTCTATCACATCTCCACCATGAAATATGAATTTAAATGCAAGAATCAAAGGGTCTTTAACAAGGGTTGTAACGGGGTTTAGGATAAAGGTTGGACAAAAAGGTAATTTAGGTTACATATATCAAAGGGAATATCCAATCATCCTTTACATGAATTGAAATATCATCTTCATTCATATAGTTAGCTCTTAAGTACGACAACAACTCCAAAGCATAGCAAGTGCATACAAAACAAGGGGATTGACCGTTTATCAAAACACAGCACTTATTTACAAGAGTGCTTCACACATTTTTTTTTCGTTCTTTTTCTCTTTTTTTTTTTATTTTTGGGATTTTTTTTGTTTTCTTTTTGTTTTTTTTTTGTAACAAGACACTAATAACAAACAAACATAAAAGCACTTGCTAGCTATAGATATAATCAGCTCCCTTCACTTGTGATATCATCATGCAAAAGAACATTAAGTTATTCCTTTGACATAGGGTTCAAACAAAGAGGTTTTAAACAAAGAGGTTAAAGGGTGATAAAATGTGTTATTAAACAAAGAAAAGGGTTTAAGGCCCAAATTTGGTCAACTACGGGGAAAATATATTTAGGATAGGGTTTTAGAAAGCTAAAAAGGGTTAAACCTAATTGTCCTTATCATTTTTATGCATCAAACTCAACAATGTGGTCTCGACATGAATATTATAGCAAGTTCTAGAATGATCTAACTCGATGTGATAATTGCACTCACAAACGATGAAGAACAAATTTTGAATAATAAGATATTTGAGCTCAAAAACTCACAAATGGCTATATGTTATTGTCAAGAATATCCATCATTCGAATCAATTGCAAGTAAATAGAATCTTCATGCTAATGATATTATACTACTCATAATTGCCTCTTGGCCACATAAGACCAACTAAGTCCTAAAGAAATCTAAAAACTCGAAAAATGGAAAAATAGAAGAAAAAAAAATGAAACTTCATGGAAATGAAAAATGGAAACTAATTTGAAAAGCAAGTAAAATTATCAGCAAAGACAAAATATTCCTCCCCCCACACCTAAATCTTACATTGTCCCTAATGTAAGAGATAAAGAATAAGAAAAAGAAGCATAAGGGGACAAACAAACTTCCCTGGATCACGGAGGAGGGTATCAATCAACTATGACTCGGGGGTGGCGCGGCAAGATCTCCTCCGATGGGTGGTAGAAGCAGCGGCACCGGTTGGAAAAAAGTGGGGAAAACAAATGAAAGGTGGAGAAAAAAAAAAGATAGGTGTCGAATATGTACAATAATAAATATTAAAAATCCCAATTACCACCACAATTAATTACAGAATAATTCTGGGTACTGGAGCAGGGACTCCGGATGTGCAATGCGTTATTGGCTTCACCCTGATTCCAAGGTGTATGCTAAACCCGATATACCAGAATTATCTCTAAGAAAATATTAATTTGTAATAGTGGCAAGCAGGGTCGTCTCCTCAGGGAACGGTAGGAAATTGTTTCTTTCTAAGACACGTGAAAATGGGGGGTTTGGATGGGATAGAACTAGAAATCAAATAAACAAAATTGGAAAATAAAAATGAAAACACCAATTAAATAAATCACCAGAGAACAAGCAGAGAATAATTTAACAGAAATAGCTAGTAATAAAATTCTACCCAAAGGAACAACTTCTCAGGCACAGTCCAATCAAATGATCATTGATGCAGGAATATTTCATTCATCTGTCACTAGGTTAGTTATAGCTACCAATAAGCTCTAACAGCAAGCTTTTCCTTACTTTTTCGACAACCAAGGTACGACCGTTAACTGTTTCCCTAACCAGATACCAACCCTAGGTACGACCGTAGGAATTTAATTACCCTGTTGCATTAAAAGCTAGAAAAGCCCAACCCTAACCAATGAACATGCTAAGAGGGTTCATTTAAGTTAGATCTTACGTTTTCCCAACATAAAACCAATTATGGTGGTCGCCACTAATTGTTAACCAAATGAACAATTACGGATTCAATTTAGTTTATTTGACAGTAGGCTGTTAGGTTAAATTAAATATCTAACCGTTGACATTCAATTAATAAAATAACCCTAAACAATTAATCCAGGAAACGTATGAATTGTAACTAATTAAAAGAAATGATAAAGATTCGATTAGATCTCACAAATAGTATGAACTGTGCCTTCGAGTTGCCCTTTGAGTAGACGAGAAATTTAGCCGCTCCTCATTGAGAATCGTAACCAAAGGATGTTTGAGGATGTTGCAATTTTAATTGGCTAAAAAGAAGAAGAGAAGGAATGACTTAAGCTGCAAAAACCATCGAAAGCAAAAGTTAGGCTGCTTCCAATCAAGTCTCCAAGCGAAGTCTTTCCCCAATCAATTCAAAACAAAAACTAGAACTAACGCTTAAAGAAAATCTACAGAAAAGTTTCGCAACCTCAATTCCTCCCCTCAAGCTCTCAAAGATAACCTATAAATATAACAAACGAAAGCTTCCCTAAGCTTCCTTACCTAATGAGGACTCCAAGAGTTCTAGTCCTCTTTGGAATCTAAACTACTAAGCAAAGAAATAATACCGGAAACTAATTACAACTTGCCTAATAAAAGGAGTCTTTAACCACTTCCTAAAAGTAAATGGAATCTTTGTTTCCAAATATTCAGCAATTACCTTCCGTAGGAAAGTGATTCACTTCTTCAACAAGGCCTCCTTCCATTAACACATAGCGTGCCTGCACCTTATCTGGAATTGTCTTCTGGAATTTCCATTCAATTGCACCTTTTAATTCCCAATTTAATTCCAATGACCTAAATCAATGCCAAAAACCAAATATAAGTAGAATCAAACAATTAACACAATATTTAGGCCATAATTAAGAGGAAATATCCATAAATATTGTGCACAATTAAGGACTTAACACTCATTACCATCATATCTCCACCACGCTTACCAGTTGCCCACATATCCCATATCAAAGACCTTGCATCTACTTTGGTAAAGGTAGACACTTCAGCCATGAAAAGAGATGGAGATGATAGGAGAAGCGGGAGGGAGAGGTGGAAAAGAGGTTAGGCAACAGGATTGGTGGGATAGAGCTATGCAAATGGATTGGAGATGGTTGATGTAGATGAAGAAAAATAGTAGTGGGCAGTTGCTGGAAGATGACAAATGGGGATGAGGTGATAGGGTGGCCATCACCAGAGTAGGGTTAAAGGATGGAGGATAGGGAGGAGAATTTATAGATTTCATAGAAGGAAGGAGCAGATTGTGGCAACGCAAAGCAGAAGGCATGGGTAATTGGGTTGAAGAAATAGAAAAAAGCAACACGATAGGTTGGGCAATTAGAGATGGAGAGCTATGTTTTGAAACTCGAACTAGTAAGTGACTTAATCAAAATTCAAGGGTTGGGGGTCAATGGGTTTGATTGGTCAGACCAGTACTAAAAAACTGGATGACATCATCATGACATCACAAATATCATTAATTTTTTAAAAATAAATAATATAAAATGTTAACTATAAATATATTAATTATTTTCAGTTTCACCTCATATTCCTTGCATCACATAAAATTTTTAAAATATAATTGAATTGCAAACAGAATAAATGACAAATTGATTAGTATCAAGTGCTTAATACAAATTCTAAATAAAAATACAACAACTAAGTTTTAAAATTATTCATCAATATTTCTAAAGCTCAAATACACTTCATGAGCTGAAAATTTTTAAGAGGATATAGGTCATAAACAAAACTTAGGCTTATTTGTACAAGGTACAAAAGCAAAAGTTGCCAAAAGAATTATAAAAATTTGGAAGTGCAATTGCATTTGTTGGAAACATAAAAAAAATTTATTGGTTTTTAGGAAAAAAACCTGCAAACATAAAAAAATACAATAAAGAAAAAGAACAACACCTGGTTTTTACTAGTTCTACTAATTTCTTTACCAGCTTTGATCGAGTTTTCGGCAAGTGGCTTCTCAAGAAGACTTATACCAGATATCTGATCGATCTTCAGCTCAATCGATATCCGATGGGTCTTCGGTTCAATCAATCAAACCGATCGATCTAATTTGACCTTAAAAACATAGCAGGAGAGACGGTGGCAACAAGAGGGATGAGGAAGCACTGATAGTGGTAGCACCTCCCTCCCTCCTTCCCTTCCTCATTCCTTCCCTCCTCTCTTTCCCTTCTTCTCTCTCTCTTCTCATCCTCTTTCCTTCTCCTGCTCTCACCTCTTCTCTTTCTTCTGCCTCTCCCTTACTCCATTCATATGCCCTCCCTAGCAACTTCTAGTCAAATGCCTAGAGCTAATCTCCTCTCCTCCTTTATCTCCTTCACCCCACCCATATCCCCTTCCTAGTAACTTATGGTCAAGTGACCAAAGCTAGACTTCTCCTCTCCCTCTCATTCACCCTGCTCACCTCTCCCTTCTTGGTGACCTCCAGTTGAGTGGTCATATCAGGTAACTTGGCAGAGAAAGATGAGTAGGGTGAGAGAGAGGGGAGAGAAGGATGAGGGGGGAAGAGGAGAGGAGAGGAGAGAGGGGAAGGGGGAAGCGAGGAAGGAGGAGAAGGGGAAAAAGAAAGGAAGAGAGGGAGGGAGATGAGAGAGTAGGAAAAAAAAAAGAGGTGTGGCGGTGGCCAATGGTGGGTAGGGAAAAAGGTGGAAAAGTAGTGGTGGTGTGGAAAGGGAGAAGAAAATGGAAAGGGAAACAGGAAAAATAAAATGAAAAAAGTAAATAAATGAAAAATATTTTTCCCAAATTCTCAAAGACACAAATGTTGTGAGATCCCAAACAATCTAAGATAACAAGTTTTCCACTTAATTTTATCTAACCAGATTACCTAAGTGATCATGCGCTTAAATAAGAAATAAATCAAGTAGATGAAACAATCAAAACACATAAATGAGAAAATAAAAATTAGAAAATTAAATATAAAACAAATCAAATGAAATGGTATCCTCAATAGTACCTTCACTTTCCCAAACTTCACCAAACTTGGAGTTCCAATTCCCTAGATAGCTTCTTCAATTGATGGTGGAACAAACCATTTTGTACATAAGAATGCTCACTCTTTACTCACTCTAAACACTTTTTACCTGAGTCAAAGAGTTCTATAACTTCATCCAAGTCAAAGAGTTTTACAACTTCATCTAAATTAACTCTCACTATGCTACAATTGATTGCCTGCCAACCAACTAAGAACTATCATACAAGTAAGATTCACCTTCACAACGTTTTACTTCTCTTCAATGAGAAACCTCACCAACCCAACTTTCCCCACACCTATACAATAATCAAAGTATTTTTCTACCCAAAAATCATTCTTGAAAACTTATATTTTATGTAGCCAAAAGTCTTCTATCTTCATGTTTAGAGGTATTTATAGGTGAAGAAAATTAGCTCCAAAAGCTTCTCCGATGGTTAAAACTATAGCTGTTAGAAAACTAGCCGTTGGAACTATCAAATGTTATTGAGAGGGCATAAATCGTGGTGTTATATAGGTGTTTAAATTTGATTATTTATGCCTTATATGGTTAATTTGAGCTTACAATTGCCTAATTTTGATAATTATGTACTTTCAGGAATTAAATTGAAGATTTGGAGGAAATTGAATTGAAATCGCATAGTAATCAAAAGTTCGGGGCTAGAACTATAAATTTGGAAAAGTTAGCACAAAAGACCGGCTGGCACTAGTTTTTGTGCTAATTGTGTTCTGGGAGAAATTGAAAAGTTGCTATGAAAGATAATTAGCGCCAGTTATGGCGCCGGTCTTCTCACCGATCTTCTCACCAGTGTGATTTGGGAATCCCCAAAAAACAAGGGAACGGATTTGGAATTTGTCATAAAATAAAACTCTTCATTCCTAACTAATCGCGCCTTCCATATTTCTAAAAGATATCTTCCCTTTTTCTTCTCCTAATTTGTGGCCAAATCATTCTCTGAAGATATTTGGAAATTTACCCTTAAATACCACTTTAAGCACCAAGTGCCTGCAATGGACACAAAAACCAAATATGAGTGGAAACCTACTTCTTTGTACAATAAGTGGCCAAAATTAATATCAAATATCAACCAATTAAATGCATAATTGGCTCACTATCAAATTCCCCCACACCAATACAATGCTTGTCCTCAAGCATTTCCAAGCTTAGAGATGTAATTACAAGTACAAACACATGGCAGTTCAACATGCGAGCACAAATGTCCTATCCTCCTAACAATGTCATCAAATTCAGCAAATGCAAGACTCAACCCTCTCTCTATAGCATGGTGTATGAGTACTCATCACTCCAAAACGAAACACAAAGGGTCACTCACATCATATGATGAAACGATGTTACCATATGCTTGCTAATATATCACATCTCCACCTCAAAATCAAATCCAATGCAAAAGTCAAAGGGTATTGATACGGGTTGTAACAAAGGATCCTATATACTAATCACTTGCTGCCAGCCTTTTCGGAAACAAAAAATACTAATCCCGTATGATTTGGGAATCCCCAGAAAACAAGGGAACGGATTTGGATTTTTTTCCTAAAATAAAACTCTTCATTCCCAATAGTCCTTCCAAAGCATACCCATGAATTTCCCAAAATTAGCAAGTGCAGGCTCAACCAAGGACTTGCCCAACATTACAACACAACACATATTAACAATGACACTTCACAACTCTTTTTTTTTATTTTTTTCTTTTCGTTCTCTTTTTCTTTCTCTTTTTTTTTTGACGGAAGGCAAGGGCTGACGTGGTCTAGGCTTTCAAGTTAAATTCTCCCAATTATCAATCAATTATGGCCTCTTTACCCCGATTTCCCGCAAGTATACGGATCATGGATTGAGTATAGTGATAATTAAGGGTCGATCCCACAGAGACTTGGTTAAGTACTAGGGCTTTTAAGCTTGCTTTATTATCTAAATAGAAAATGATAGATGAATGCAAAATATAAAAAGTCGGGCGGTACAACCGTCCCTATTGAAAGCAATTAAAACCAACCGGTTAAAGTGGTAGAACCAACCCTAATTGGTGGTAAATTAAAAGTAAATACAAAGCAAATTAAAAATGGGAGAAGGCGGACTAAGCTAACCTAAGGAGTGGGGATTAAGCTAATAGAACCGACCGTTAGGTGTCGAAGACATCCACTTGGCGGTAAACAAGAAAATAAACAAAACCATCCAACGGGGTAATCCTCAAATTGGCGGTATAAAATAACAAGTTAGAGACGTTAGAATAGAGAAAGAGTTTCCTAGGGATTTGAATCCCTTGTTAGGTTAAGGATGTGTTCACTTAGTTAAGTTAGATTTTAAACTTGTGGCTTGTCAAGGAAGTAATCTCCAATTTCATTTGTAGATTGTTTTCACAATGAACAAACATACTCATATTAAACCTTCACCTATTAACATGATGAATTAGTTTAACATAAGTTCATGAAACTCAATGAGTTACAAATATGATTCCTCCTAAATGCATCCCCTACTAACGTGAACATACATCCTAGGGTTCATATATTTTGAACTACATACGCAAGACATATTTCATGTACTAACACATGCTTGAATAGTTCATAATTGATGATTAAACTACCATGAATATTATGATTCACTTTGCGCAAATAAATGAACTAACAATCACACGTTAAACTTTCTTTACTTAAGTGAACAACATCCAATCTCTTACAAGTTCATCTCACCCCTAGGATAGTGAAGTTTAGCTATTCATATTAATTAAGCACATAAAACTTGCATAAGAAGTCATGAATGAACTTTAAGAAATGAAATGCAAAGGATAAAGGAACTCCTCCAATTGATGAAATAAGCTCTTATTCTTCATTTTTGCAATCCTAAAATTCACTTACAAGCTCACAAAGGATTTCTCCTTGTTCAATAGACCTCTCACTTTGATTCTAAACTAATTCTTGTCAAGAACTAGCTAGTTTCTCTCTCTATTCTATTCTCTTCTTTTTCTTGCTATTTCCCTCTCCTCCTCTATCTCTTTTTCTTGTTGGAATACATGGGGTATTTATAGAGGATTGAGGATGGAAAAGATTACAAATAAAAAGATCTAAAGTTGAATTTTGATGCCACAAGTCTACATTGTGCAGCCATCAGCCGAAATTCTATCAGAATTGAGTTGGAAATAAGCTGGAATTCGGCTGCAAGTTGCAGCTGTCGTATTCTGAAGATCCACGACGTGGATCCACGAGGCAGAGGCTTGCGGATCCCATCGCGGATCACCTCCCCTGCTTCCACTGAGAGGGAGTCGCGAGCTAATCCATTTTTCCACCTTTCACATCGCGTTTCAACTCGCGAATCTAGTCTAAAATGTGAAAAATCTGAATTTTTGTCGTGAAATTGGGTCATTAACTCCTCCGACTTTTGACCCTTTGATTCCTTAATAACTGAATTGCATTTTGTTTATTCCAATTTGGAATTTCATCGACTTTTGATACTTCAATTTTTCAACTTTTCTTCCAAACTTCATTACCTTCAAATAATCATTCAATTGGGCATTAATTTGCTCAAAAAGCATTTTCTAATTGAATTTCACATTTGAATGCATATTAATAAATAAAGAGCTTAATTTCATCATTTTTCATAAAATAAGTACATAAAAATAGATAAATAAAACACACTAAAAGAGGAAAAATATTTACTTATCAAATTCCCCCACACTTAAATCATTGCTTGTCCTCAAGCAATAGCAATTTTTAACCAATAATGATTTAAGAGTTTTGAAACAACCAATGTGAACTTTTTAAAAGTCAATCTCCACAACTTTAGTAATCAATTTTTATGCAAAAATTCCAATTGCCTCAAATACTTATAATCATTAAGTAAAAGAAAGCTAATTATACCCTAAATGTAAACAAGTTAAATTTCAATCTTTTATTTCGACCTAATTACACAAAAAGGTAATTCATATAGTCAATGAATTGGCACTCCTTTTTCCACAATTATGTTTTTCTTTTTATTTAGAGGGATTATACTTTATATTAAATAATAGAAAAGTCTTTTGACGCAAAAATCGACACTTTTAGGTGAAGATCTCCGGTTACTCAACTTTTTCTCCTTATTGAATTTCTCCTTACTCAAGTGCTTTTTTACGCGAAAATCGACATTTTTAGATGAAGATTCCCGGTTACTCAACACAAGAATAATTAGAGCTTTTTTTTTTAATGAAATAATCCCTCTAATTGTGTGGAAAAAGAAGCCTTATTTACTTAACTATATCAATCACATCTTTGTATAAGTAAGTAAAAGAAAAGATATCATTTAACAAGTTAAATTATAAGCATAATTTTCCTTATTTTACAAAATATACTTTCTTAAAGACAATCGTTCAAATCACATAATCACTAATTCCAAGTCAAATGAAAATTGAATTTACCAATTCACATAAAATTGTTTCAAAAACAATGAGAAAATTTGAAAAAGCAATACTTAGAACTTCCCCCCTTGTGGACCAAATTGAAAAATTTTCAAAAATTTTGGGGTAATTTCACAATTTTGAACAAATATGTGGAAAAATTTTGGCAGAATCTCCTCTTAAAACTGGACTAAACTCCCTGCCAACAAACCCAAATTTTCAACCGAGCATATCACAGAAACATTTCCAAACACAAGTTCAAGCATATAAAGCATATAAAGCAAGTAAACCTCTCCCCCACACTTAAAATACACATTGTCCTCAATATGTAGGGGAAAGTAAAATAATAAAACAGTAAAAACTCCCCAAATTAATATGGCAGAGGTCCAGAATATCCAAAACATCACGAACATCCTCTACAAGTCCGCAAATTTCTGCATAAGAAAGGAAGGATAAAGCATAAGTTCAAAAAGACATAAAAAACAATAAAACTAAGGAAAATAACATGGTCTTCATGGTTGTCCATCTCCCCCTCCTTGGTTGTCACCATGGCCTCCTTGAGCCTGCTCGCTATCTCCTGGGATATGTAAGTGATCTTCTATCCGATGAATGCGAGACTCCATGGTGTCAAGACGTGTATTCACTTGATTGAAGCCTTCATTGACATGGGTCTCCAAACATCCTATGGCAGCCAAAACTCGCTCCCAAATCGCCCTTGCCTAGGAGGAGCAAGTAGAAGGACCTGTGGGGAATAGCAGCTTGAAGTGCCAATTCCTTCTTCTTCCTCATGAGCCGTACTAGAAGTTCCTCCAACTTCAAATTGGGAAGTAGGCTGAGATTGCCGACCTCGAGGATGAGGAATATTTGTCATTGAAATACTCAAGTCATTTAGAACAAAATAGTTCAATTCATAAGTTGACTTGACAGGCCTTTGTTCCACCCCATCCAAGTTTACCTCCATTCCCTCAAAAAGAAGTGAGAGAAGCCGTGGGAAGCCAAATCGGTATGCAGTAGTGGCATGCCTTGCCGCGGTCCTCATATAGTAGATAATAATATTTGGAAGAGGTATGTTGGCAAAAGAAGATGTCCGGTCATGGAACATCTTATCCAAGAAGTACAGGTCACTCTTCCTTACTTCATGAGGCTACTCTTCTTGGAATGACGCTTGTGGCTAACAAGTATGTAATTAATCTCAATCGATCATCCAACTTGTTGGCCTTCACTGTCGCCTTTTGTTGGGAGCGAGTAAATTCTTGCTCAATTTGAAATCGAGCCATTGCATGTCCCATCTCCCAATGCCTATCCCGGCATGGAATTCTTTCTTCAAATCTACATTGGACCAGATTCAACTCCAAGAAGTTGAGCCAATGTGCTTCGTTCGATCTCAATTCGTCTCCTTCGAACATAGGATCTGATATTTTCTCCACTATGTCCGGACTTGTTCACCACGTTGGCATAGAACTCCTTGACTAGTTGGGGTAATAGTGATCTGGCAATGTGAGAATCAGACCCCAACCAAATATGTCAAATGCCTCCGTGAGTTTGAATTCGGTATTGACGTCGGGAGCCACGTGCATCTCAAAAATGAATCCCTTATGCTCCCTTGCCTCATACCATTCTTGGTTCTCTTTTGAAGTGAACCAAATGGCATCATACTCTGGTGGTAGTGGTTCTCTAACAGTAGTCCTCCTCGGTCATCATCTTTGTGGTGGAGGTGATGGTGCACGTTGCTCTTCTTCACCACTTGAAGTAGAAGATGGTGAACGTTGACGAAGTCCTCTAGTTCGAGCCATGATATCTAACAATTCGTCAAAATTACAATGTTAAGCACTTTTACTAATCAACTAAAATTTTAACAACTTGTCAAATAACCATTAAAAGCATAAAAATCATCAATTTCAATCCAAATTTCAACAAAGCATCATCCCCATGAAATAAATTTGAAAATACCAACTTTCAAAAACTTCCCAAAATCCCTCTAAATCTCAATACAACTATACAACATACTCCACATCAATATTTAAAGTCTATGAATATGCTCAAATTCACCAATAATTGCCATTTTTCTATAGATAAAATTAAATCCCAAAATTAAGCAAAAATTGGCAAAACTTATCAAAATGATCCCAAAATTCCTCACATTTGGAACAATTAGCATCCAAGGATAATTATAAGCTCCATAATATCAATGAAATACATTTTCAAACATGCCAAGCATTAATCCCAAATTGAGCATTTTATAGGAAATTTAAGAATTTAAACTTCACTAAAAATTAGCACATTCCCATAATTTCTTTAAAAACATGCTTAAACATCATCACTAAGCATAATGGAATCAAGAAACAACAAAATTAAGCACGAAAATTGAAACCCAAAATGTTGCAAAAATTGCTCAAGAATATGAAATTGGGAAATCAAATTGTGAATATAAAGTAAGGAATGTTACCTGAAATCAGTAGAAAGATGAATGGGGAGATGATTGATGCAAAAAACCCTTGAATTTAGCCCAAAACAGCAACGAATTTGAAAAATTAAATTCGGCCAAACCTAGTTTCAATTCTTCGAAAATCCGATTTTTTAGGTGTTTTTGTTGGATTTCAATCGGATAAAATAGCTCATTTATGCTCACTAGGGGTTGGGTTGATGATTTTCTTGGAGATTAACAAGGAAAAAGGAGGATTTAGTGTAATGTGTGTAAGAACGGTGTGCTGGTGCTTGTAAATGCAGGAGAGTCGCGATGAGGAAGATGAAAAATTACTTCGCGACTTTTCGTTTTTTACCTTTGGTCACCGATCCGCGGACTAGATCTGCGAATCACTCATCGCGGATCAATTCGCGGATTTGGATCAGCGAAACTTGCTTCGCGTTTCGTGCATCGCGTCTTCATTTTGTAACTCTCAGAAGATGATCCGCAAGCTCATGGATCCGCGAGTATTACCTAGGGTATTGGGTTCGCGGTTCCCTAGAAATGGTCTCAGAAGTTGATCCGCGTGACAAGGATCCGCGAGGAGCAGCTCGCGGATTGTCTCGCGGATCTTGTTGGAAATGTGATTCTGCAATTTTTCTGCAATTATTTCATTGAGCAACATTTTCTACTATTTCCAGATTAAAAACCCTGCTTGTTAATTATGAAATGCACCTTTTTTAACACATGTAAAATGATCAAAACAACATAACTAACCTCATTTCTTGGATTATTAACAACTAAAATGCAAATTGAGGTACCAAGTTGCTTGCATTTTACTATTCACTCCATGCCAAAAAGGTCACTTTCGCCATGTTTGAATTTCCTACAAAAGAAACAAAATAAACACACTTAAAAACATATAATATACATGCTCAAACATTAAAACTAACAAAATAACACAAATCGATGGGTTGCCTCCCAACTAGCGTCTTTGTTTTAAAGTCGTTGACTCGACTCTTTGTTGTTCTTTTGTTTTTTTTTTCAATCATAACAAGGATCCTTCAAGGAGTAAGTTACTCCTTTAGGAACCCATTCACCACCAAGATAGGGCTTTAAACGCTGTCCATTGACTTTAAATGGTGGACCTTGCTCGGTAGTCACCTCCACGGCACCATATAGATATACCTTTGTAACTGTAAATGGGCCGGACCACCTTGATCTTAATTTTACTGGAAACAACTTGAGACGTGAGTTAAATAAAAGAACTTTTTGACCTATCCCAAATTGTTTTTTAACAATGTGCTTATCATGCCAAAATTTCATTTTTTTCTTTATATATTTTTGCATTTTCATATGACATTAAGCGAAATTCCTCCAATTCACTCAGTTGAAGCAATCTTTTATTACCTGCAAGAGAAAAATCCATGTTAAGTTCTTTAATTGCCCAATAAGCTCGATGTTCAATTTCCACAGGTAAATGACATGCTTTTCCATATACAAGGCGATAAGGAGACATTCCTAATGGAGTTTTAAACGCAGTCCTATATGCCCAAAGTGTGTTATCCAACTTTCTAGCCCAATCTTTCCTAGACTTATTCACCGTTTTTTCTAGGATTAATTTGAGTTCTCTATTAGCTAACTCAACTTGGCCATTAGCTTGTGGATGATATGCAAGGGATGTGTTGTGCCTACAACCATATTTAAGCAAAAGTGAGTCAAACCATTTATTACAAAAATGTTTTCCTTCATCACTCACTATTGCTCTAGGGATACCAAATCTAGTGAAAATGTTCTTTTTAATGAATTTAAGTACTACTTTTGCATCATTAGTAGGAGTGGCAATTGCCTCTACCCATTTTGACACATAATCAACCGCAACAAGTATGTACTTATTATTAAATGAACTAGGAAATGGTCCCATGAAATCAATGCCCCATACATCAAATAATTCAACCTCAAGAAACACATTTAAAGGCATTTCATGTTTTCGAGAGATATTACCGGTCCGTTGGCATTCATTACAACATTTAACATAATCTCTAGCATCTTTGTACATAGTAGGCCAATAAAAACCAGATTGCCATACCTTTGCCATTGTTTTAGTAGTACTAAAATGACCGCCGGCTTCACGGTTATGACAATGAAAAAGGATATTTTGTACCTCATCCTCCGGCACATATCTTCTAATCATTCCATCGGCACAATGTTTATAAAGTAAGGGCTCTTCCCAAAAGTAATTTTTCACATCATAAAGGAATTTTTTCCTTTGATGATAGTTTAGCGCTTGAGGGATTATACCACTTACAATATAATTAACATAATCGGCATACCATGGTGAATCTTTGATAGTTAGCAATTGTTCATCAGGAAAATTCTCATTGATAGGAACTTCTTCTTTTGAAGGGATATTTTCCAAGCGAGAAAGATGATCGGCGACCACATTCTCGGATCCCTTTTTATCTCTAATCTCAATATCAAATTCCTGCAAAAGAAGAATCCAACGAATTAGTCTAGGTTTTGCATCCTTTTTACTCAATAAATATTTAAGGGCTGCATGGTCCGTATAAACAATAACTTTAGAGCCAACTAGATAGGATCTAAATTTGTCAAGTGCAAATATCACCGCCAACAACTCTTTCTCGGTTGTGGCATAATTAACTTGAGCATCATTCAAAATCCTGCTAGCATAATAAATAACATGCAATCTCCTTTCTTTCGTTGACCAAGGACAGCTCCAACCGCATAGTCACTTGCATCACACATTAACTCAAATGGCAATGACCAATCCGGTGATGTTATGATTGGAGTTGTTGTCAATGCTCTTTTCAACCTATTAAAAGCATTCAAACAATTATCATCAAAGTCAAAAGGAACATCTTTACTTAATAAATCACACAAGGGTTTAGCGATTTTAGAAAAATCTTTAATAAACCGTCGATAAAACCCCGCATGGCCAAGAAAACTTCTAATTCTTTCACATTAGTTGAGGTAGCATTTTCTCAATTAAGTCAATTTTGGCTTTATCCACCTCAATTCCTTGAGAAGAAATTTTGTGGCCTAACACAATGCCTTCTCTAACCATAAAATGACATTTTTCCCAATTCAAAACAAGGTTAGTTTCTTCACATCTTTGCAAAATTTTCTCAAGATTATTTAAGCAATTATCATAAGAAGATCCAAAAACTGAAAAATCATCCATAAAAATCTCCATGATCTTCTCGGCATAATTGGAAAAAATTGCCATCATGCATCTTTGGAATGTCGCCGGTGCATTACACAAGCCAAATGGCATTCACCTAAATGCGAAAGTACCATAAGGACAAGTGAATGTGGTCTTCTCTTGATCCTCCGGAGTTATGACAATTTGATTATACCCTGAATAACCATCAAGAAAACAATAAAATTCATAACCGGCAAGTCTTTCCAAAATTTGATCAAGGAAAGGTAATGGAAAGTGGTCTTTACGTGTGGCAGCATTTAATTTTCTATAATCTATACACACTCTCCATCCGGCTATAATTCTAGTGGGTATAATTTCATCTTTTTCATTCACAATTATAGTCATCCCACCTTTCTTTGGCACCACATGAATTGGACTAATCCAACTACTATCGGAGATAGGAAAAATAATACCTGAGTCGAGCCATTTTAAAATCTCCTTTCTTACCACTTCCTTCATATTAGGATTCAAACGCCTTTGAGTCTCAATCACTGGTTTGGCGTTTTCTTCCAAAAGAATCTTATGCATGCAAAGAGTTGGGCTTATTCCTTTGAGATCGGAAATGGTCCATCCAATTGCCGGTTTGTGCCTCTTTAAAACGCGTAGTAATTTTTCCAACTGCACATCATCAAGAAAAGCACTTACTATAACTGGTAATGTATCATTTTCTCCAAGAAATGCATACCTTAAATGATCCGGCAATGGTTTAAGATCAAGAGTAGGAGCTTGTTCACTTGAAGGTGGTGGTAAACCTTGACTTTTTCCTAAACTTTCATAATAATTTCCTCTTTTGTAAGGTACTTGAGAGTTCAAGAAATTAGCCATTTGTAAAATTTCCAAATCATCATCTTCATGAAAAATGCCATCAAATAAACATACTTCAAGAGGATCGGATTCTTGTTTCATCCTACTCACATTTTGAGTTAAATTCTCAATCACATCAATGGCATAAATATGATTAGTAAATGAAGGAAATTTTTCAAGTTCATGCAAATTAAACTCAATTTCATCTTCACCTACTTGAAACTTAAGCTTTCCTTTTTTCACATCAATTATTGCACCGGCCGTAGCTAAGAAAGGTCTACCAAGTATAATTGGCATATGAACATCCTCTTCCATGTCAAGAACAACAAAGTCAACAGGAATTATGAAACTTTTGACTTTAATGAGCACATTTTCAAGCATTCCAAGAGGATATTTAACCGACCTATCCGCTAATTGCAAGGAAATATTAGTTCTTTTTAGTTCACTTAACCCTAATTTCCTAGCAACACATAAAGGAATTAATGAAACACTTGCACCTAAATCACACAATGCATTTGAAAAATTAAGATCACCGATAGTGCAAGGAATTGAAAAACTGCCCGGATCCTTCAATTTTGGAGGGAGTTTGTTTTGAATCAATGCACTACATTCCTCCGTCAAAGCTATGGTTTCACAATCCTCCAATCGCCTCTTCTTGGACATGATTTCCTTTAGGAACTTGGCGTAGGATGGAATTTGAGTGATAGCATCTGCAAAAGGAATGTTAATATGCAATTGTTTAAACATTTTAACAAACTTTTCAAACTCCTTATCAATTTTACTTTGCTTGAGCCTTTGAGGAAATGGAATGGGAGGAATGGAAATTTTATTTTTAGAGGATATTTCATCATTTTTCACTACTTTTTCCTTTCCTTTTTCCCCCACACTTACCC
The DNA here is from genome assembly GCA_013103745.1 of Gardenia jasminoides. Lineage (NCBI taxonomy): Eukaryota > Viridiplantae > Streptophyta > Magnoliopsida > Gentianales > Rubiaceae > Gardenia > Gardenia jasminoides. Next base: position 33,117,783 of record CM023096.1, read on the forward strand.
TTTGTTCTTCTCTCAAAGTCTCATTTTCTTCACTCTTTTCTTTTCTTTCAAGCTCACTACTAGAAGGTTCTTCTAGTTGCCTACCATTTCGGAGGGTAATTGCCTTGCAATGTTCTCTAGGATTGACTTCTGTTTTGCTAGGTAGCTCACCTTGATTCCTAGGGTTTATAGCATTAGCAATTTGACCAAGTTGGACTTCTACATTCCTATACATGGTAGTTAATTGGTCCATTCTCCCCTCTAGCCGGTCAAACCTTTCCGAAGTTCCTTTGGCTAATTTTTCCACCGCAATCTCCCATCCCGGTTTAGTTTCCATGGGTTGTTGCCTTGGCTGAAATCCCGGTGGATTTGTGGACTTTTGTTGATTATTTTGATCTTTCCACCCAAAATTAGGATGATTCCTCCACCCTTGGTTATAGGTATTGGAATAAGGGTTATTTTGGGTTGGTCGAGAGAAGTTGTTGACAAATTGTACCTGTTCAAAATTCACACAATTAGTATCATCATGATTCCTCCACAATTTGTACAAGATGCAACATGAGCATTGGAATTTCAACTTGAGCAATTCTCACCTTGCTTATTTAGCATTTTGACCATGTTGTCCATTTTTCCATTTAACATGCTAATAGCATCTAGTTCATACATACCGGCATGTCGTCGTGCGTTACCTCTTTCATTGGCCCATTGATAATTATTGGCCGCCATTTCTTCTATTAAGCGTTGAGCTTCTTCAGCCGATTTTCCCATAAGTGCTCCACCTGCAGCTGCATCAATATGTGTTTTAACAAGATAGGTTAAACCATTATAGAAGGTTTGTACGATTAGCCAATCGGGAAGTCCATGATGAGGACATTTTCTTTGCAACTCTTTGAATCTTTCCCATGCCTCATATAATGATTCACCTTCATGTTGAGCAAAACTTGTTATATCCATTCGCAATTTGGCCGTTTTTCCAGGTGGAAAATATTTATTCAAGAAAGCTTTACAATCGCCCAAGTTGTGAAGGTGTTTGGTGCATGTGAATTAAGCCATACCTTAGCCTTATCTCTTAAAGAGAAAGGAAACAATCGAAGCTTTATAGCATCTTCACTTACTCCATTATGCTTGATTGTGTCGCTTATTTCCAAGAAATTGGCTAAGTGTGAATTTGGATCTTCCGTTGCATTTCCTCCGAATTGTTCTCTTTGGAGCATACTAATCAATGACGGTTGAATTTCAAAGTTGTTTGCTTGAATTGCCGGCCTAGCAATGCTAGTTTGTGATCCATCCATTTTTGGCAATGCAAAATCTCTCAAGGCATATTGATTTGGTCGTTCTTCCGCCATGGTTTCTAAAGGAGGTAATTCAATGGAAATTCCACCAATATTTTCCTCAATTCCTTTGCCTTCTTGTTGTGCAAGTCGCCTTAATCTCCTCAAGGTTCTTTCAATCTCGGGGTCCAAAGGTGTAGTAACTTTCAAGGATCGGCGCATGCACTAGATTTAAAAAGAAAAACAAATGAAAATTAAAATAAACACAAGAAACCTTTATGTAAATTTAGACTAATAAAACTTGCTTTTTCCCTAATATTAACCGAAGTCCCCGGCAACGGCGCAAAAAACTTGACGTGGTCTAGGCTTTCAAGTTAAATTCTCCCAATTATCAATCAATTATGGCCTCTTTACCCCGATTTCCCGCAAGTATACGGATCATGGATTGAGTATAGTGATAATTAAGGGTCGATCCCACAGAGACTTGGTTAAGTACTAGGGCTTTTAAGCTTGCTTTATTATCTAAATAGAAAATGATAGATGAGTGCAAAATATAAAAAGTCGGGTGGTACAACCGTCCCTATTGAAAGCAATTAAAACCAACCGGTTAAGGTGGTAGAACCAACCCTAATTGGTGGTAAATTAAAAGTAAATACAAAGCAAATTAAAATGGGAGAAGGCGGACTAAGCTGACCTAAGGAGTGGAGATTAAGCTAATAGAACCGACCGTTAGGTGTCGAAGACATCCACTTGGCGGTAAACAAGAAAATAAACAAAACCATCCAACGGGGTAATCCTCAAATTGGCTGTATAAAATAACAAGTTAGAGACGTTAGAATAGAGAAAGAGTTTCCTAGGGATTTGAATCCCTTGTTAGGTTAAGGATGTGTTCACTTAGTTAAGTTAGATTTTAAACTTGTGGCTTGTCAAGGAAGTAACCTCCAATTTCATTTGTAGATTGTTTTCACAATGAACAAACATACTTATATTAAACTTTCACCTATTAACATGATGAATTAGCTTAACATAAGTTCATGAAACTCAATGAGTTACAAATATGATTCCTCCTAAATGCATCCCCTACTAACGTGAACATACATCCTAGGGTTCATATATTTTAAACTACATACGCAAGACATATTTCATGTACTAACACATGCTTGAATAGTTCATAATTGATGATCAAACAACCATGAATGTTATGATTCACTTTGCGCAAATAAATGAACTAACAATCACACGTTAAACTTTCTTTACTTAAGTGAACAACATCCAATCCCTTACAAGTTCATCTCACCCCTAGGATAGTGAAGTTTAGCTATTCATATTAATTAAGCACATAAAACTTGCATAAGAAGTCATGAATGAACTTTAAGAAATGAAATGCAAAGGATAAAGGAACTCCTCCAATTGATGAAATAAGCTCTTATTCTTCACTTTTGCAATCCTAAAATTCACTTACAAGCTCACAAAGGATTTCTCCTTGTTCAATAGACCTCTCACTTTGATTCTAAACTAATTCTTGTCAAGAACTAGCTAGTTTCTCTCTCTATTCTATTCTCTTCTTTTTCTTGCTCTCCTCCTCTATCTCTTTTTCTTGTTGGAATACATGGGGTATTTATAGAGGATTGAGCATGGAAAAGATTATAAATAAAAAGATCTAAAGTTGAATTTTGATGCCACAAGTCCACATTGTGCAGCCATCAAATTCTCGCCAAATTCTATAATTGAGTTGGAATTGAATTTCATGACATAAAAATAGATAAATAAAACACACCAAAAGAGGAAAAATATTTACTTATCGGACTTATTGATTTTCCTGCATGAACATAGTCAAGACTTCTAATGCCTGGGAATCATGAAAGTTGCAATAGTACAAGTGATTGTTTGATTTACATGCTTTTATATCGAATTTACCGCTTTCCTACTTGCTTAATTATGTGTTTGCATGCCTTTCCTTGGCGGTCACCCCAATTTGTTTTCCTTAGCAGGTCTTGGAGTGGGGAAGGTAGATCGAGGATCTAGTTACTTGGGTAGGATTTTCATAATTTTGTATAGGCTTAATATTAAATTGTGAAGTTAATGGTTTATTGTACCTAAAATTGATGTTATCGGAATTTTAATAGACATTATTGAGGATTTATTTTTGTAAGTTAACTATCATATATTGTTGGACCTCAAGGATTATAAGAATAAATGCTTGTATTATTATTTTAGAGATCTTGAAGTGTGATTATTTGAAATCGAGAGGGTTTGTAGTGAGTCATACCTATTTGGGATATTTCAAGGATAATGATCTCGAATATAGAGTTAGATAAGCTTCATGAGTCCTTATATTGGATTTCAAAGAGTTGAGCTTTAAATGGTTAGAGCTCCATTGTGACCAAATATTAACCCGCAATTTTGGTTTCCTTAGCAAGTTAAATGCTAGGAAAATATTGGGAAGGACAATGGGAACAAGAATATAAGGAAAAGACAGCTAATAAGCAAGTACATGGAAATGAAGAAGAAATATGAAGCCATACTCGAGGAGATGCAACATAAATTTGATGTGGTGCACTCAACTACCCAAATTGAATTTCGAGATACTCCTAACACTTAAGTTAGAAATCAGTTGGGAAGCTCTCTAATGTTAAAGGGAAGCGTGAGATTAACCAAGATGAACACGCTGCTGAAGGTAAAGGAAGGAAACTACAATCTAGTGGACCTCTTGCGTGGCGATGCTAAGTGTGATTTGCAAAATCTCATCCTGAGAAAGATGGAGCATGTTTAAGGTATGGAAGCCTCGAACACCAAATAAGGAATTGTCGTAAAACCTAGAGTTATATCTATGCTAGAAGTTTTGAACTTGGCATTTGATGTAATGATTAGTACAACCAAATGTTGATATCGTTTGGTTTTAAATCCTCCTAAATGTAGGGTGAAAATCTAGTTATGAACTAGACTATGAAGGTCTTAGTCTTTTGAATGTTTTGTAAGTGGATTAGATGGGGTGAGGCTTGGGAGGCCTATACTTGTGACTACATGACTATTTGTATTTTGTGGCATCTACGTGTATTATATTTTGTAACCTTTTTGTAAAGAGAAACCACCAGGGCAATTCTCGTCTCGGTGGGTGCATGCTTATTTACCGTTTTCTCTGTTGTGTTTTTGTGTGGTAATATGGCCATGCAAACGACTTTTAGTATGTTCTTTTGCATAAAATATGCCACCATCACGTATTTGATTCCCTCAATATATATATGTATGAAAGTTGGTCGGTTCTAGAAAATTCTCTTGTTCATCCCAAAATTTAATTTGCTAAATTGTTTATTCTGTTTTGTGTTAATTCATTACATTCCCTTTTATTCTATTTTACCTTGCTCTAGTGTATTTTAATTTATTTTCACATTTATTTTATGTCTACCATCTATCAAGATTATGGACGGTAGGCGAGGCCGAAACTGAGATCGAGGTCGAGGACGGGGGCGTGGATCAAGGCAACCCCAAAGCAGGGGAGAGAATCAAGAGCCGAAGTCTAGGGTTAGTCAATGAGGGTAAAAAGATAATTCGTGAAGTGTATGTTGCCTTTTATTGGAATTAAAGGGAGTTAAGTGTGAAAAGGCGAACTAGTGAATAAGATAGATTTCATTAGAGTCACGAGCAATGGAAGGGTGGCCATTGGCATCACCTCCGCCACTCATTCTTTACAAAATTTTAATTACTCTTCATTCTACCATTTTATTTTGATTTCGCAAGAAAACAACTAGAGAGAGAAAAGAGAGTCTTGCTTCATATTTTATCTTTATTCATGCTTTTATCTTTCGAGAAAATCACCAACACGAAACTCTATTCTCCTCCTTCCTTGTAACCAGCCTTATAGAGATGAGAGAGGTGAGATTTTTCAGCAATTTTCTTCGCTATTTACTCTTCTCTAGCCGGTTATTCAAGCTCCAAATAGAGAAGAAATATTTCATCTGTTCTTTCATAAATTTTGCTTCAAGACCATTACTTCATCAAACTTTACTTGCCACTGACCAAGTTCGAGAGAAAGGTAAATCTTGTGGCGAATCTTGGAGGTTTACGACTTACCTTGGCTAGGGTTGAGACTATACTAGTGGGAGGAGTTTGAACTTTGTAGACCTATAAGTTTTACGACTTAAATCTAATGATTTAGGGCTAGATGAGTTTAGCTACTGAAAGGATCTCTTGAAAATCCGAGTACTCGGTTAGATGACTTAAAGATTTTTCATGTTTTGTGATGTCAACATGTTGGTGAATCTTGATGATTAATAGCCTGATATATGTTGATTATTATGTATTATGGTTATTTCATGAGATTGAAGGACTATAGTTATGAGATTGATGCGAGAATCTTGGTAGAATCTCTAGAAATACCCCTTGGCGAATCCTTTCAACTACTTTTAGTCCCATTTTCTTACAAATCTTTGATAAAATATTGCTCAATAATTTTTGTTCAATGTTGACTTTTAAATGTGAGTTTAGAAGTTAAAAGGGATAATTTCTTGAACTTCATTTTGCTAGATATCTCCTCAGGGAGCATTGCACAATTTTAGAAAATTTTGACATCGCGGTGAAAAAAAAAAAAAATAAAATTTTAAATTTGGGTTTTGTATGTTAGATTTGAAACTAGACAAGAATTTTTCAACCTTGTAAACTTTAGAATTTTGCTCAATCTCCATAAGTACCAATAGTTTTTAGAATTCACTAAAATGTCAGACTTGATCTGTTTTTCTACTTGCGAAAGTTATCACTTGAGGTCAAGTTTGTCTATTTACAAATTGAGTTTTGAGAAAATGTCTTTTGAACAATTGTAGTACTTTGAGTCTATTTTCTAGTGGTATACAACTGGTGATTTTTCGATTTATGGATATAAAAAGTTAAAATTTTCTGGTTTAAAGAAAAAGTGTTCTTTTAAAACTTTTAACTTTACTTTGAAAATGCCGATTTGATCTGAGTTTGAATTCGTAGATGAAAAACGAGGTCTCTTATAGTTTTAAGTCCTCTTTTAAATGATGATTTTCAAAACTTTAATCTCCTCTTTAGGAGTTACAGTGGTTGTTTAAGAGTGTGGATCTCCCTTTTCAATTGAGCTCTGTGATGGTTTAAGGGAATTAATTGGAGATAGCCCGTGTGTGGTTGTCAGTGAGTGTAATCGCCTTAGGTGCTCAAGGTAACTTCTAAGAAAATTCCAAAACAGAAAAATAAAGGACTTGAGAACTAAGAATATCTCTTCGGTTAAGATTCTCTAGAAAGTCATGACGTCGAGGAGGCGACTTGGGAAGTGGAAGAAGAAATGCAAGAGTATTCAGAAATATTTGTTTAGCAAGGTGAAAATTTTGAGGAACAAGCAAATTCCTTTATTGAAAATTATTGTGGATGAACCAAGGTGTCGAGGAAGTAGCTTGAGGGTTAGAGGAAGAAATTTGGAGGAAATACCAAGCATTATTTTAAGCATGAATTTCGAGGACGAAATTCTTTTAAGGGGGGGAGAATGTGAGGGCCTCAAAAATTTATTTTTAATAATGTTAATAAATATAATATTAAATAATGTTATTATTGTTATTAATTCGTTCAATTATTTTAAAATTACATTTAAACGAGTTTTTGGAAAATTTAAATCAAAATTCAATTTATTTATTTATTTATTTGTTTAATTTATTTCATTTTGAGAAAAACTTAATTTAACTCTATATTTATTTTTCAGTTAGATTTTCAACATTCCATTCATCTTATTTTAAAATTTGCCCTTTTTGTACCAATTATACAGAAAATGAGAAAAACACGTTTTTCGAGGTAGAAATTCGGGCAACGCGTTAAGTTGTATTGGAATGTAAGGATGATCACCTGTAAGTTAGAAATGTTATTCAGTGATTAGAGGTGAATTAAAAAGAGTGATTATAATTAGGGGTTTGAAATTATAGTTTAAGTTGAATTAACCTCCTTGAAATTAGAATTGTATCTAGCCATGGTTTCTTCCTCGTAATTCACCCTAATTTGTTTCCACTTTAATCTTTTCCCTCTCTTTCTCTTAACCAAGATTAGCTCTTTAATCCTTGACTAAGAGGGATACTTAATTTTCCCTCCAAATGACTAATTAAGTTCACTATTCAAGGGTGGACTTTTGGGGTTGTAAGACAAGACTTGTGTCTTGTCTTTCTTTATCCATTTAATTCTTCAAAATTGCTCAAAATCCTCTCATCTTCTCTCTCCCCTCACCCGAACTGCTCTCCTCTTCTTTCTCTTGTTTTTCCATAAAAAATCTCTTCCATTTTCTTCACTAAAAACTTAATTAATCTAGCACTAAGTTGAGCTTAATCTTGGGGCTTGGACAAGGAGCTTGAGGAAGAGGATTTTGTGGGCTCAAGCTTGCATTTTTCTTGGTGTCTTGCTAACCTAAGGAGAGGTAACATTCTACTACCTTCATCCTTGTCCATTTTTCTTCCAATTTCAAGCATGAAAAGTTAGGATTTGGGTGGTTGATAGGTTCTTAGAACCTTGATGGATGATGATTGTGATGTTTGTGATGTTGAGCTTTATTATGTTGAATTCGATGATTATGGAGAAGTTGTGGGCTCTTGGAATTCCCACTAAATGTGTGCATTTGTTTGCTAGATGGTTAAATGGTGTTATATAAGTGCATTATATTTAATTTTGGTTGCTAAAAAAGTTGGAAGAAAACCTCAAGGAAATTCGGCTAGAGAGAGAGAAAATTAGAGCTTGAAATTTTCTAATTTTTCCTTAATTTTGTGGCTGAGATTTTTGTCAACTTGAAGGCTTAATATGAGGTTTATATGTTGAAGGTTAAGTGGTTAAATTTTCCCCACAAAAGCCCTTTGAAAATCCTAGCACAAATGAGTGATAAGTTGAGGCAAGAATTCTGGAAAATTGGGGCAGCATGCTGCCCGATTTCATGGAGTTGTTTTGTGATAGTTTTTGATGAAAGTTGTGATCATTTTTGAACATCATTAGGTTAAGAAAGACTAATACCAACTTAGGTTCGAATTTGAGGCTAATCGGAAGTGATTAGATGTGTTAATGATGGTGATAAGAAGATGTGGGGGCAATTTGCAGGTTTGAACAAATGCGAACTGGTCTAGTTTGGGAGCATAGAAAACAGTCTTACCGATTGATTTTTAAGTTCAATTTTGGTATGAATCTAGTTGATATATGGAAGTATTAGTGTACCAAATTTGGTGATTTTTGAAGTAGAATTCGTCACTCAAATATAGCCTAGAAGTATGCCCTGCAAAACTGGAAAACAGAAATTTCAGATTTTTGAACCCCCTCTGTTTGAACTGCTTTAATTTCTTGCTCGAGCATCGGAATTGAGTTCCGTCGGTGGTGTTTGAAAGTTCTTACATAGTAATTTAAACCGTATGAATTTTAGGGGCCAATTCATTTTCTGTAATTTTTGGTGAACTTTCAAAGTGGGCTGATCGACCAATCTGATATGCCCTGTTTTGATACTGTAGCCTCCTGTTTCTCAAAAATATGGGCTAATTCTGTCCATAATTTTAATTAGGAGATCTCTACAAAGTTGTAGAACTTTTCAAGAGGTTTCCAACGGTACCAAGTGTGCAAAATTCTGACTTGTAAAACCCGAGTTACGATTTTTCAAATATTTCAGCTCAACATGGAAGTTTATTGAACTTGACTTGAGTCTCATTGAGACATTTTTAAAGACATCTATCAAATATTATTCTAGTGACTTGAAATAAAATACTCATATTTGTCTCAGGTGATCGAGAAGATCTCGGAAAACTCAATTGATCTTGCGTGCTTTTGCCTTAGACTCTTGACTTCGGTGAGTGTCAAGTGCATGAATTGTTGAATTACCTGACATGTTTATTTGAATGTAAACTGTTGAGGCGAGAGTGTACTTTATCGCGCTCGTCCTCTTTTACTTGACTTGCATGTACATGACTGTTACTTGACTTGACTGGAACTGAATGTCGATTGGAATAATCCATCGACTTAAAAGTTATAAATGGGGACGCCCAAACCTCTTGGGGATCCTTGGGACCCGAGCCGGCAAGGGCTTGGTCAGGAAGCTTGGTGAACCTTAGGTAGTGTTCTTTGAGCTTGATCTATTGAAGAGGTCTTGCTCGGTATTGCTCGTTGTAGCTTTACCTTTTATACTTACCTGCTTGGTTTCGGGCCCGAGAGGGTGAACTGTTGGACGGAGGTTGTACTAAGTGGAGATTCTACGGACTTTACCTTTGCTAAGTTGATGGAGAGTCAACGTTTGGGATGGAATAGACTTAGCTACTGAACAGTGGAAATTGGCTCAGAGCCTTGTATCCTACACTTTTACGTATTTTCCTGCATGAACACGCTCACCGTGTTTGCATATTCACTGTAGATAGAGAGGCTCAAGAGGGTTCTCAACCCAGCTCCAAGACTTTGTCTAATGTGAGCCCTCAGTAGTGATTCCTTGGGAATACGGTCTCCTGGTAAAAGTTGCAATAGTACAAGTGATTGTTTGATTTACATGCTTTTATATCTGAATTTACCGGCTTTCCTACTTGCTTAATTATGTGTTTGCATGCCTTTCCTTGGCCTCACTGAGCGTTAACTCACCCCAGTTTGTTTTCCTTAACAGGTCTTGGAGTGGGGAACGTAGATCGAGGATCTAGTTACTTGGGTAGGATTTTCATAATTTTGTATAGGCTTAATATTAAATTGTGAAGTTAATGGTTTATTGTACCTAAAATTGATGTTATCGGAATTTTAATAGACATTATTGAGGATTTATTTTTGTAAGTTAACTATCATATATTGTTGGACCTCAATTAAGGATTATAAGAATAAATGCTTGTATTATTATTTTAGAGATCTTGAAGTGTGATTATTTGAAGTCTGTACTATGATTGAGAGTTTGTAGTGAGTCCTGGCGAGAGCTGGGCTGACAGTCCGCTGATACCCTTGGGTTCGCCCTTGGGAGAGGTGGGGCTGTCACAACAAAAACCAAATATGAGCGGAAACCCAATTCTTTGCACAATAAGTGGCCAAAATTAAGATCAAATATCAACAAATTAAATGCATAATTGGCTCCCTATCAAGATACAACCGTGAACTGGATAGATAAACATATTTAAACTAATCACGAGAGTAGATTAGAATTTGTATGACGCACTTATATCACCTAAATTCTTAATGGGTTTAATTAACTTCTTAGGATCTGGAGAGAGACGTAAGGCTTGATTAAACATACTTTAAATGCACTAAGAGCTAATTTAAAATACAAATGTGTGATGCATTAGTAGCTAGGCAACAAATTTGGTAAATTAATTCAAAACTCTAGATTAAACCGACACCTTCGGTTCTTATCCATTGATTTTCTTACTATTGAATTTATTTGTGTTCTTCAACTAAAATTGCCTCATGTTAAACATCTTTTCTTTCAACTTCAATTTTAATTTCTTATTAACAATAATTAAAGTAGAAAATTAATTTATTCTTGTGGGTTCGACCCCTGAATTACTCAAGTGAATTTATACTACAATCGACGTTGTACACTTGTAGGAAGTTGTTGATGAGTCTAATAGGTCTGGTTTAATAGCACTACGAGTGACAATGTTGCAATAGGAGCCCAATTAGGAGAAGAATATTAAGTTTCAGAAACACCAGCAGTGAATGGGTGCTGTGGTGGGGGCCCAATTTATGGCTAATTCAAGTCGAAACTGATTTCCACAGTATTGAAGAATTAAGCGATAATGGGTCCCCATCTTACAATCCATCTAAGGACGTAGCATCCCCTGATCATATGAATTTTAATTAAAGTGGGCCACTCGATTTCAACCCAAAAAACCTACTCTTAGAACTCTATAAATAGGTGCAGGGAACCGTCAAAAAGAGAAAGAAGAGAGAACAGCATGCGGTTGCTACTTTCTCTTATTGAGCGTTTGTAGGAGTAGATTAAAATAGGTAGATTAGGGTTTCGTTTTGAACATCTCTATTACTTTCTCAAGGATAGTATTTGGTTAATTCTTCATTCAAATCAAGGTAAAAGTGGTAACTCCAATGATTGTGAAACTGTCTTGATCTTCCTAACTTTTGATTAACTATTTATAATTTCTTAATTTCTAATTTATGATAATGCACATGTAGTCGAGTAACTCATGAATTGTTCTTTACATGTGTATATTCCTGTTAAAATATTAATCTTGATCCGTAATTGTCATATATTAATATTTGTAAGTGGCAAATAAGGCTAGTAATTGATTGTTCCGTTTTGTAAACCTTTTGAGGGAATTGTAGTGTTGATTAAATTACTAGGTGCATTACGAGTTTTTATCATCTTTGGTTGATTCTTAGTTTCTAATGCTATTATTAGATTAATTTAGGATTGCGTCAATACTTGAATTGTCTAATCATAAGGATACAGTTCGACATTCTAGTTGTTAAATTCAAAAAATTTGCAAGTTACTGCTGCGTCCAGGGTAACTTAGGTCGAATGGTTAATTAGGAGTTAGACTTTTAGGAGTTAATGATCAATTGGAGTGAAACCCTTTGTGTTCTTGGCTTGGCTTTTGTCTATTGATTTATTATTTGCTTTTGACATTATTCTTTTTATTTTGTTAGTTAATTTTTTCTCATTACTTCCATTAGCTTTATTGACTTAACAATGAAAAATAAGAGTTTCATTGTTATCTGTGAGTTTGACCTGGACTCCCAATACTATTGTTTTGGAAATTCAGTAATTAATTTTTAACACCAGTGCGTAACAGCATAAAATGATCATAACTTTGCACTTGAGAGAAAATTTGGGGTTTATACTATAGTACCTAAATCAACTCTCGAAGCCCTACAATATTTTCTAGATTTCATTTCAAATTAGAAGGCCAAAATTCATCCCAGTTGTTTTCATGCAATATTTTGCTAGATTTTGAATTTCTTCAATATGGTGACATTCGAATTGTTATGCTATCTGTACCCAGCTATGGATTAACCACATCATTCTTGAATGTCATTCCACATCAGCTAAAAATAGTTTGCTCCACCACAAAAAAGGGGGTGAGGAAAATAACTTGAAATATTTTATAATTATGAAAATAACTTTTTTTAAACCAGCTTGAAAATTGCACAACCAATTTATACGTGATTTTTAGCATTTTATGTTTTTCTAGTTTTCAAGTCACTGACTTGGACAAGAAAAATGTAAACAATTTATAGAACTTTTAAATTAACTCAAATACTATGCTGTATAGAAAATAATATTTTTTTCTCAAAAATCTCAAATAAACTTCCAAATGTTAACTCCTTTTACTTTAAAAATACACTATAAGGCTTTATTTGTACATTTTTATGTTTTATTTGTTCATTTGCACATTTCATTTACGAACTGATCCAATAGTCTTCTGATCCTTGCTGCCCCATCAAGAATCAAGTTTTATAATTGAAACCCACTTTTGTATATACTGCTGAATCCAATATCTTTCAAGGCTGGGCATGCAACCAGTATAAATGCCGCCGCTAGAACTGGAATTGTTTTCTATAACATGTCTGAAAACAGGCTTATTTCCTTCTGTCAAACTAAAATTAAAAGTTTGTCTTGGTTGCTGTCATTTTCTTCTGGAAACAGGCTTATCAATAACACGAAGAATGCGAGATTATTGTTATTTTCGTGCCTTGTTTTACCCTTTCATCTTCCTTTGGTTTGATGAAAAGGATATTCGATCTCACCTGCTCCACATAAACGCGACGTCAAATTTATATCTTGAAACCTGCAGACGTATGTAAATTTTTCAGCAGTGTATAGGATTCCAATTTTCAATCATTACTTCGTGTATACTGGCATTTCATTCTTCCATTTGATGCATGAGTGCTACCTTGTAAAATCTTTTTTTTTTTTTAAATTAAGTAGTTGAAACCTGCATCAGAAGTACATAGATATAGACATCTTTGTCTGCAAAATTTTAGGTCATGTTAAAATTTTACCTGACACCAACCTGTACATAAAAGGAGATAATAGTTATGATTCACTAATTCCTGTTAACAAATGTATTTTTTTTTTCCTTTCTTTCTTAATCTTCTTTATGCATAGTCCTACAACGGTTGGAGTATCGAGTAGAATTATTCATTGTACAACCCTTAGTTCAAGTCAATATATTATAAATAGATCGTGACTGCAATTAAAGTTTCTTGAGTTTATTTTTGCTCCCTTTCATGTAACTTTCTTAATTGAAATGTTATGCAAGTGATATACAAATTAGAAATTAATTTGGTAGAGGAACTTTGTAAAAGAAAAATTGGAGGGAACAAAAAATAACTTTGGATAAAACATTTGAAGAGGGAGCAAAGTAATAAAGTTTTGGGTAAATTACATAAAACCCCCTTGAGGTTTTGTCTACTGTCACGTGATATCCTAACGTTTCAAAATATCCACTTTACCCCCTTATAGTTTTATGTGAAGTGGAAACTTAATCAAAAATAACTTATGTAATGTCGTTAGTTGAAATACCTATAGTGCCATTACTTAATTGCTAAATCAGATAACAAAATAACCACATTGTATAAAAGTATAGAAGGATTACGTGGATAAATGTAAAATCGCAGGGAGTAAAGTGGATATTTACATAAACCTTAAGGGGGTTAAATGGATATTAAAATTTTATCATACGCACTTTCAGAGCGCATTTGTTATCAATGCCATATCTGATTATGCATTTCGTTCATTTTTCACTTTACATAAAATCACAGGGGAGTTATATGGCTATTTTAAAACGTTAGGGTGGTCATCTGGCATTAAGAAAAATCACAGGAGGGTTATAAGTAATTTATTCTAAAGTTTTTGTGAAAAGTCCTAATACCTAAAGGAATTTGACGAGGGGCAAAGTAATAAAATTTTAGTAAAAAATCCTAATACCTAAAGAAATTTGACGAAGTTTCCGAAGGGCTGCCTGCCTCGACTAGTTCCATCCTTGTTTAAAATGATAATAGAACAAAATGCTTGCATAGAACTTCTTTTTCACTTTTCTTAGTCAAGAACAAATGAAACCACGCAAGACTTCTGAAATACATGTTGCTTCAATCCTCCTTCCTTAATCATCAATTTGTAGTGGTGACTAAGGCACACACTTATATGTGTGCAGTAAATTAAAGATATATTTATGAACATTATTTTTTAATATTTTTTATTGGGTTAAATTAATTTATAATCTGGATAATCGTATGTAAGATGATAGAAATTTGGAGATATAGATGAGAGTTGGAATTACAATGTTGTAATTAGTGAGTAATCTCAATAGATAACTATTTGCTAATTTGGAGCAATTTTTTTTTTGTGAATTGGGATCAGTTCTCAATTATAATTAAGGATAGATTAATATCGATAGGTAGATAGATAGATAGATATCCAAAAATATCTAAATCAAGAGTAGGGACAATTGTCAATTTAACTTTTTCAAGAGGATTTAGTCCATTGGAACAAATTGTAATACCTTTTGCTTAATAATGTAAATCACTTTGAACCACAATGTAAGTTTAGAAATTATTTTTTAGAATCTGCACATTGTATTAAAAATAAATTAAGTATGAAATGTTCATTAGACCATCTTCAACCTGACCTTTCTAGAATGGCTATGGAAGGTCCAAGACCCACTTGCATGGTGAAAGCATGTCGATTCCGGATTGTGGATCGTGCAATCACAGTCTAGATTGTAGGTTGTAGTTAATAGTGTGGATAAATTGTCTGATCTAAAGACTGTGGAGTCGATGTCAATCCTGCAATCGATGAAAATATGGCACTTCAAGGCCAGATCCGATGAAGACAGTAGGGCACGTCCAGCTCAGTTCAAAACTCTGGCCGTATGGCCATGATTGATTTTGACGACTACAAGCTAGTTCCTTGCGATTCCAGAAGAACAACTTTACCGTGGAACAAAGCAAGAAAGATTGGTAACGATATACAGTCTAGTGAAATGCAATCCATGAAATAATTTGACCTATACACTGTCTTGAAGTGGTAAACATCATATTGGAATAATGTTACGCAAATGAAATAATTGTCTTTTCAATATAACTGCATCTCTTTTCACTAGGTTGGTGAAAAAAAAATCTCAATTTCTGTTAGTAATTATTTTTTATCAGACACATTTGCTTTCTGTTCAAATTTTGGTGATTAATATTAATATCTATTATACTATATTCTATAAATTGATATCTGTGCTATGATACAAATCTAAATTTTGGAAAAAAATGAAGAAATTCTTGAACCCTTCATGTTCATGTCACATTGAAGTGCTACAAAAGAAAAAATAGCCAAATTCAATCCAATTTTTTACTGGACATGGAGAAAAGGAAAAACTCAGCTCAGATACAAAAGATATAACTTAAAACATTTAGAGTTGGGGAGTTGTGACAATTATAGTTGCAGTAAGATTGATCATTTTTACAGGACTGAGTTCAATTTGAATTTAATTATAAACTCATTAATAATGCCTTTTAAAAGATTATGTAGTATGATTAGGTCGAATAAACATTTTTGAAATAAATATTCAGCAATCATATTTGGGGAAAAAAAATCTAAATATCTTATTCGCTTGGAAGAAAATCAAAACTTGTGTTTCAATTATGGGTTTATAGAATGACAATTACATAAATACAGTCGTATCATGGGCCAAAGTTGACTTTTGACAATTACAAACTAGTTAACTGCACTTCCAAAAGAACAGTTTTCCCCATAGTGTTGTTGCTATTTGTGAGCCAAAGTTATCGGTAGCTGATGTCAACTTGATATGTACCAAGCTAAAAATGGATTGTTCGATTGTAAATGAGGTGGGGTCTTTATGGATTTTCCACAAAAAGGACTTTGTTTTGCATGCTGTAGCCAAGTCGGGGCAGCATATCTCTGTTAAAGTTCTTTCTCAGTTGATCTCCTGTCCAGTGTATGTTTCCTTTGTGCATGCAAAGTGTATAGCCCAGGAACGGCTAAGCTTAAGCTTATGGGAGGCTCTCTTGGCAGACAAGCCGGGAGGTTTGCCTTGGTTGGTAGTCGATGATTTTAATGTAATATCCGATAAAGATGAGAAGCGGGGTGGAAGGCCGTTTCGCTTTTTGGAAGGTGCTGAGTTAGCTTTATTTATGGAGGTTGGACAATAAGCCCAAGCCTTTCCGCCTTTTGAACTTCTGGACACAGCACTCGGGATTTCTAGAGGTGGTTCGCCAAAGTTGGGTGCTGGACTTTGCAGGCGAGCCACTGTGTCTTCTGGCCTCGAAATTGCATAAGACCAAATTGGCTCTTCAAAAATGGTCGCGTAGTGCTTTTGGAGATATCTTTAAGGCGGTTAAACAAGCAGAGGAGGAGGTATAGCAGGCTGAGGCACTTTTTGATAATGATTCTTTTGAGGCCCATCAATTGCAGTTAAATAAAGCTCGGGCTGTTTTGCGCAATAAATTGATGATTGAAGAGCGTTTTTGGCATCAGAAGGCACGGGTGAAATGGTTAAAGAAAGGAGACAGGAATTCCAAGTACTTTCATGCTGTTGTGGCAGAGCGGAGAGGAAGAGCAGCCATCCATAGGCTTAAGGCTGCGGATGGGGGTTGGTTAGAGGAGGAAGCTCAAATTGCAGATGAGGCGGTCGATTTTTTCCAGAGGCTTTTCTCTAGCGATGCTTCTCCTTCGTCGTATGCGGCCCTAGACATGGTTCCGAAGTTGGTGACTTAGTCTCAACGGGAGGAGTTGGAGCGAATTCCTACGATGGAGGAGATTAAAGGAGTAGTATTTTCAATGGATGGGGAGAGTGCAGCCGGGCCAGATGGATTTATAGGGGAATTCTTCACCAGTGCGTGGGAAATTATAGCAGATGATGTATACTCCGCGGTCCTCAGTTTCTTCTGTGGTGCTGAGCTGCCTAGGAGTGTTACGTCTACCTCCATTGTGTTGATCCCAAAGGTCTCGTTCCCTCAAGATTTACTCAGTTCAGGTCCATTAGCCTATGTCATTTTGTGAATAAGGTCTTATCTAGGGTGTTGGAGGATAGGCTGGCCAGGGTTTTGCTGGATATTATTTCTCCGCAACAAAGTGGGCTCGTTAGGGGTAGGCAAATTGTGGATAATTTTTTGCTAGTTCAGGAGTTGGTTACAGGCATTCGGCGGTCAAAGCGGGATAGGAATTTGGTGATTAAATTGGATATGGCCAAGGCATATGACAGGGTATCCTGGCCTTTTTTGATGCAGGTTTTTAGGCGGTTTGGGTTTGGTGAACAGTGGATTGACATGGTATGGAGGCTGATTTCCAATGTGTGGTTCTCGGTTTTTGTTAATGGTGGTCCTCAGGGGTACTTTAAATCTACTGGTGACCCATCTCTCCAAAGATTATTTGTTATCTGAGGTTTTGTCAATGCTAAACTCGGTTTGCCCGAGATTTATCCCATTCAGGGTTCCGGCTAGTTGTCCCACAATCACTCATCTTGCCTATGCTGATGACGTTATAATCTTCTGTAGTGCGAGGAAGCGGTCCATACAAATGGTGATGCAGATTCTAATGGAATATTGTGCGGTGTCGGGTCAGCAAGTGAATTGGAGCCAAAGTTGTTACATGTCGCATTCTAAGTTGCCATTAGAGTGAAGATGAGTAGGCAAAGCAGATGATGTGGTTCCAGTGGAAAGCTTTTTCCGGTCAAGTACCGGCTTCCCTGTTTTATGGAAGGTATCGGTGTTCTTATTTCTCTGAGGTATGCAAAGTGACGACGAGGATTCAATCATGGAAAGGGAGGCTTTTATCGGTAGGTGGTCGCCTGGTGCTTTTGAAGAGTGTGTTAGCGGCCTTGTCACGATTTGGGCATCTAGTCCCCCAAGGAAGGTTCTCACTGCCTTGGAGCGGTTGTTTGCTGATTTCTTATGGGGTGAGTCGGAATTTGGTAAGCGTTTTCATTGGTTACTATGGGGAGATATTTGTTCATCATATGAAGAAGGTGGAGCGGGTATTCGATCATTGTTTGATATTTTCAAGGCCTTTTCTTTTAGGCTTTGGTGGAATTTTCGACAACGGCAGTCTTTGTGGGTGGAGTTTATATACAAAAAATACTCTCCAAGATTGCATGCTTGTAATGCGGATTGGGGATCAGGTTGCTCCGCTACATGGTGACGGATGGTAGATATTCAGGCTGTGGCCGAAGAGAATATTACCTGGGTTTTAGGTAATGGTAAAGTTGATTTCTGGCATGATAACTGGATGGGGGACGGTCTTCTATGTGCACAGGTGGAGATTTTTGGGGAGCATGTAGTCTGCGATTTCGTGCAGGATGGTGTTTGGAATGTGCAGAAGTTGACCCAATGGTTCCCTGCTGATTGTGTAAGGAAGATTTTAGCGCTCCCTCCGCCGTGCTTGGAGTTGGAAGATGAGATGCTATGGGCTCTGAGCTCCTCAGGAGTTTTCTCAGTGTCGTCTGCATTTCAGGTGGGTCGGCCACGCAAAAGTTCATCCTTTATGTCTTCTAGGATTTGGCACCCCGCTTTGCCTATTAAAATTTCTTTTTTCATGATGAGAGTGCTAGTTTCAAGAGTTCTGGTCATGGAGGTGCTGCAGAGATTCGGTGTCTACGACCCTTCAATGTGTTCTTGTTGTTCTAATCCAGATGTGGAAACCATGGATCATGTATTCTGTACCGATGAGTTGGCGAGAGGGCTATGGGGTTTTTTTGGAGCAGACATGGTATTTGGGAAATGTGGTGACTGTTAGACACATGGTAATGAAATGGTGTGGCTACCGGTAACCCAGATTCTAGCCTTTTATTTAGGCTGGTTCCCCTGATGATTTGTTGGCAGGTATGGAAGTGTCGGAATATGGCTGCTTTGAGGAAAGCCACCGGTCCATATAGTTCAGCAGCGGGTACTTTGTGATATAGTCGAGGTTTTTGCAGTGAAGTTCTCGGAGGTGCAGTTAGATTTGCGCTCATGGGATAGTGTGTTGTCGGCTGCGTGTAGCTGGTGCCGCCCTGCTACAATTAGGTTGGTTAAATGGTGTTGCCCAATTCAACACTTTAAGTTAAACACGGATAGTTGTTCGTTAGGCAATCCAGGTAACAGTGGTGGGGGAGGCATCTTGCGTGACAGTCATGGAGAGTTTCAGGTGGCATTTGCTGTGGGCTTTGGGGTGATGCATAGTTTTCAAGCTGAGTTAAAAGCGTTATTATTTGGGGTTTGTCTCATGGTGGAGCGGGGTTTTCATTGATTGCATTTGGAGTCAGATTCTCTTACGCTCATTCACATGTTGTCTGGGGAAATGGAGTGTCCTTGGAAGCTTGCTCACGAGTTGGATGAGTTGAAGGAATTCAAGGGATATTTCTGCTCGGTTACTCACTGCTATAGGGAAGGTAATATGGTTGCAAATGCTTTGGCGAAGGTGGGGGCTGCGGAGGAGGGGAGCAGGATTTATGAGGAGGCGGGAGAAATGCCACGTTTGGCGAGAGGTCAGCTGCGGCTGGACAAGTTGGGAGTTCCTCAGATCCGTAGGTTGGTGAGGCAGTTTCTTGGTGAACTGCAGCTGCTAGGATGGTGCTGCGAATGTAACGCTGTTGCGACAGTAGGTCCTAGGGATTTTCCAATGATATCCGGTTCAAGGATTATTGTATCAGACGCTTTCTGAGTTCAATAAAGTTGCAGGCTATGCCTGTTTTAACAAAAAAAAAAAAAAAGAACAGTTTTCCCCAATTTGATTATCGAAGCATTAACACGTAACTTTCCTTTGGCTGTTATACTTAAATCCCGCCAAATTACAATTAGAATTGCTCATTTTTAAGGCTATTGTTCATCTTTAAAAGTACTTTACTGTAAAGTTTAATTTGATGACGACGCAAACTAAAACTAAATTCCTAGATATCACCTTTAACTCCAAATCCAAACTTAAATAGTGAAAAATGACACAAGCAAGCACCGGTATACTAAAAACAATAAACGACCCAGAAAAAAGGTATCTATCTTTAGCCAAGGGGAGGCTCTTAAGCATTGCGATGGTGATGACTAGATGACTAGATGACTGGATATGCATTTCAGACGGAGAAGATGACTAGATGGTGATGTATAGTTTGTGTTATGAACTAATTACTGCTCAAAATTGTCTTCCAATCTCATTTAAACTTGCTAAATACCTCATCAATGGCTAGTTTTTGCTCTTTAGTTACATTGCTTACTCCCTAATGCCAAGACTAAACTTATTGATCAACAATCACATCAGTTGCATAACCTATCTATTATTTTATAAAAGTATGATGAGTCTTTGTGTGTAAGTTTAAGCAAAAGTTGATCTTAACTTTTGAGATACCAAAATTGCCTCAATATCAATAAATAGAAAAAATGCATTGCATTTCCTTGATAATTAATAAGAATTTTACTAACCATTTCAAAGGAACATTCCTTGAGTTACAGTGAATTAAACCAAAAAGAGAACAACCAATTTATTACATTTCATCAATAATTAATGTCAATTATGCCAACAATTACAAGAATAAAAAACATTCCCTCGGTGATAGTGAATTAAATCAAAAAATGAAGAATAAATTTTAAAAAAGAAGAGCAATTTTTATTTATAAATTATAAAAATGGTCAATCTTAGTGGTTATAGCATAAGCAAAAAAATGATATTAGTTTTTGTGATGCCAAAGTTATCCTCTCTCCAATAAATAAATAAATTGCATTGCATTTCATTAATAAATTTTGTCAAACATGCTAGCAGTTACAAAAAATAAAGATTTCTTACTTTATTTTACCAAAAGAGAAGAATAAAATTTATTTACAAAATATCCACGTTCAAAGAGTACTTTAAACATGAAATGAAACATAATAACTGATACTATGAACCTCTAAAAAATACCACTAGTCTTTTTATTTTATGGATACAAGTAAATTAAACCTAAGAGAACCTTTTTAGTATGTGTACATGGTAGGAAGAAATTTTAGCACAAATTATAATAAGAGATGGAGTATGAGGGTAGGCAAAGAGTTTTATGTTAGGAATTTATTGATTTAAATATTAAGAAGAATTAAATTTAATGAACTTTATTAATAGTATTCTTGAAACAACTAACAACATGAAACTACAATTAATGAATATCATATACATCAATGTCAATCATAATAATAATTGCAAAGATGAAACATGCCTTTAAGTTATGATGAATTAAATTAAAAAATTTATTTTGCTATAAAATATCCAATTTTAAAGAGTACTTTAAACATCCATAAAAAGGTATCCAAATTCAATATGACTATTACATAATAAATAATCTTAAGAGGTTACAATTTTTAATTATTTAAACTTTATAATCATAAAGCATGTCATCAAGGAGAAATATAAATAAGTTTCATCAAATCAAAACATTTCTCTTCAAAGTTAAACTATTTAAATTTGAATAATAGAATTTCAATACATTTAAATACTATTATAATTACAATACCACTATAGATCATTTTACAATCCACCATTAGTAATAAAAAAATACATAATAATAAGTATGCTCGGACAAAGAATGCCTTATTGCTTGTGCATTTGTGTTGATTAGAGTAAACTAGTTTCGAGAAAAAATAAAAAATATTATAGATATTGAATGTCACATTTTTCTGCCTCAATTATATTATTCCTTCAAAATAATTAATTTTCTAAAATGAAAAAAATCTAAAAGTATCATGTTCATGCGCAAAGCATGTAATTCATTAGTGGTTCTCCCAAAAGTCATTAACTGGAAGCTTTGTCCCCAGTCACCGACCTCCAGATAGTTCTGCAACAGAGGAGGAAGCGTATGAAAATGGCCTGTCCATTGAAGATGTATATGACAAGTTAAAATCACTAAAACCATCCTGACTTGCGAAAGGCTGGCCAGTGGCAGAAATCCAAGTGAGCGTAAATTTGGCAGTGCCAAAGCGCTGTCCATGTACAGAACAACTTGACGCATGCTTGGCCTTGCTGTGGGCTCTGACTGCAAGCACAACAATCCGAGCTTCATAACCAATTCCACTTCCTCTTCCACATAATCAGGTCCCATGTTTGGATCAACTGCTTCAAGAATTTGCCCTTTGTTCCAGCAAGAAAATACCCAATCAACCAAAATGGCATCCTCTGTTGGGGCGTGCAGTTCTAGTGGCTGTCTGGCACAAGCTACCTCAAGCAAAAAAGCACCAAAAGCATATACATCTGTGCTGGTTGTTGCCTTGCCAGTTTTAGTAAGCTCAGGTGCTAGATATCCAAGTGTTCCCACAACATTAGTTGTTTGAGGGTCTGTTCCATGATCATACAATCTCGCAAGCCCAAAATCTCCTAATCTTCCTGATAGGGTCTAATATGTATACATTCATGTGCATAATTCACTAGTTGGCTATTTTATTTTACCTTTATTTTGAATGAAAACTACTTAATTTTACTCCTACATTGTCCTAATTGGTGGAGAGCTCAATTGAAGAGAAAAGGACCAAAAACGTGGTGTAAAGAAGCAATGGTGGAAGAAGAAGTGAAGAGGAAGGAGTTTGGCAAACACGACATGTTTTGGTATCTTGGCTATATATTGAGTTACAGAGATCAGATTGAGACGATTCTTGATGCATTCTAAAGTTAAGAATCTTCTCTACAATTCTCATGAAAACATCAAAGTTTGGTTCTCCTCTTTTCATGGTCAAAAACCTAAATTACTATAGTATATCTCTTTTTCATGCTTTGTACAAGAGTTGATTCAGCCTTCTTCATGTCCAAAGCTGGCACCAGATATCGAACCGGTCATCGAATATGTTCTAATTCTATTGATTTTCAACTTCACCAATGTCCCGGTCTAGACATTGGGCCGATTTTTGGACCGGTCAATGTCGGATCTTGATGCCAATGCAATTTTTATCAGCTTTTGGAAGCCTATTCCGTTTGAGATCACTTGTAAATTTAGGAAACTATAAATGGGAGTATTTAGGACGTTTTCAGGGGTTGGAAAATATTGGTTCAGTTTAGAAAAACATTTTTTCATATTTTCTTCTTGAGAAATCAAGATTGTTTGTAAGCAATCAAGGGCTAAGTAAATTGAGAAATTTTCTTACCCTTTTTCTTTTCTTTGTGAAATTTTTGAATTTGTGATTTTAATTTTTCCAATTATGTCGAACTAAATTTGTTTCTAAGGTTAAGATTTTTGTGAAGGGATTTTGACTAATTTTTCCAGTTAAATTCTTGGCTACTGCAATGATTTATTTATCTTGATTTTAATTACATATTTGTGATGGGTCACCATGATCATGCTTTTTGGACTGTATTAAATTGAGAAAGGAGATACAACTGTATACTAAATAAATAAATATATTTAACCTAATCATGAGAGTAGGTTAGGAGTTGTATGACATGCTTCTATCGCTTAGGATCTTAATGGGTTTAATTAAACACTTATGATCTCAAGAGAAACGTAAGATTTAATTAGCCACACTTTAGATGTATCAAGAAGTGATCTAAAATACAATTGTATGATGAGTTCATAACTTATTAAGAAAATAATTGGAGAATTAGTTCAAAATTTTGGATTAAAACTTGATACCCTAGATTTTTTCATCTATTGTTTTCGTAACTACTCTTATTTGATTTGATTATTTATTTCTTCCTCTTAGTTAAAGATTAAATCTTGTTAATTTGATTTTTATTATTTTGACCAGAATAATTAAAGTAGAAATTTTACTCGTCCTTGTGGGCTCGATCCTAGAATACTTCAGGTGAATTTATATTGTGATCGAGCTTGTGCACTTGCAAGATTTTGTTAATCACTTCCATTCAATTCGCCGTCTAACAGGATGTTGCTGGCCTTTAGCACTAATAAGAGTAAAGTTCTAAAAAACACCGTTTCCATTAGGAATAATAACCTGCTGGCTCTGCTAGTATGGAGTTCAGCCCGTTGATATCAATTTCAACGTGGTTATAATTGATATCATGGAACTCTTTGTTAGATTGAGTTGTAGTTGGTAGTTGAGAGTGTAGATATCAATTCAAAATTTAAATGTGTATCAATTAGTGATTGATAGGTGGCTGGTTGTTATCTGTTAGTGATTGATATCAATTAAGTGGTTGATAGATGGTAGGACACTAACTCTTGTAAGTCTATAAGTAGGTAGTTGTAACTTTGTATACGTAAAAGAAATACAAGAGAAAATTCTCCCAAACACTCTCTATAGTTTCTTTCTCTATATTTTCTGTCTTTCCAACATGGTATCAGAGTAGGAATTCTAGAATCTCTGCTCAAAACGCTACTCTGACCTAGACAAGAACCATGGCTGAATCATCTGTAATGATGGAAAGTGGGAAAGGACAAAATGACACAATTCTGGAAGACCTAGCCACAAGAATGGTGGAGGTCCTGAATAGGTGTCAGAAGCCCACTTTCAAGCAGTGATTCCGCGGCAACTCAGATTGGCATTAAGTTAGATGATACTAACTATGCCTTATGGTCCCAGATAGTCGAGATGTACATCTCGGGAAAGGATAAATTAGGATACATCAATGATGAGTTTCCTCAACCCTCACTAGCAGATCCGGCATACTGACAGTGGCGGACATGGCGGACTGAAGATTCTATCGTGAAGGGATGGTTGATAAACAACATGGACCCATCCTTGATCGGTACCTTCATTCGATACTCGACAGCAAAAGTGGTATGGGAGGCTGCCGCTACCACATACTTCGATGAGGTTGATACATCCCAATTATATGATCTGAGGCGAAAAGTGACCAGACTGAGACAAGCCGGTGGGCCAATTGAGAAGTATTACAATGACCTGCAAGGCTTGTGGAGAGAAATTGACTTTTTGTCCGCCAAACCCGATGGAATATGCTACCGATATTGGTAGGTATAACTCTCTCATACAGAAAGAGAGGGTATGCACTTTTCTTGATGGGTTGGATGACCGACTGGACCAGATCCGCAGCGATGTTCTACGGATAAAACCTTTTCCATCAGTAGAAGAGGCATACGCCTATGTCCGACGAGTGGGCAGTAGACAGTCGGTGATACTGACAGGGGGAGATAATCCAATCGGCAACGTCATGGCATCAAAGGGGAAGAAGAATGAGCTGATCATAGTGCCCCGAGTTGGACCACTGACAGAGGAAGATAGCTGTACTCATTGCAGTAAGAAAGGACATACACAAGATACGTGTTTCAAACTGCATGGGTATCCAACATGGTGGAAATAACGCAAAGGGCGAAATCGACGGACTGACCGATTGAATGTTGCTAATCAGAGTGGGAGTTCAGGAAAGGTGGCTGTTGCAGCTGTTGATACAACAATAGCTACCGCTCTTAACATTGCTCAGGTGCCTACCAGGTCTTCTAACAATCAGCATCAAGGTACAAGCTATCCAAATCAACGTGATAGTAGTTGGATTGTCGATTCAGGAGCCACTGATCATATGACGTATGATCCTAACGATTTCACATCAGTCACTCAGCCAAGACGGTCAAAGATTTCTAATGCCAATGGTGTTTAGTATCCAGTTACTGGAGCTGAAACTGTTACTTTATCTGCATCTCTATCTCTACCAAATACTTTGCTGATTCCCTCAGTGTCAAATAAGCTACTATCAGTAAGTCAAATAACTGCTGATCTTAATTGTGTAGCACTAATGTATCCAACCTTTTGCCTTCTTCAGGAATTCTCACGAAGGAGATAATCGGTCATGGTACTAGGAGGGGGGATCTATATTACATTGATGATTTCAGTTTCGGTAGAGTCAATCAGACAAGAAGTGCTGATAACATCAAGGAGCGAGAAATCTGACTGTGGCATCAGCGACTAGGGCATCCTTCCTTTGGGTACATAAAGCATCTATTTCCAAACCTCTTCTCGAATTTCAGTATTGTCGATTTCAAATGTGAAACGTGTGTATTAGCCAAGAGTCATAGGGTACCATACCCTACTAGTTTGCATAAAATACTCCTTTTGCTTTAGTATACTCTGATGTTTGGGGGCTATCCCCGATTACTTCATCTATTAGGGTCCGTTGGTTTGTCACTTTCGTAGATGACTGTTCTCAAATGACTTGGCTATACCTGTTGAAACATAAGAGTGAAGTTCTTGATATTTTCAAATCCTTTTGTTCCATGATTTGCACACAATTTTCAACTACAGTCAAGATCTTTCGATCTGATAATGGTGGGGAGTACGATAATCGGCCACTATAAGAGTTCTTTAATGCCAATGGTCTTATACATGAAACATCTTGTAACCAAACCCCACAGCAAAATGGAGTAGGTGAAAGGAAAAATTGACATATACTCGAGGCAGTTAGAGCATTACTGATTAGTGCAAATGTTCCGCGCCGATATTGGCCTGATGCAGTCACAACGGTAGTTCGCTTGCTGAATCGGTTACCTTTCAAATCTATCAACTTTCAGACCCCATTAGAAGCACTGTCTCAACATTTCACTCTACCATCGGTCCTGATGATCCCAGCACGAGTGTTTGGCTGTGTGGCATTCATTCATCTGCTCAAGAATCAACGGAGTAAACTTAATCCTTGTGCTGTTCGATGTGTCTTCATGGGGTATGCAGTGCACAAAAAGGGCTATCGGTGCTATGACCCAACCACCAACAGGATGTATGAGACAATGGATATTACATTCTTAGAATCGGAGACTTATTTCTCATCAGTGTCTAATTCTTCCCTTCAGGGGGAGATGAGGGATATGGAAGAATAGAATTGGTCAGGATTAGTGTGGCCATCATGGACTACTGATTCAGCTGGTGATGATGCTGCCAATACTGATAGAGGCACTGATGAGCATGATGAACGTGCTAATACTGATGATGCTATTGATGATACTGTCAATGCTGATAGAGGCATCGATGAGCATGATGAACATGCTGATACTGGTGGTATTGATGATCTACCATTTGCTGATATGATCCCTTCCTCCTCGATACCTGACCATACATCTCCTGAGAATATTCCTGAGGTAAGTACTCCTACCAATCCTACTATTATTCTGGATACTCCTGCAAAATATGTATTACCTGACAGATCCAATCGTGGCAAACCACCGATTCGGTACTCTCCAGAAACTTGTGCAAAACGGTCAAAGTACCTTATTGCCAATTATATATCTACTCACAGGCTGTCTGAATCTCTTGAAACCTTTGTGAATAATGTGTCATCAGCTGAGATCCCAACCGATGTGCACGCTGCCTTGGAAGACCCAAATTGGACTCAAGCAATTAAGGATGAAATGTTAGCATTGCAGAAGAATAATACGTGGACTTTGGTCTCACTACCAGATGGAAAGAAGACGGTGGGATGCAAATGGGTCTTCACAATTAAGTACAAAGCTGATAGATCAATTGACAGATATAAAGCTCGGCTCGTGGCCAAGGGATACATTCAAACATATAGCATCGATTACCAGGAAACGTTCTCACCGGTGGCTAAATTGGACACAGTCAGAATACTACTATCTCTAGCAGTAAATTTGGATTGGCCATTACATCAGTTTGATGTAAAAAGTACTTTTTTACATGGAGATCTGGAGGAAGAAGTCTATATGGATATTCCAACAGGGTTTTCTACAGCACCAAAAACAAATGTAGTATGCCGATTACAGAAAGCATTGTATGGACTCAAACAGTCACCACGTGCTTGGTTCGGCCGGTTTACTCTTGCTATAAAAAAATATGATTTTCAACAGAGTAATGCTGACCACACCCTTTTCTTGAAACATCGGTAGGAAAGAGTAACTGTTCTAATAATCTATGTTGATGACATGGTTATTACAGGTAATGATGAAGAGGAGATTTTTAGGTTACAAGAGCTGGCTACTAAATTTGAAATGAAGAATTTAGGGACTCTCAAATATTTCTTGGGAATTGAAGTGGCAAGATCAACACAAGGCATCTTCCTATCACAAAGGAAGTATGTACTTGATCTTTTGACAGAAGTTGAACTCTTGGACTATAAACCTGCGGATACGCAGATTGTGTAGAACCACAGGTTAGGAGATTATCCAAATGAAAAGCTGACTGATAAAGAGAGATATCAGAGGTTGGTCGGTAAGTTGATCTACCAATCACATACTCGACCTGATATTTCCTATGCTGTCAGTGTGGTTAGCCGATTCATGCATTCACCCAATAATCAGCACATGGAAGCTGTGATGAGGATCCTCAGATATTTAAAGGGTTCTCCTGGGAAGGGTCTTGTATTCTCAAAGAACGGCCATCTTAATATTGATGGCTATACTGATGCCGATTGGGCAGGAGATGCCACCAATTGAAAGTCAATGTCAGGCTATTTTACCTTCGTCGGTGGCAATCTGGTTACTTGGAGAAGCAAAAGACAAAAGGTGGTAGCATTATCAAGTGCAGAAGCTGAATTTAGAGGCATGACTAAAGGTGTATGTGAGCTTCTGTGGCTCAGGCGGCTAATGGCCGATATCGATTACCCTCCTAAGTTAGAAATGAACTTATTCTATGACAATAAAGCTGCCATCGATATCAGTCATAACGTGGTTCAACATGATCGTACTAAGCATATTGAAGTCGATCGGCACTTTATAAAGCAGAATCTTGAAGAGAAAGTGATACGGTTTACGTTCGTAAGATCTGAAAACCAGCTAGCCGACATACTCACAAAAGCTGTGCCGACTAAAGACTTCTACAACTCACTTGGCAAGTTGGGCATGCATGACATCTATTCACCAACTTGAGGGGGAGTGTTAGATTGAGTTGTAGTTGGTAGGTCAGAGTATAGATATCAATTCAAAATTTGAATGTGTATCAATTAGTGATTGATAGGTGGCTGGTTGTTATCTGTTAGTGATTGATATCAATTAAGTGGTTGATAGATGGTAGGACATTAACTCTTGTAAGTCTATAAGTAGGCAGTTGTAACTTTGTATACGTAGAAGAAATACAAGAAAAAATTCTCCCAAACACTCTCTATAGTTTCTCTCTCTAGATTTTCTGTCTTTCCAACACTCTTCACTTTGGATCTTGTCGAGTTCCACTGCAAAGACATGATTGATCGCATTTCCATTGTTGGGTTCGTTGAAGAGGCCGAGATGATGACTAGGAAGAGCTCCTGGAAAGCCTCTTGTTGGTGCAATCACGAAAGCCATTCTGTGGCCCCTAAAAGTAGGATATTCAGACACTACAGCAAAGATGAAGGTGGTGGTGTGGGCCCTCAAAATAAAATCTACAAATAATCCAAACAAACGAGTCACAAGGTTTTGTGTTAAAAGCAAAGAAAAGACAAAAGACTTCCCGAAACTAGAAACGATGGAAGGAACAAACGGAACCTGGGAGGCTCTTATTAACAAACTCAATGTTTTCATTTTTCTCTATTACACCAATGGACCAAAACTATGGTCTTTATATAGACTACTAAACAACAAAAATTCTACTAGAACTAGATTTAAAAAATCATACTAATAATTGGACATATAAACTTCCTAAACAAAAACCCATAATAATAAAAATCCTAACAAGACTTGGTTTAATAATCCTATATTGTCTCCATTAAATCAATGTGTTCAAATCGCATCATTCCAAGTAGTTTCTTCAATTTGCGAAACAGCTATATCTTCAATAGTTTCATGAAAATCTCTACCATTTGATCTTTGTGAGGGCCTTGAAAAATCTCAATTTATTTTAAAAAATGCCAAATATTATGTATATTGTATTTATTCATTGAAATATGAGTGAATATATGTTTAAAGTGAATATTTTCAATTTAGAGAATTTTATACGAATTAATTGCCGGTGTGTGGGTTTGGCCAAATTAAGCGTTAAATTTTGTACCGGAGCGTGATTAGTGACTCTAAATTGAAATTGAGCATATGTAGTGATATTATGGGAATATTATTATGGTTGGACAGTGTTAGAATGAAATAAAATAGTGTAAGTCAGACTGTCACACGCGACGCGACATAAAGTGACCAAAAGTCACTTTTTTCCTAAATCAAGGGATGGGCACCTTTTTGTCTCTTAAGTCTTGGATTTTGGGGTTCCTTGAGGCTTCATTTTCAGCTGCACATTTTGGAAAAGAGAGAGGGAGTGGTCGAGAGCAACAAGAGGGAGAGAGAGAGAGAGAGAGAGAATTCTTGTCTTCTTCATTTCTTCTTCCTTGCTTCCTTGGAGTTTCAAGCCACCATTGAAAGCCATCATCCTCTTCATTCTTGCAGCCATGGGAGAGGGAAGAGAGAGGGGCTGGTCTAATTCTTGGGGGAGAAAAAGAGAGGAAAAGAAGAGAAAGAAAGAGAGGTTGTGGTGTGTTGTTCTTGTTCTTGGAGTTTTTATGGGAAATCACCAACAAAGCTAGTGGATCAAGGGCAAAGGTAGAAGCTTGTGGAGTTTGTTAGGCTTGGAAGCATTCTTGGGAAGAGGAACTCACAAGATCTTCTTTGATCTTGTTGGATCTTTATAGATCTGGAGGTATAAGTTTCGAAACTACTAGATATAGCCTTATTAGTGTTAAATATCATAGATCCATGGTTTCTTTGATAGAAATGATTACATCTGAAATGATGAAGTTGGGCTCTTGAAATCCCAACCTAGGTATCCGACTTGAGGTGGATTTTAGGTAGCAGACTTGAGGACCTGATTGTGGATTTGTATGATATTCGTGAAAATAGTCTTGATATGGCTTGAAAGTAGGGTTTTGTGGCTGGAAATTTTGGAAGAAAAATGTATGAGATGGCCGAACCCATGCTTGGTGATTTTAATGTTTGATTTCAAAATTTTGTGATTTTCCTTGAAAAGATTTTGCCTAAGAATATATGTGTTATGTTCATCTACGAGTATATATTTGAGTAGAGTGAGCACTTGAATTTTAAATGATGAAAAGTGAAGCTTCTCATAAACTTTTGGATAAAAAGTGTTGAATTGAAAGACTTGAGGGTTTTTACAATAATGTGGTTAATTTCTATGAATTTTGAATATAAAGACTTGATGAGAATCATTTAAACTTGTGTTAAAACTTTCAATAAAAACATGTGTTGTATATTTGTGAAACGAGTGATTTTTGATGTATGAAACCTCACATAAATTCTGTAATAAAAAGGATTTGAAAAGTAATGGTTTGGGAGTACATCGGTGGCGTGTTATATTTGAAATGATATAGTGATCTTCAAAAGATTCATTTGAAACGTTGTATCATGTGAAATGAAAGCTTTTCCTTGAGGAAATTTTGGGAAAAATATTGATTGAAACTAAGAAGTGAAAGTGAAATGTTTTAGTTAATTAGTGAAGAGTGAATATCAACTATTGTTTTTAAATTGTTTTAGGGGTGTGTACAAGGAAGTGAATTTGATACTTACGTGGAAGCCGAACCCTACTATTTCGGTGAGTTTCCATATATGTTATGTGATTTGTGAATATGATTCGAAGTGTATTGGTCAAGTGATTTGAAATGATTTTGGGTTTTTAAATCGATAAGTGGTGTAGTGTGTATTTCATCGCACTTACCTTTATTGGAAATAAAAGAAATTGTGAAAGTGTTTTGTAGTGTTCTATAAGTATGAGTATTCCGATTCGTTTATAAATCAAATATTTTACTACTATGTGAAAATGACTTGTGAAATAATTTGCTAGACTCTCATTTGCAAAGATATGATTTACCACTATTTCCAAGTAAAATGCTTTTACAAGTGAAATAATTTATGAAGGAGATGTGAGTGTTTCAACTCCTTTTCAAATAAAAATCTTGCCATTGTTTGCAAAGAAATGATTTGATGAAATGATTTACTAGCATTTATAAGGAAATGAATTTGGAATATTTAAAAGACTTGAACTACCATGTGAGTGTTTACTCCTTTCGTGTGATTTCGGGAATTAAAAGAATAGTGTGTTATCTTGTGACAAATGTAACGTCGTTGGGCGAAGTCCCTTGACTAGTTTCAATGAAGTAATGTGACGTCGATGGGCGAAGTCCCTCGACTAATTTCAATGAATTATTGTGACGTCATTGGGCGAAGTCCCTCAACTAGTTTCAGTGAAATATTGTGATGTCGTTGGGCGAAATCCCTCGACTAGTCTACTTCGTTGGGCGAAGTCCCTCGAGTAGTTTCAGAGAAGTATTGTGACGTCATTGGGTGAAATCCCTCGACTAGTATGTGACGTCGTAAAGTGAATACCCTCGACTAGTTTCAATGAAATAAAGTGATGTCGTAGGGCGAGTACCCTCGACCAGTTTGTGACGTCTTGGGCTAAGTCCCTCGACTAGTCTACTTTGATGGGCAATGTCCCTCGAGTAGGTCATACGAGCAATATCCATTTAAGTGTCTATCTACTTGATTTAAATTGTATAATTGAAGTATGATTTGAACTGTTTTACGTGAATTATAAGCCTTTTTGGAACTCATTGGGCTTTTTAGCTCACTCTTTCCAAATTGTTTTCTTTAACAGGGACCGAGAACCTAAGTGAAGGAGCCAACCTTTAGAGTTAGGGTTTGCTTTTATATTGATGTAACAAACGTGGATTGTGATTTCGAGAGCTTTTGTATTATGAGAATTTGAACGTTTGATAAGTATTTGATGTAATTTGGGGACTTTAAGAATGGTGTAATGTGATTGTAAGTTGTTATTGAGTTTAGATTTGAGATTGGAATGTTAGTCTAGTGTTTTAGCGATATTTATGTGAGTGAGTCCTGGCGAGAGTTAGGCAGGCGGTCCACGGATACCTTAGGGTACGCCCTAGGGAGAAGTGGGGCTGTCACAATCTTCACTCTTGTAATAATCAATGGCAATCTTTTGATTTTGGATTAACTTACAAATGAAGTGAAACTTGATATCAATGTGCTTACTCCTTCTATGGAACATTGGATTCTTTGACAACTCAATAGCAGACTTGTTATCACAATAAATCTTAGTAAGACCAACTTATTCATGCTGTAGAAAATCAAGCATTCTTCTCAACCATAATGCTTGAGTAGCACTATATGCAACTGCCATATACTCCGGTTTGGCTGTGGATAATGCCACCCCTTGTTACTTCTTAGAAGATCATGAGAAAGCACTGCTACCCAAATAAAATGCATAACTTGATGTGCTTTTTCCTTGAATCATGTCACCTGCCCAATCACTATCTGTAAGGTGAACAAGATTAGATTTGTCAGCATATGGATAAAAGATGCCATTAGATTGTATTCCGCTAATGTATCTTAAACTCCTCTTAGCGGTCTGGCAATGTGACCGGTGTGGACACTCCATGAATCTGCTAATTAACCCAACACTAAAAGTGATGTCAGTTCTTGTTGAGGTCAAGTTCTGAGACATCCAATCAATCTTCTAAAATTAGTGGCATCCACAAATCCACCACTGCCATCTTTCACCAAGTTCAACTTCTCCTCAACTAGAGTTAATATAGGCTTGGCAGTATCCATCTAAAACGTCTTCAATATATCATCTGCATATTTCTTTTGTGTAATAAATATACCACCATCTATTTGAGAAACTTCAATACCAAGAAAATAGAATATTAATTAAAATTAGTCATCTCAAAGTGACTAATTATAGCCTCCCTGAACTCAAAAATCACCTTAGAATCATTGCGAGTGAAAATTAGATCATCCACATATAAGCATACAATAAAAATATCACCACTAGGATTGAATTTGTTATACAAAGTATGCTTATACAGACATCTATAACAGCCATTCTTTATAAAATAAGAATCAATACAAGTATACCAAACTCGAGGTGCTTGCTTTAAACCATACAGACCCTTCTTTAACATGTAAATTTTATTTTCTTGGCCCTTCTTCAAATAACTTGAAGGTTGCTCAGGATATACTTCTTCCTCTAAAATACCATTTAAGAAAGTAGATTTTACATCTATTTGATGAATCTTCCAAGAATTATCAGCAGCAATAGCTATAATTATACAAACAGTGTCAACTCTGGCAACAGGAGCAAAAACTTCAAAGTAGTCAATACCTACTACCAACCTTACCTTGAAACAATCCACCTCTCCAATTGGCTTGTACTTGATCTTGTATATCCATTGAACACTAAGTGATTTCTTCCCAGGTGGAAGAGAAATCAGCTCCCAAGTTTTATTTTTCCCTATTTTATGGATCTCCTTATCCATTGCTTGAATCCAGTGATCCTCCTTAACAGCCTCGTCATGAGTAACTAGATCACAATCTGCAAACAAAACAAAATTCACGATATCTTCATTAGACAAATCATTATCATTACCAACAACAAAATCCTCCAAATGAGCTTGCATGCAATGTTCTTGCTGTGGACGATGGATACTTGCACAGGATTTGGCTGTACCCAGAAGATGAAGTATCACCAGTGAAGTGTCTGGACTGCTCCACTAGTTGATTAGAAGAATTTGCTTCGTTCAAATATAATGGCATTGATGGCTAATTTGGTATAGAATCTGGTACTTTCTTAGACCAATCCCAAACTCCTTGCTCATCAAACTGACATCTCTACTAATAATGATTTTTCCCTTTGTCTGGATTAAAAAGTC
Organism: Gardenia jasminoides; assembly: GCA_013103745.1. Lineage (NCBI taxonomy): Eukaryota > Viridiplantae > Streptophyta > Magnoliopsida > Gentianales > Rubiaceae > Gardenia > Gardenia jasminoides. The sequence continues at coordinate 33,152,460 of CM023096.1, forward strand.
TATAACCCTTGGTTTCATGACTATAACTAAGAAAGATGCACTTTTCTGCCTTGTCATCCAACTTCTTTCTGACAGCATCTGGGACATGAGAACAGGCAAGACAACCAAATACTTTCAAATGAGAAATATTTAGTTTCTTATCAGTCCATAACTCCTATGGTGTTTTTCCAAAATTGCATCGTGTAGGAGACATATTAGAAATATACACAGTACAAGAAATAGTTTATGCCCAAAAACCTTTAAGCATATTCTTAGCATGCATCATTGATCTCATCATATCCATCAAAGTGCAATTTTTCATTTTTGCCACTCCATTCTACTGAGGAGTGTATCTGGCTATCAACAGGTACTTAATCTCATGTTTCTCCAAAAAGTCATCATAGACAGTAAATTCAGTGCTTCGATCAGTTCTCAAAATTTTAATAAAATAGCCACTTTGCTTCACTGCATACACTTTAAAACTCTTGAAAGTATCACAGCCATCAGATTTATTCTTCAAAAAATACACCCAAGTTTTTCTGCTAAAATCATCAATGAAGATAATAAAATATTTACTACCACCATTAGAATGTACCTCAACTGAGCACAAGGCACAATATATATATTAACTCCAATGGTTTTATGGCCCTCCAAATCTTGCCTTTTAGGAAAGGATCTCTATGTTTTTTTTTTCCCCCAAAATACATGACTCGTAGTACTTAGTAGAAAAATCAGTAGAAGGTAGCCCATACACCATATTCTTCTTAGCAAGAAAAATCAAACTCCAAAAATTTAAATGACCAAAGCGCATGTGCTACAACCAGATATCATCATATACAACAGAACTAAAGAAAGGTAAATCACGACAATTAAGAGTGATAGGTCATAGATGATTGCTATTCATGTATACCTTTGCTATTAGTCCCAAACGATCATCAGTAATAGTACCAATACCATATTTAAATCACAAAGCATATCCTTTTCTCAAAAGTTGCCTAAAACTCATCAAATTATGACATATGCTTGGCACATAAAAACGTCAGAGATAAAATTAGATTTGTCATTTTTCAAAATAATCCCAATTCTTCCTTTCCCAAGCATAGGCACTCTTTCATTGTTGCCAAATTTAACAAAAGTTTCAAAAGTCTCATCCAAATCAGCAAACATATTTTTATCACCACACATATGATTACTGCAGCCAAAATCCAAAAAATCAATTATTTTTCTTATTTTCTTCCATCCCTGAACTAGAAAATAAAATAGTTTCATCCTTTTCACCATTATTCTCAGCCATATTAGCATGCCCACCTTTATTATCAAAATTTTACCAGCACTCATTGTTATAGTGACCAATTTTGTTACAATTATGGCACTGAATATTACATCTGTAAGAATTATTATTATTTTCTTGCTCACTATTTTGATAAGTGTTACCTCTTTGTTGGTAAAAATTGCCTCTGCCACGACCTCTAAAATTGCCCCTGCCATGGCCACGTTCTCTTCCTCTAAAATTTTGATTTCGCTGGTTTGATGTCTCGCCTCTCTCCTTAGATCTTGTGATCTGCACTTGTAATGCTTTTTCCACCATTTCCTTTTCCATGCCATCTTCCAATTTCCCATTAATTCTCTGCTCATGAAGAGTTAATGAACCATGTAAATCTTCAAAATTCATGGTTGACAGATCTTTTGTCTCTTGAATCACAGCTACCACATGATTAAATTTCATGGTAAAGTATTGAGCGTTTTTTCTACTAATACCTTATCGTTGAGAACATGACCATTGAGTCTCATCTCATTTTTTATATCAGTCAACCTGGAAAAATAAGAATCTATGGTTTTTGATTTTTTCCATGTTGATCAACTCAAATTTTCTCTTCAAAATCAGCAGATTATTTCTCTAGACTCTATCAACACCTTTATATGTTTTCTCCAAAATATCCCATACCTGTTTTGTAGTCTTGGCATTAGCAATTTTTTCAAAAATTGAAAGATCAATTGCTTAATAGATTTGTAATAATGCCATATTTTATTGCCTCTTGATGCTGGCTTTGGCATCTGCAGTAATTTCTTGCTGAACAAAATCAAGCAAACCACATGTCCTAAAATGGGTTTCCATCTGAATTCTCTAAAAATTGTAATCTTTTCTCCCTGTAAGTTTTGATACTATATAGGTAATATTTGTTGGTATAATTAATGTAGATGATGTAGACATATTCTCTCACAAATCTAGCTCTGATACCAAGATGTAGATCCTCAAAATAAAACTCATAGATAATCAAAACAAATGAGCCACGAGGCTTTGTGTTAAAAGCAAGGAAAAGACAAAAGAAGGAACAAACGATGGAAGGAACAAACGGAATTTGGAAGGCTCTTATGAACAAATTCAATGTTTCTGTTTTTCTCTATTACACCAATGAACCACGACTATAGTATTTATATAGACTACTAAATAACAAAAAATTCTACTAGGACTAGATTTACCAAATCGTACTAATAATTGGACCATGAACTTCCTAAACAAAAATCCATAACAATAAAAATCCTAACAATAATTGATTTAATAATCCTACAGGTGGAAAAGGAGAAAGCAGAGGAATTAGCTAAATGCTTGAAGTTCACAGGATTAGGAAAGAAGGCATGACAGGTCTGTACAATCTTGAGATCACATTATGAGAGGCTTCTGGTATCACTCAGAATATTTGAACATAATTCTGGGAAGGTAATAAAAGTCAGATTTTTTCATGTAGAACATTAGCAATTTGCAGCTGATTCATGTGTACCTTAATAATACTACCAAATGTATGTCCCCACAATGGTGGGTTACCAGTGCTGGAGGAACAACCCGTTTGCGTGCAGCATGTGCATACGGTAGTCTTCGGATAGTCAATGACGCGTCTTTGACCCCAATTCCGGTGGTCCTCCGTCTCCATTTTTGTTGTAATGAAACTGACCTGTATTATGAAGGGAGGGAATTCTCTACATAGGATTCCTTCTGGACAAATTATCAGGCGTGGGAAGCCACAGCCTCCAGAGTTCACTTGGTGGAATATTAAAAGAACAGCATTATTAATAGGGTAAATTACCTTTTATTCTGTTGTGATTTAAAACTTTACTGTATAACCTTCCATAGTTTAAAACCTCTACATAATCCCTTTATGATTTGAATTAGAGTGTCACAACTAGTTTTTCTATTAAAACTAACGGTCACTATTAAAAAGCCAAAATCAAATTGATAAATTGAAAAATACAAAAAAATGACCGTTATAAGATTTACAATCATTAAAGACTTGGTTTAGAAACCTTGATATTTGTAAATGACTAAAGATTTCGTATTTTCTATTTATAATTTATCAAATTTTTATTTCCTTTTCTTCTCTTTTGTATTAGGAAAAAATTGAGATTTATTAAAAGTTATTGCCGAATTGGGTGCAAAGTACAAGCATGTCTTACTCCCAGTAGTGAAGATAAAGATAAAAATTAAATTATAGTTACATATGAGTTATATTGCTGCAGAGGCTACAATGATAATTAAAGTTCGTGATGGCATTGGAGATGATGATATTCGAAAGCTTGATTTAAATGAGGCAATTTTGAAAAAAAGGAAAAGAATTAAAACCAAGCCAATTTTAGTTGTTTTAGAACTGGATTTAATTTTTGGTAACTGGATTAGAATTAATGTCAAAATTAATTTAGAAAATAAAGTTGGATTGTGTTTAAGTATTAGTATTAAAATCGGTTGGATAGTTTTGTGTTTATTTAAGTACTTGCTGTCCGACTATTCTTGTTGAGAAAATGACTAAGTAATTCTTGTGTTCCTCACTTATCTTTCCTGTTCCTTCCCTGCGATTGCACTCCTATCCTGATTTACTTTCAATTTTCCAAATAGTTTGTTATGATTATTGAAATGCTTGCGTTTGTATCTATTGTGATTGATCAGCTGTGTTTTATTCTCATACTTTTCTTCGTTGAGTGATACTAATCAAAGTTCTCATGGTTTGACTAAAAGTTCAGAGAAAAAGCGTGCAATTAATATGGTAATATCTGCACAAATTGATCTTGAATTGTAGGCTCTACTCCACAAAGTCAGATAACAATATGACAATATTTCCAACCCTGTGATGTACATGTTTTACGTTTCACGAACAAAGACCAACCACGAGACCCATTAGAGACCAGATGGTATCTATATAGTTGGTCAACACTCAGCATTTTGTTGAGGGCCAAAAGTTATATCTGTTGCATAAAATAAAAAGTTACCAAAGTTTAGTAAGTTCAACTTTTGGTTTTACAGTCCTGTACCAAGGATCATAAAATTGCTGCCTACTTAAGTCTGTTAAAAGAAAACTCTCACTTCCTGATTTCATAAAATTTGGACCTGCTAACACAAAAAACAGAGTTAGCCCGGAAAATTTTTGAATTACATGCAATTAAGGTAATCCACAAATCACAATGCAAAACAAAAAATGCACGAATTTAGTGTGATAATGCTTCACTAAGTTTGCTATTTTTGACAGCAGCGTGCGAAAGGGTCGTAGTAGATAAGGTGTTTTCTTAAATATTTCTAATCCAAAATATTAAGAAGAAATGTGTTGTTAATATGGTTAGATTAGTATATACTATGCCGCTTCTATATCAAAAATAATAGGTCCCATCTACTATGATGTGTGAGACATGAGATGATTAAATTCATTAGATTGATCCACATAGAGATATTGAATAATTCAAACTCCTTAATTCTTTAGTTTTGATGATTAACGAAAAAAATGATGAATTGCTAATGGTTTAATTGAGTTATATGATAGAAAACATTGAAAGGATAAAAAATGTATCATTGAAAAAGAGAAGAAAAAGAAAAATGAGCCAAAAGTTGACAAATGATTTTTGGACAAGAGGTTCGGACGCAGTCGCGAAGGTTCAGCCGTTCGACAGAAATCAATAGCTAATGGGAAACTTTGGATGCATGGATCAGACAGGTGAAACTTTGGTTCCACGGTCTGATCGAGGATCAGACACAGAGCATGTAACAATCCAAGCTAACCCTATTAAAAATAGGTGGATTAGCCGCTTTTCTTGTTCTCGCCTAGGCTCGAAAGACTAAAACTATAAAACTTACACATTTTAAAAATCCTAAAATCCTCATTGAAATCAATTTTCAATAATACAATAGAACTTATACAAAACTGCTAGAGAATAATATAAACTTAACTATAGCCAAAAATTAAATCTTCGATCAAATTCATATAATCCTATGCTCTTGATATCCCAAAGCAATTAATCATTCACATGAAAATCCTCCTGATCATACCTCTAGTTGAGTATCCTCTTTTGGAAACATTTTTTGAAAAATAGTTGATGAGTTAATGTCCAATGAGACTCTTTGTATCTGTAAATGGTATTTAATAAAAATACTAACAAACCATTCAATAAAATCTTGATAGAGATTCCAAAGTTGTCAATCAAATATTTTTCAAGAAATTATCAAATTTTCCAAATAGCTTTGGCAAAATAGAAGATCAAGTAGTAACATATTTAATAATTACACACACTTATCAATAGAAAGGATTTTACCAAATTTGGTCAGAATAGCTGACTTAAACAAAAGTTTATACTTTACAGATTGTGTGTGTGACTTGACACTTCCATAACATACCAAATTTTGTCTATAACGGCAGTCGGCATTAGAATGGGATACCTAGAATATTTCCAAAAAAATTCAACTATACTACACAATATCAAACCTCCTGATCTTGTCAAACGGAGGTCATGAGCACTTATTATTTATCATCAGCCTGGTTCTTTTCTGACTTTCATTAGTTAACGCATGAAGGACCCAAAAACTCCTTGGTATAGCTGGGTTTACAACCTCCCCGGAAATTTATTTTGGGTGCACAAGATAGAATATGATACATATTAGATCAATAACTTTTGGATTCACAGACCAGGTTTACTAGTCTTTTCAAAATTTCACAAAATTTTCATATTTTCAAAAATCTTCAAAAATTCACACTAAAACTGTTTTACACAATATTCCATGAATTATGTAAAATTCATAGAAAAAAATTAAAAAATCTTTATGACATATTACAGGATCTAAAATTTTAACAAATAACTATTTCCAGTTTTGAAACATAATTTGGCAAATATAGTAATAAAATTCATTTTCAAAGCACATGAACCTCAAATAAGTTTTTAAAAGGAGTACTCACAATTCTTGAACCGATCCAAGTTTCTGAACTCCCAATTCTTTTCCTATGCTCTTATTTACTCCACTCGATATACAAGGGAATACATCTTGAATATCCAAACTGTGTTCACCTCTAGATTCCTATGGACCTGTGGTCCAAATTGACCTCAAAACTTGCTAATTAGAATCAATTACTTAGGAGTTAACCCATGCAAATTACATTCTGGCTACCTCAATATTTTATGTTGTAATGCGAATTGACTAAGGATCAAAACCTATATAGGTGTGAATTTGTTTTCCAACACCTATCAACTCATTATGTTAGCAATTTCTACTCCCATTAATGGATAGAAGATCAAAGGTTTTGTAACTACTCAAGAAGTAAATTCAAACCTATCCCTCAAGAAGTAAATTCAAACCTATCCCTTCATTAAATCATACTAATAACTTGCAAGAATCAATACTTATCACTTCACTAATTATTTCTAGATTTAATTCCTATAGGTTACACAAGAGATGCCTGGATACATGATCAAATGTCTAGATTCATGGCCAAACCAATAGTTTTAATAATGTTATGCACACTAATTATATTAACTCATCTTTATCCAACTTCAAATCAATCATTACTTTTTTTACTAAATATTTTTAGAATATTTAATTAAGTGAAAAAAATATTGTTATGCTTTTTCAATTATTATTTGATCTAGAAAAAATTAATATCTTATCATACTAAATTCAGGGTATCGCGATATTCCCTCCTTAAAAGAATTGCATAATCACAATTCCATTTAGTAAAATTTGTTGGAGAACTACTATTTTCCAATGGTAAAACTAGTCTACCCACTTCCCTAGAAAGATTATACTACTCAACTTCAGGAGTTACTAAAGCCACACTATCCATTTGATAATTCATGCAATTCACTTAATTGGTTCAACTCTGTCGGTGCTTCAACACACATTTTCAACTTCTTATATCCCATATGTAAGTTTCTATTTGTAATACATAAGATCAATCCAATGTTGTGACAGGCCCACCTCCCCTAAAGCATATTAAAGGGTTTGACGGGCTGCCTGCCTGACTTTCGTCAGGACTCACTCACACAATGATCACTGATATACCAAACTAAAATACCACTCTCAAATCAAACCAAATGATAACTCACAAATACATTGTTCTAAACTTACAATCCCAAATTACACAAAGTACTTAATCATACATTCAGATTCTCACAATACAAAAACCCTTAAAACCACAATTCGAGTTTGTTATACCAAATACAAAAATGAACCCTAAGTCTAATGGTTGGCTCCTTCACTTGGGTTCTCAGTCCCTGCTAAGGAAAATAAATTGGAAAGAATGAGCTAAAAACCCAGTGAGTTCTAAAAAGGCATACAAAGCATATAACACATATGAGATTCTCACTCCAAATTCATATTTAGAAATAAACAAATAAGGAAAGCAAATAACATCACAAAGATAGGATACGAGTAGCCCTCAGGGGCTAAGGTCCTCGAAATTGGAGCACGTTCCTGGACTGGTGCACAAATCTCATAGTTGACACTCCGTCAACTTTCACATACAAACCAAGTAGACCACCACTTACTCCTTTCTCCACCAAAACCCCCGTACGGGCCCGCCCACCTCACATAATTTATATATTTGTGTATTGCTCTTGAATAGGGACAAGGCCTTTTGCCAAGTCCAGAGCACACAACACATCTCATAACCCAAGGTTGTTAAATCTCCTCGACCTGGGTCTTCCCAACGGCTCGAGTCGATAACTTATCAAGGGGATTAAGTATTCTCGAGAATAATAATTACAGAACACATCACATTACATCATATATTCAAAATAGAATTCACATCATATCTCAAGTCAAAAGGTTCAAAACTTATTTGAAATGCCACAACAGCACTTTTTACAAAGTTTACCATTCAAATAGGAGTAAGTGCGATAAAGTACACAGTACTCCATTTGATGGATCAAAATTAAATTTTCACATCAAATCATATATTCAATCATATTCCAAATCAAATTCACATAACCAAATAACATGCATGAAAACTCACCAAAGTGGCAAGGTTCGATTTCCAAATTGGGATCCGGTGCAAATATTTCCCCACTTCCTATAATCAAGTAAAATGAAGAAATAAGTTTCGCCGCACTATTAGCGAAACTAACTCAAATAACTTATGCATTTATTTTATCAAAATTCTTCACAAATTTCCTCTAACTTTGCTCAAGCGAAAAGTAGTCATTCGAGCCAAAACTCATCTTAAAAGATTCTATTTTCAAATCAAAACGTCAAATAACCAAACAACTCTATTGATGTACTCCATCCAAGCGACTTCTAATTTTTTTAGTATACTGAAACAAAGTGAGGCATTTCACCTCAAAATCACTCATTTGAGTTTAAATTCAACACCAAAGTTTTAACCAAAGTTCTAACACATTCTTCAAACAATTTTCACTAGGTCTCAATGGACAAAATTCATGAAAATTAGCTAAAGTCTTTCAAACCCACAAATTTGTCCAAAATGGCACTTTTCCCTCAAAGTTTAGTGAAACTGAATTTTCACCATTAAAGTTCAGGATTTTCACTCTATTAAAGCATATACTCATAATCGAACATACTACATATATACTTAGACAAAATCTCATCAAGAAATATCATAAAATTTTGAAGTAAAACATCAAAATTTCCAAGCATAGGTTCGGCTAGCCATCAACACTTTCCTTCAAAATTTTCAACAACAAATGCTACTTTTAACCATAAAATGCACTTATCTCATAAACGACAAACACAACCACAATCAGGTCCTCAAGTCCGCTACCTATGTTGGGAATTCAAGAGCCTAACTCAAATATTCCAATCATAACCATTTTTAGCAAAATTAACCGTAGAATCTACAGATCCGATGTGAGGGCCTCAAAAATTTATTAGGATATTATTACAACTTATTATTTTTAAATAATGTTATTATTGTTATTAATTCATTTAATTATTTTAAAATTATATTTAAACAAATTTTTCAGAAAAATTTAGATAAAAATTCAATTTATTCATTTATTTATTAATTTAATTTATTTCGTCTTGAGGTGAATTGATTTTATTTCACCCTTAATTTCTTGTAGTTTATCAATAATTCGTTTAGTATTTAAAATTCGCTCTTTTATATCGATTAGACAGAAAATGAGAAAAACAGGTTTTTTGAGGTAGAATTTCGGGCAACTGGTGAAGTGGCGCTGCAATGGAAGAATGATCACCTGTAGGTTAGAAATGTACTCCAGTGATTGGAAGTGAATTAAAAAGAGTGATTAATTAGGGCTTTGAAATCTTGATTAAGAATTGGATTAACCTCTTCAAGTTTAGAATTTTATCTAGCCGCTAATTCTTCCAACTAATCTCCTCCAGTTCACCTAAAATCTTTCTTTTCTTTTCCCTCACCTAATCGAGATTTGCTCCTTCATCTCAAGCCAAATGAGGCAATTAATTTTCCCTCCAAATTGCTAATTAAGATTACTATTTAGAGTTTGACTTTTGGGTATTGAAAGACAAGCTTGTGTCTTGTCTTTCTTGTCCCATTTAATACCCTTAAAAATTGACCAAAAATTTTCTCACCTCCCTCCCTCTCACCCGACTTCTCTTCTTCTTCTTTCTCTTGTTTTTCCATCAAAATCTTCTCCATTTTTCCTCACTAAAAACCTCAACAAATCTTGCACTAAGTTGGGCATAAGCTTGGAGCTTGAGGGAGAAGTTTTGGTTGGTGCAAGCTTGCATTTTCTTGGTGTCTTGCCAACTTAAGGAGAGGTAACATCCTAACAACTTCATTCTTGTACCTTTTCTTCAAACTCCAAGCATGAAAGTAGGATTTGGGTGGTTGATAGGTTCTTAGAACCTTGATTGATGTCGATTATGTGGTTTGAGGTGCTAAGCTTCATTATTTTGTAATTTGATGATTATGATGAAAATGTGGGCTCATGGAATTCCCACAAAATGTGTGAATTTGTCTACTAGTTGGATAAATGATGATATATGAGTGTATATGCTTGAATTTGTTGCTAAAAAGTTGGAAAGAAACCTCAAGGAAATTCGGCTAGAAGAGAGAGAAGTTAGGGCTAAAATTTTCTGAATTTATCTTGATTTTCGTGGCTGAGATTTTGGCCAATTTGAAGGCTTAATATGAGCTTTAAATGTTGAAAGTTATGTGGTTAAATTTTCCCTACAAAAGCCCTTTTAAAATTCATAGCAAGAATGAGAGTTAGTTGAAGCCAAAATCTGAAAATTTGGGGAATATATGCTGGCCGAATTTTGGACTGCTTTTAATGCTAAAAATTGATACAATCCTCTATCCTTTTTGACCACCATTAGGCTTAGGAAGGTCAATACTAGTTTAGGTCTGAATTTGAGGCCAATCGGAAGCGGTTTAGATGTGTTAATGGTGGAGATAAGATAAGGAAGTGAAATTTGCAGGTTTGAGTAAATGCGAACCAGTCCACTTTAGGCGCATAGAAAACTGCCTTCCCATTTGAATTTTTGGTTGAATTTTTAATGAACTTAGCTTATATATGGAAGTATTAGTGTACCAAATTTGGTAATTTTTGGACAAGAAACCGTCACTCAAACAAGGCATAGAATTCTGTCCTGTACATTCGGATTCCAGAAAATTCAGTTTTGTGAACCTGCCATGTTTGAACCATTATAATTTCTTGCTCAAGTGTCGGATTTGAGTGCTGTCAGATGCGTTTGAAACTTCCCACATATTACTTTAAAATGCATAAATTTGAGAGACCAATTATTTTTCTGTAATTTTTGGTGAATTTTCAAAGTGGGCTGGTCGACCAACCTGACCTGCCCTGTTTTGGTACTGTAGCAGTTTCTTTCTCAAAAATCTGGACAATTTCTGCCCAGAATTTTTACTGGGTGTCTGCTACAAAGTTTTAGAACTTTCAAAGAGGTTTCTAACGGTACCAAGTGTGTGAAATTTGGACTCATATAACTCAAGTTACGATTTTTGAAAAATTTCAGCTCAAAATGGAAGTTCATTGAACTTACTTGTTCTTAAACTAGGTTTAGACGATTAAGTAGAAAAACTCATTTCGTTCTTTCCTACTTATTTTAGGGCATAAAACTTGGAAACTTTGACGTGAAAATGGTTGACCCTCTTTCTTGATTTTCGTGCCAACTTAGTGTTTCACTTGATTCTCAAATCGGAGAATCTTGAACTTGACTTGAGTCTAATTGAGACATTTTTTAAAGACATTTATCAAATATTACCCTAGTGATTTGAATTAAAGTACTTGATCATTTCCCATGACTTGAAAATGTTATCTTTTAAATAAGGGTGGTCAGAAAACTACTAAACCTTGGTTGTATAATTAAGTAATTTGTACTGCACTTGTCTCGTGTGATCGAGAAGATCCCTGAGAACTCGATTGATCTTGCGTGCTTTTGCTTTTAGGCTCTTGACTTGGTGAGTGCCAAGTGCATGTTAAGTGTTTAAATAAAATGTTTCTCGTACTTACTAGTTACTGAGGCTAGGGTGTACTTTATCACCCTTGTCGTTTCTCTCATGTGATTGCTTGCTTGATAAATGATAAGTGTTACTTGTGCATGTAAATGAAAGTGTTTCTGAGCATTGAGCTGTGGTACCACCCTCCCGGCCCCAATGTTATGACCAGTATGTCGATTGAGCTTTGTCTCATCGACCATAGTGGGGACGCCCAACCCATTGGTTAGCCTTGTAACTCGAGCGGCAAGGGCTTGGTCGAGAAGCTTGGTGAACCATGGGAAGTGTTATAACTTGATCCAGAATTGTTCTTGCTAGGCATACCTGTTGGTAATGCCATTTAAGGCGGTTTGGTTACGGATTCGGTGAGGGTGAACTGCTGGTCTGAGGTTGTACCAAGTGGAGATTCTACGGACTTTACCTTGCTAAGTTGACGAGAGTCAACATTTGGAATGAAATGGACTCAACTGCTTGACCAGGAAACCGGCTCCAGAGCCCGTATCCTTACTTTTTTGTGTATTTTTTTCCTGTATGAGCACTATTCACTGTACTTGCGCATATTCACTGTAGATAGAGAGGCTCGAAGAGGGTTCTCCAACCCAGCCTCCAAGACTCTTGTCTAATGTGAGCCCTCGAGTAGTGATTCCTTGGGAATACGGTCTCCTAGTGAAAATTGCAATAGTGCAAGTGATTGATTTATTTACACGCTTTTATATCTGAATTCGCTGGCTTTCCTACTTGCTTGATTACGTGCTTGCATGTTTTTCCTTGGCCTCACTGAGCGTTAGCTCACCCAAGTTTGTTTTTCTTAACAGGTCTGGAAGTGGGGTTCGTAGATCGAGGAATTAGTTACTTCGGTAGGGTTCTATACTTCCATCTAGAATTGAAATGTATTGTGAAGTTGATTTTATTTGAAGTTCATATAATTGTAATTTTGAGGATTTACTCTTGTAAGATAATTAGTATTTTGGTTGAATGCTAATTAGGGTTTTAGGAATGAATTCTTGCAATTATATTGTGGATTTTGTAGTGAGTCCTGGCGAGAGCTGGGCAGGCAACTCACTGATACCCTTGGGTTCGCCCTTGGGAGAGGTGGGCTGTCACAGGTGGTATCAGAGCCTTTGTTAAAGATCTATTTGGGATATTTTAAGGATATTGTTCTCGAATATAGAGTTGAGATAGCCATACTTTTGTCTACGGTTTTGCATCTCTCAAAATAGATGAGTTGTGTTGAGGTCTCTCAGATAGGTAGTTAAGCAGAAGACCCGATTTGTATATACAAGTAAAAAAAAAAAAGGTCATTATATTGGATTTCATGGAGTTGAGATTTAAATGGTTAGAGTTCTATTGTGATTAAATGTTAACCTGGCGATTTTGGTTTCCTTAGCAGGTTAAATTCGGGAGTTAAAGGAATTAGTGACATGGCGAACTTGGAGGATTCACACGATGACGTAGAGGCTCTTCGAAAGGATTTAGGGTTTCAGACGGAACTTGCTAAATGTTGGGAAGGACGATGGGAACAAGAATATAAGGAAAACACTGAGCTAATAAGCAAGTACGTGGAAATGAAGAAGAAATATGAAGCCGTACTAGAGGAGATGCGGCATAAATTTGATCTGGTGCACTCAATTACCCAAATTGAATTTCGAGGCACTCCTAACACTCAAGTTAGGAATCAGGAGGGAAGCTCTCTCAATGTTAAAGGAAAGCGTAAAGAGATTAACGAAGATGAACATGCTGCTGAATGTAAATGAAAGAAACTAAAAATTAGTGGACCTATTGCGTGGCGACTCAGAGCTGCTAAGTGTGATTTCTGTCACAAACCTCATCCTACAGATGGGTGTTGGAGAAAGATGGGTGCATGATTAAGGTGTGGGAGTCTCGAACATCTAATAAGGAACTGTCATAAAACCTAGAGTTATATCTATTCTATGAGTTTTGAACTCGGCACTTGATGTAATGATTAGTACAAGCAAATGTTGATATCGTTTGGTCTTAAATCCTCCTAGATGTAGGGTGAAAATTTAGTTGCGAACGAGACTATGAAGGTCTTAGTCTTTTGAATGTTTTGTAAATGGATTAGTTGGGGTGAGGCTTGTGAGACCTATGCTTGTGGCTACATGAATGTTCGTGTTTTGTGGCATCTGCGTGTAGTATATTTTGTACCTCTTTTGTAAAAAGAAATCACCAAGGTGATTCTCGTCTCTGTGGGTGCATGTTTATTTACCGCTTTCACTGTTGTGTTTTTGTGTAGTAAAATGACCGTGCAAGTGACTTTTGATATGTTCTTTTGTATTAAATATGCCACCGTAATGTACTTGATTCTCTCGGTATATATATGTATGGAATTTGGTCGGTTCTAAAAGATTCTCATGTTGATTTCAAAATTCAATTTGCTAGTTGCTTATTCTATTTTATGTTGTTCTATTTTATTTCACCTTGTTCTACTGTATATTATTTTATTCTCGCATTTATTTTGTGTCTGCCTTCTATAAAGATTATGGACGGTAGACGAGGCCGAGACCGAGGTCAAGAACGAAGGGCTAGGCAACCCCAAGACCTGGGAGATAACCAAGAGGTGAAGTTGAGGGTTAGTGGATAAGGGTAAAAAGATAATTCGTGAGGTGTATGTTGCATCTTATTGGAATTAAAGGGAATTAAGTGTGAAAGAGGGGAACTAGTGAATAAGATAAGAATTCATTAGAGTTTCAAGTAATGAGAAGGTGACAAATGGCATCACCTCCACCACTCATTCTTTACAAGACCTCAACTAATCTTCATCCTATCATTTCATTTTGACTTCGTAAGAAACCACTAGAGAAAAAAAAAAGAAAGAACCTTGCTTCATATTTTATCTTTATTCTTGCTTTCATCTTTCAAGAAAATCACCAACACGAATCTCTATTCTCTTCCTTCCTTGTAGCCAGTCCTATAGAGATGAGAGAGGCGAGATTTTTCAGTAATTTTCTTCGCCGTTTACTCTTCTCTAGCCGGTTATTCAAGCTCCAAATAGAGAAGAAAGATTTCATCTATTCTTTCATAAACTTAGCTCCAAGACCACTACCACATCCAACTTCACTTGTTCCTGATCAAGTTCGAGAGAAAGGTAAATCCTGTGGCGAATCTTGGAAGTCTAGGACTTACTTTGGCTTGGGTTGAGACTATGCTAGTGGGAAGAGTTTGAACTCTGTAAACCTATAAGTTTTACGGCTTAAATCCAATGATTTATGGTTAGATGAGCTTAGGTTATTGAAAAGATCTCTTGAAAACCCGAGTACCCGATTAGATGATTTGAAGATTTTCCATGCTTTGTAGTGTAAACTTGTTAGTGAATCTTGATGGTTAATAGCTTGATATATGTCAAATGTTATATATTATGGTTATTTCACGAGATTGATGAATTATAGTTGTGAGATTGATGCGAGAATCTTGGTAGAATCTTAAGAAATACCCCCCCTACTGGCCGAATTCTTTCAACTACTTTCAACCCTATTTTCTTACAAATTTGTGGTAAAATATCGCTCAATAATCTTTGCTCAACGATGACTTCTAAATGTGAATTTAGAAGTTAAAAGGGATAATTTCTTGAACTTTGTTCTGCTAGACATCTCCTCAGGGAGCATTGTGCAATTTTGGAAAATTTTGATGTCACGGCGTAAAACAAACTTTCAATTTGGGTTTTGTTTGTTAGATTTGAAACTAGACAAGAGTTTTTTTTTTCAACCTTGTAAATTTTAGATTTTCACTCAATCTTTATAAGCATCAATAATTTTTCAAAAATTCACTAAAATGTTAAACCTGTTCTATTTTCTTACTAGTTAAAACTATGACCTGAGGTCGAATTCGTCTTATTTACGAATCGAATCTTGAGAAGATGTCTTTTGAACAGTTGTAGTACTTTGATTCTCTTTTCCAATAACTGAAGATATGATTTTTCAAGCAACGTCGCGTAAAGTTGGGATTTTCTGGTTTGAAGGAAAGGTGTTCTTTTAAAACTTATGACTTTACTTTGGAAATACAGATTTGATCTGAGCTTGATTTCATGGATGAAAAACGAGGTCTCTTATAGTTTGAAGCTCTCTTTTAATAATGGTTTTCGAAAACCTTGATCTCCTCTTAGGCGTTACAGTAATTGTTTAAGTGTGTGGGTCTATCTTTTGAATTGAGCACCGTGATGGTTTAAGGGAATTAATTGGAGATGGTTCATTTTTGGTGGTCATTGAGTGTAATTGCCTTAGGTGCTCAAGGTAACTTCTAGGAAAATTCTAAAGTAGAAAAGGAAAGGATTTGAGAAGTAAGAAAATCTCTTTAGTTAAGATTCTTTGGAAAATCGTGACGTCGAGGAGGCGATTTGGAAAGTAAAAGAAGAAATACAGAAAAAGTATCCAGAATTATTTGTTTAGTTAGGTGAGAATTTTGAGGAATAAGCAAATTCCTTTTTGGAAATATTGTGGATGAACCAAGGTGTCGAGGAAGTAACTGGAGGATTGGAAGAAGAAATTCGGAGGAAATACCTAGAGTTATTTCATAGTTCAAGTATGAATTTCGAGGACGAAATTCTTTTAAGGGGGGAAGGATGTGAGGGCCTTAAAATTTTATTTTGATATTATTACGACTTATTATTTTTAAATAATGTTATTATTGTTATTAATTCGTTCAATTATTTTAAAATTATATTTAAACGAATTTTTCAGAAAAATTTAGATGAAAATTCAATTTATTCGTTTATTTATTAATTTAATTTATTTCATCTTGAGGTGCATTGATTTTATTTCACCCTTAATTTCTTGTAGTTTATCAATAATTCATTTAGTATTTAAAATTCGCTTTATATCGACATTAAAATGAGAAAACACGCTTTTGAGGTAGAATTTCTGCAACTGGTGAAGTAGCAATGGAAGAATGATCACCTGTAGGTTGGAAATGTACTCCAGTGATTGGAAGTGAATTAAAAAGAGTGATTAATTAGGGCTTTGAAATCTTGATTAAGAATTGGATTAACCTCTTCAAGTTTAGAATTTTATCTAGCCGCTAATTCTTCCAACTAATCTCCTCCAGTTCACCTAAAATCTTTCTTTTCTTTTCCCTCTCCTAATCGAGATTTGCTCCTTCATCTCAAGCCAAATGAGACAATTAATTTTCCCTCCATATTGCTAATTAAGATTACTATTTAGAGTTTGACTTTTGGGTAATGAAAGACAAGCTTGTGTCTTGTCTTTCTTGTCCCATTTAATACCCTTAAAAATTGACCAAAAATTTTCTCACCTCCTCCTCTCACCCTCTCTTCTTCTTCTTTCTCTTGTTTTTCCATCAAAATCTTCTCCATTTTTCCTCACTAAAAACCTCAACAAATCTTGCACTAAGTTGGACATAAGCTTGGAGCTTGAACAAGGAGCTTGAGGGAGAAGTTTTGGTTGGTGCAAGCTTGCATTTTCTTGGTGTCTTGCCAACTTAAGGAGAGGTAACATCCTAACAACTTCATTCTTGTACCTTTTCTTCAAACTCCAAGCATGAAAGTAGGATTTGGGTGGTTGATAGGTTCTTAGAACCTTGATTGATGTTGATTATGTGGTTTGAGGTGCTAAGCTTCATTATTTTGTAATTTGATGATTATGATGAAAATGTGGGCTCTTGGAATTCCCACAAAATGTGTGAATTTGTCTACTAGTTGGATAAATGGTGATATATGAGTGTATATGCTTGAATTTGCTGCTAAAAAGTTGGAAAGGATCCTCAAGGAAATTCGGCTAGAAGAGAGAGAAGTTAGGGCTGAAATTGTCTAAATTTATCTTGATTTTCATGGCTGAGATTTTGGCCAATTTGAAGGTTTAATATGAGCTTTAAATGTTGAAAGTTAAGTGGTTAAATTTTCCCTACAAAAGCCCTTTTAAAAGTCATAGCAAGAATGAGAGTTAGTTGATGCCAAAATCTGGAAATTTGGGGAATATATGCTGGCCGAATTTTGGACTGCTTTTAATGCTAAAAATTGATACAATCCTCTATCATTTTTGACAACATTAGGCTTAGGAAGGTTAATACTAGTTTAGGTCCGAATTTGAGGCCAATCGGAAGGGGTTTAGTTGTGTTAAAGGTGGAGATAAGATAAGGAAGTGAAATTTGCAGGTTTGAGTAAATGCGAACCAGTCCACTTTAGGCACGTAGAAAACTGCCTTCCTATTCGAAGTTTTGGTTGAATTTTTGTATGAACTTAGATTATATATGGAAGTATTAGTGTACCAAATTTGGTAATTTTTGGACAAGAAACCGTCACTCAAACAAGGCTTAGAATTCTGCCCTGTAAATTCAGATTCCAGAAAATTCAGTTTTGTGAACCTGCCATGTTTGAACCATTATAATTTCTTGCTCAAGTGTCGGATTTGAGTGCTGTCAGAGGCGTTTGAAAATTCCCACATATTACTTTAAAATTTATAAATTTGAGACACTAATTATTTTTCTGTAATGTTTTGTGAATTTTCAAAGTGGGCTGATCGACTAACCTGACCTGCCCTGTTTTGGTACTGTAGCAGTTTCTTTCTCAAAAATCTGGACAATTTTTTCCCAGAATTTTAACTGGGTGTCTTCTACAAAGTTTTAGAAGTTTCAAAGTGGTTTCCAACGGTACCAAGTGTGTGAAATTTGAACTCATATAACTCAAGTTACGATTTTTCAAGAATTTCAGCTCAAAATGGAAGTTCATTGAACTTACTTGTTCTTAAACTAGGTTTAGACGATTAACCAGAAAAACTCATTTCGTTCTTTCCTACTTATTTTAGGGCATAAAACTTGGAAACTTTGACGTGAAAATGGTCGACCCTCTTTCTTGATTTTCGTACAAACTTAGTGTTTCACTTGATTCTCAAATCGGAGAATCTTGAACTTGACTTGAGTCTAATTGAGACATTTTTTAAAGACATTTATCAAATATTACCTTAGTGATTTGAATTAAAGTACTTGATCATTTCCCATGACTTGAAAATGTCATCTTTTAAATAAGGGTAGTGAGAAAACTACTAAACCTTGGTTGTATAATTAAGTAATTTGTACTGCATTCTTGTCTCGTGTGATCGAGAAGATCCCTGGAGAACTCGATTGATCTTGGCGTGTTATTGCTTTAGGCTCTTGACTTCGTGAGTGCCAAGTGCATGTTAAGTGTTTAAAGAAAATGTTTCACTTACTAGTTAATCGAGGTTAGTGTACTTTATCACCCTTGTCCTTTCTCTCATGTGATTGCTTGCTTGATAAATGATAAGTGTTACTTGTGCATGTAAATGAAAGTATTTCTCGTGAGCATTGAGCTGTGGTACCACCCCTCTCGTCCCCAATGCTATGACCGAGTATGTCGATTGGAGCTTTGTCTCATCGACCATAGTGGGGAAGCCCCAACCCATTGGCTAGCCTTGTAACTCGAAATGCAAGGGCTTGGTCGAGAAGCTTGGTGAACCATGGGAAGTGCTATAGCTTGATCCAGTAATTGTCTTGCTAGGCATACTTGTTAAGTAATGCCATTTAAGTGCGTGTTTGGTTACGGATTCGAGAGGGTGAACTGTTGGTCGGAGGTTGTACCAAGTGGAGATTCTACGGACTTTACCTTTGCTAAGTTGACGGAGAGTCAACATTTGGAATGAAATGGACTCAACTGCTGATCCATGGAAACTGCTCCCGAGAGCCCCGATCCTTACCAAGCTTTGTATTTTTTTTTCCTGTATGAGCACCGCTCACCGCATTCTACGCGATATTCATGTACATAGAGAGGCTCAAGAGGTTCTCCCATCCCAGCCCAAGACTCTTGTCTAATGTGAGCCCAGTAGTGATTCCTTGGAATACTCCGGTGAAAATTACAATAGTGCAAGTGATTGATTTATTTACACGCTTTTATATCTGAATTTGCTGGCTTTCCTACTTGCTTGATTACGTGCTTGCATGTTTTTCCTTGGCCTCACTGAGCGTTAGCTCACCCCAGTTTGTTTTCCTAACAGTGTCTGAAGTGGGTTCAGAGATCGAGGAATTAGTTACTTCGGTAGGGTTCTATACTTCCATCTAGAATTGAAATGTATTGTGAAGTTGATGGACGATTTTATTTGAAGTTCATATAATTGTAATTTTGAGGATTTACTCTTGTAAGATAATTAGTATTTTGGTTGAATGCTAATTAAGGTTTTAGGAATGAATTCTTGCAATTATATTGTGGATTTTGTAGTAGTCCCTGGCGAGTGCAACCTGGCCGATACCCCGGTTCCTCTGGGAGAGGTGGGCTAGCACATCTGACACTAATAAGGCTAAAGCTAAGAGTTTTAAGGGTTGTACCTCAAGATCTTTTCAGATCTAGCAAGATCAAGTAAGATCTAGTGAAGATCTACTCAAGGATGATACTCCCAATTTTGGCAACTCCAAAAAGCTCCAACCTTAGCTCAAGATCCGCTTGTTTTGATGATGATTTCCAACAACAAACTCAAGAACAAGAAGGTGTCAAACCACACAAGCTTTCTTTCCTCTTCTTTTCTTTCTCTAACTTTTGGACCTCACTCTCTCTCTCTCTCTCTCTCTCTCTCTCTCTCTCTGGCTGCCAAGGGAAGGGGAAGACACAAGATCAAAGCTTCCAATGAAGTCTTGAAGCTTCAAGAAATGGAAGACAAAGAAGATGAAGAAGAAAATATTCGGCCCTCTCTCTCTCTTTTCTCTCTCTATATTCGGCCCCCTCTCTCTCTAAGGCTCCCAAAGATTGCAGCTGGAAATAATGAAAGGATAAGGAGCATGAATGGTGCCTTTTATAGACAAAACACTTGGCTCTCCTTAATTTATGGAAAAGTGGTCAAATGACCACTTTTTGTCGCGTCGACGCGCAACACTCTAATTTTACTATTTTATCTCATTCCAACACTATCCAACCTTAATTATGTTTTGGTAATATCTCTACATATGCTCGGTTTCATCTTAAAGTCACTATTCACACTTCGAAACAGAAATTAATGCTTAAACTAGCCGAACACACACACCGGCAAATAATTCTTGAAAAATTCTCTAAATTAGTAATTAATCACTCAAAACATAAATTCACTCATATTTTTATAAATAAACACAATTTAAATATTATTATGCATTTTAAAATAAAATTAGAATTTTGAGACCCTCACAAATGTCTTCCTAATTCCATGATATCATGCAGCTGACTCGTATTTCTTGATGAAGTCACGAAGATAATTTATCACATCAGGTATTGAATACTTTCTCATAACTACTAAGCACTTTGATTCCTCAATCACATAACATGTTTAAAGGTTGTTGAGCTTCTAAGCATTAGCTTGTCAAATTAAATGCTATAACACCAAAAACTTCAAATGAATTAGATGTAACTTATAAGTCCAAAATGTAACTCATGCCCTTTAGTTACTTTGCTAATAGTGAAGATTACATTTGCAATAATCAATTTGAAATAACTAGTCCAAGTCATTGAGCGATAGTATATCACTATTTGAAAGTACCTAATTTGATTATTCCCAAGACACAAACTAAACATTGGGCAGGATTTCAAAACTTTTTTAGCCAAAAAGCCTCTCAAATTAAATCATATAATTTTTAAAGGGTTCAAATTACCTGTAGCTTTTATTTTCAAGCCCCGAATACAACTCATTAAAATCCTAATGAACAATTACAAAGATTAATCCAGTCATATTCCAATACCTCGAGTAATAGTATAAATTAATTTGGTAATGTCTCATTTTCTTTTTATCAAGACCTAAGTCTCGAAGCTAGACCTTGTATAAGGTCTCCAAATTCATTTAGCCTAAAAGCGTCGTAAGTCGTCAAAACCTAATCTCATGCTAAAAGCAAATATAATCAAACCTGGTGGATTTAGCATTCCATAGTCCAAGGACCATATTCCAAAAGCAAATATAATAGCATAAACTTCAGCTCATGTGCTACTTAGTAATTTGGATTAACCATTTTGGCCTGTGGATTTTGTTCAAAAGTTACTTGGACCAGCTCTTAACCCCAGGTTGTTGCAGAGCATTTGGATCGGACATCTAATCCCTATAACCGCTAGTTTTTAACAGCCATATTTTTTACCATTGGGAGCAAGTTTTTAACATCTATAAAAGAGCCTAATTTTCAACATTCAGTCTCCACAAGTGAAGAAATATTGCTAAGAGTTTACAAGTCAATTCCTTTCATCTAATTTTCAAAATGAAGAGTTTAAACTTGAATATCTTTCATTCTTGAGTTTATAATAAAATCCACACTATTGAGGGTTCTAGAAAGCTTTCATTTATATCATCCACACTACTTCACTGTTTGTTCTTATTGTAACTAAAACCATTTGTGAGTTTGTGTGAGGTTTCTCATTAAGGAGAAATAAAATCTTAGGGAAGATGATTCTCACTTGTAATATTTTGAAGTAAGTCTATGGACGAGTAAAAATCTTAGTTCAAGAGTTGGTGAACTCAAGGACGAAATTTGATCCTCATATGTAGGTTTATTGCCTCGTCTGTTCGAAGAGGGACAATAGTGGATAAACACCGAGACTTGGAAGAAGCACGAGAGTGGATATAGGCACCAAGGAGGATATCCGAGCCACTATGAATCTCTTACATTTGATTTCTCTATCCCTACTCTCATTACTTTTAGTTGTGATTTCTTATTGCTTAATTTGGTTTATTTAAGTTTTGTTTCTTCTTTTCATTTTATTGATTATTTGCAAAACTTAATCTTATAGATTCTTTACTTAGTTTAGGTTACTTTAGAACTAGCAATTGATATTAGATCTTGGTCTCTTAGAGATTAAACTAAAACAACATAGGAAAAAAAACCATGGCAACTAATAAAGTTTTATTTTAAGAGAGACAATCTATTGTTAGACCATCTACACTTAATGGCTCATACTTTAGCAGTTAAAAACAAAGAATCAAAGATTTCTTGCAATCTATTGACATTGAGTTTTGGTATATTGTTATTGATGGTCCTTACAAAACTAGAATATTTGATGTTATAACAAATTTGAGTAGATTAAAAATTAGGCAAGAATTAGATGAAAAGGATAAGATATATCTCTTTGAATGCTAAGGCCATGAATGTGTGATATAGTGCTTTAGATTCTTATGCATCTAGTAGGATTAAAGGTTATAAATTCGTGAAGAAAATTTGGAATAAATTATGTAAAATATATGAAGGTAATCAAGATATCAAAAAACAAAAGAAGTCATTACGTGTTGGTAAATATATATTTTTTAAATTGGAAACCCATGAGATGAATAAAATGTATTGTAAATTCATTGATATTGTTAACGATTTAGAAGGATTTGGTCAAGAATATTCCTTGGATAAAAAAAATAGAAAGATCTTGAATGTTTTGAGCAAGGATTGGGAAAGTAAAGTTATAGGCGTTGAAGAAGCTAAGAATCTGGATTCATTGTCTATTGAACAATTGATAGGTCCTCTCACATCTTATGAATTGAAACTCAATTTTAAGATATCAAGTGATGAAAAAGCAAGAGTCAAAAGAAACATAGCTCTCAAAGTTACTGAAATGAAAAAGTATGATGAAATAGTTGAAAAGGCATAGTCAACCAATAGAAATTTTCAACTCTCATGGCATGGCTGCAATTTCGATGATGAGATAGAAAAGAAGGATAATACGAGACAAATGACTTTCATGGCTATTGGTGATAATAAAGTAAACTTCTTTTATAATTCATGTGATAAAGTAGATGATGATTATGATGATGAAACCTTTGTCTTGCAAATTTATGATGGATTGAAAAAGATTCATACTAGAAATAAAGAATTGAAAATGACAAAGTTGTTAGATAAGAATAAAAAATTGAGAACGGAAAATGATGATTTTATGAAAAATAAGTTTTTTCTGTGGATTCCAAAATGAATGAAATAGAGAATCTAAATAAGAACTTAGAAGAAAAAATAAAAGCTTATGATAAAATAAAAGAGGAACATGTTGCTATAAGAAAAATAATTAATGATTTAAGTGTATGTCTTGAGAAATTCACAAAAGGGAAAGATAATTTAAAAACGTTGCTGGGTAATTAAAGATTGGCAAATGATAGAGTGGCATTGGATATGTGCCAAGAAATAGTATTGGATATAGAAATCACTTTGTTAGAACCACTTCTTCTAACATTCCTTATGTTACTTGCAATTATTGTTGTTAAAATGGCCATTTTTCTTGTAATTGTCATGCTAAAAGAAATGTACAAAATGGTTTCAAAATTATTTGGGTGATTAAGAAATCTACCAGTATTTAAGGATCCAATGAGTAATCAAAAGCTATATCTTGTATTCAATATAGGTGAAGAAGATACTAAGAGGATCAAAGTGATTCTTGAATAATGGATCCTTAAGAAGCATACATATCAAAGATGCTCATCAAATGTGACAAGCGCGGGATATGCACACAAAATTAAACTCAATCCAAAATAAAGTTTTACATTTACAAATTTCTAAATATCCCACATATGATTTCTGCAAGTATATGAGTTGAGATTGAGTACAAGAAGAATCGAACCCACAAGAATGAATGAACAACTACCAACACTTCTAAAGTTTCTCCATTATTTAGGCGATCAACTAGTTGAAGAAATTAAGTTATTAAATGATATTTTTCTTCTTTCTTTCTTTTAGGCTTTGAAGAAGAAAAAAATCATCACCCTTTGAAGGGTTTTTTCTTTCCTTTTTCTTTCCTTAAAAAAAATGTCATCAATTTTTATGACTCATGAATCTATTTCTCAGACAAACGAGTTTTTAACCTTTTTTTTAATCATGAGTGGAGATAATTATTAATAATTTGTGTACCTTCATCATTAACATACGAATTCCAAAAAAGAATGGTTAAGATAGACAAAGTTGTTATCAATATCTATGCTATATAGTCTATATAAAGGGAGAGAGGGGATGGTTAAACTATTTGTTTTACTTTTCATAATTCTTATTTTATTCTCTAAATAAATAGCAAAATGGTACCAGCATGTCCCTAACACAAATACAGATAAACGCATACACACACTCCCATTTTTCAAGTATAATAAAGCTTCTAATATGATAATAACCATCAACAACTTCTTACTCAAAAAAAGGAAAATGAAAAATGAAAATTGTGTTTAAAAAAAAAATCCTCCAACAACTACCAAATATTTAATAACGTTTTCTTTTAAAGATTTTTTGATTTTAGATTTGCACATGCATAGGGTTTGCCTTTCTCCCAAGTAATGTACAAGCACGTAGTTCCACAGAATATTCCAAGTAGAGCAAAACTTGCCGCATGCTTTACCGATCGAGCAATTGTCTCAGATGCAAGCATATTATGCCTAAGCTTCAACAATCAGCACCAGTACAACCTCCTCTTTCACATAATCAGCTCCCAATTACGCATAACCAAAACCAGATCCACTGCTGGCTCAATTAGCCTTCGCAGGCAACCCCATGCATAAAAGCCCCGAATGCATGGCATGAACATCCGTTCTTGTTGTGCCCTTTCTTGTTATACGAAGCTCAGAGGCAAGGCAACCAAAGTTCTGTACTGCTACCCTTGCATCCCTGTGAATAACTTGCAGAATTTTACAACTTGTTGCTTACTAGTGGCAATAAATAACTACTCTTGAGTGTCTTGAAGAGAATAAAAATTACCTCTTGATAATCTGTTTGTTTCTTTTATGTCTCTTGTCGTGATTATAACTTCCGAATTGAGAACTATCATCATTTAAACTTGAAAATTGGAGTGTATTTTCTGGTTTGGACAGAAATCAAGGCTTAGAAAGACAAGGATCTTGCATCACAGAAATATAGAAATACATTTTGCAAGAACTATGTTTATCATAATTTATATAGGTGTCAAAATGGGTTATTTGTATAGATTTAGATAAGTGATAAATAGGTAATGGGTATAATTGAATCAATCCATTTATACTCATTTAAATAAATGGATATAAATGGGTACCCATTTATACCCATTTAATAAATAGGCATGGGTATAATAAATGGATATAAATGGGTACCCATTTATACCATTTAATAAATGGGTATGGGTATACCCAAGTACCCATTTATGACTCGTTCGAAATATTATTTATTTTAAAAAAAATTCACATGGTGTTTGACAAGAAATATTGGTATTATATAGTTATTACATTGGTAAGAAATTCAAATTTTCTCCTTAACATTCACTAAAATTTGAATAAAATATATATTTATCTTTAAATGGATTAAATGGATAAGTCAAGTCAACCCACTGCCCATTAATTAAATGAGTATAAATGGGTACAAATTTATACCTATTTAAAATTAATGGACGGGTTTGGGTAAATTATTAGTGGGCAGGTTTGGGTAATCCAATATAAATAGGTTGTGATTGACACCTCTAATCATAAATTTGCTAGTCTAATGTCACAGAACAGAAACTGGAATTCCAAAATAGTGAAACTCTGAAAGGACTAGCATACAACAGCATAACAATAAAGCATTACAGGAAGTGCCAAGGGTATACCGAATAAGAGAAATACAATAGATATGACACAAAATCGGACACATTGCATACAAAATTCACAGAAAGATAAGCTCTGTTTTCTTTCTTTTTATTACTTTTAAAACCAGAAAACACGACATCTTGATCACCGGCCACCAGAGAGAAGAGATTCTGCTACAGAATGTGAGAAGTTTTTGTCTGTATAAGAAGACAATGGCAAGGCAATATCATTAAAGCCTGAAGGATGGGTGAACCCAAGACCAGGAACAGAAATGCTGATTGATGATAACTCTGGCAGTGGAACTGATCCCTCCAAGTACAACAGAACTTGCCGCATACTTGGTCTAATCGTAGGTTCTAAATGCGAGCATAACAAGCCTAATTTCAGTACCAACTCTGCCTCCTCTTTCACATACTGGGCACCCAATTTTCGATCAACTGCCTGAAGAATATCACCTGCTTTCCAGCAAGAAAACACCCGATCAACCAATATTTCATCTTCTTCTGGTGCTTGTGGATCTATTGGCCTTCTTCCACAGGCAACCTCTAGCAAAAAGGCTCCAAACGCATATACATCAGTGCTAGTTCTGGCCTTCCCTGTTCTATTGTGCTCAGGGGCAAGGTACCCAAGAGTTCCTACCACGTGGGTGGTCTGAGGGAGAGCACCATGATCATATAGCCTTGCGAGGCCAAAATCTCCTAATCTGGCATTGAATTCAGCATCTAACAATACATTGCTGGCTTTTACATCTCTGTGAATTACTACTTGATCCCATTCTTCGTGTAGATAGGATAATCCAGATGCCACACCTTTAATGACTGCCAATCTCTGGCTCCAATTAAGGTAAGACTTCGGTTGGTTGTACAGAAACCTGTCCAGACTACCATTGGACATAAATTCATAAACCAAAAGTAACTCTCCTTTACGCCGACAATAACCCAAGAGAGTTACTAAATTTCTGTGGCGTAGGCGACCAATACTAACGATTTCTGCAACAAATTCTCTCATTCCCTGTCTTGATTGATGAGACACCTTCTTGACAGCAACTTCCATCTTGTTTGTGGGCAGTACTCCTTTGTAGACCCTGCCAAATCCCCCTGCTCCCAGCAGCTCTTTTTCTCTAAAACCTTTGGTGGCAATATACAAGTCTTTATACTTGAATCTATGGGGTCCATAGGCAAGCTCCCATTCTTCCATCACCTCTGCAAACTTCCACTTCCTCCTCATATGATAAGCTACTCCGGATATTACAATTACCAATGAAAATGTGCAAATTACAGGCAATCCCACAGTAAAAAATTTTGACACCTTCTTGGGTCCAAATCGAGGTAGCTTGGGAAGCCGAGAGAGATCAAGTGCTTGTGCAACACCATTTATCTTGAAGTTCCATCCCAACACAAAATGAGCTGCTGTTAGTGAACCAGTGGATGCAGAAAAGCCAACGTACATGGTTTGCTGTAAGATTGGTGAAAGATCGTATGATAAAGACAAAAGAGGATTAGTTGGTCTGGCAGCTGCTATTGGGGCTAATGTTACATCGATTCTCTTACTCTCCCCATCATATTCCACCCAGAGTTGCATCGGCTGAGCACTACTAAGACTTAAGTTGTGAAATGAATTCCGGTCATCAGGGCGGTAACTTGCTGGCTGCGACACTGTAGAGTTCAAGGAGTTGATATCAATTCCAACATGGTTGTCATTGATGTCATCAAATTCGTGAGTTTGGATAGTGTCAAGCTCCACAGCGAAGACATGATTGGTTGCATTTCCATTGGTGCTATCATTGAAGAGGCCGAGGAATTGTGTGGGAAGCCCACCAGGAAGACCTCTTGTCGGCGCAATCACGAAAGCCATTCCATGACCACTCAGGCCTGAGGGTTCAGGCTCTATTGCAAAAACAAATCGGGTGGAAAAGGAGAAAGCTGAACTATTAGGCGTGCTCTTGAATTTGATGGGATTAGGATAGAAGGCATGCCCCATTTGTAATTTGGTGATATTGGTTATACTTAAGAGGCCGTTGTTGGTAACTTTGGCTAATCCATTCAGGCTTAGGTTTGATGATTGAAATCCTTCATAGATAAATTCAACATCGCCAGATGCTGCTGCATCAGCTCCTATGTGAAGTAGAAAAAAGGCCAGGAATGCTGTTAGTGGTCTGAGCGGCATGGCTAAAACTAAGATGCGAAGTCCTTCTCAATTCGTAGCCTATTTAAATTACTACCAAGTGTTGTAATTTCTATACTGTCTTTAAAAAATCAGAGTCATTTATATTTGGATTTGGTTATAGTCAAATGCTCGTGGCTGTATTCACTCAGTAGTCCTGTTCTTTTTTCTTTTTTCTGACTGAATACTTGGACGGTAAGATACGTCTTCTTGGTGCTAATATGTGTTTGGATAGTAAGTTATTCCAAATTTATTTTACTTACATTAATTGCAATCAACTTTTTATTTTCTAAACTACCTTCTTATCTTGTATATATAATATTACAAAAAGTGCTACAATGATTATTCTAAATAATATTTTAAATAATCTCCTATCCGTACACACTCTATTTCTCTCTAATTTACTCTCATGGGCAGTGCACAGAGCCACATTTATCTCGGGTTTGCAATTATACGCTCTCAATTGTTTCAAAATTATATAATAACCTATAAAAAAATTTTAAAATTTTTTTAGTATTGTACCCCTAAATTTTGACAGTGATTCATCTAGCTCCACAATTGGCCCATAAAGTTGATGAAATTTTCTATAGTTACCCTCACTATTTCTATAGTGAAACATTGAATTAAAATATATTAGATGATGCTATTTTTATTTTCTTTCTCATAAATTTTATTTATTTAATATTTTACTTGTTTCATATGTTTAACCATATTAATCACAAGTGAATCAAATATTCATTTGACAGTTAATTATATATTACATTATTCGGCTACTATATATATAGCACCATTTCTTGGTAGTAGTATGAAACATGGATTAGTAACGTGTCATTCCTACAAGTTATTCCCCATCCAAGATTGGAAGAAGTGCTGTATTAAGATTTCGAGATCAAACAGTATACGTTTCCTTCTATTCCTTATGAGGGACTTGTAAGCCGCAGCCTTGCACCATTGGAATATTTCAAATAGACTAGAGCACTTAGGATACACCGTTGCTAGATTCTTTTCATAATGATGCTTCTACATTCTTGTGGTCCTTGCCCCGATTTTTGTCCTCCCAATGCGAAAGCAGTTGGTTTCATACACAGTTCTAGAATTCTATTGATCTCAAGTACTTCGTCTCCATCATTGCATATGGGATCTTAAAATTTGTAAATTATAGTTAAATCACTAGAATTTTCGTTGATTTAGGCACATACTAAATTAACTAAGAAATATCTTATTAATTTGGAATTCAGGGTCTTCTATTTCACAATTTAGATCAATTATTTTGTTTCAAAATTTTAGCCAAAAAGTAAATTAAATTCCTAAATGACTTGAAGTTCTATCTATTAGCATGTAATTTAGATATTGTACATTTTTGTTGAAGACATTGCATTTTCAACGTCCATTTGCATGTTTTCACGAAAAATAAGCTTATAAATAAATAAAATATTCACTTTTTACATTTTTAGTAAGATCTTACAATTCTAAGATCCTAATTGTGATTCGATCTTATGATTTTGAAAACAATATTCATTGGATTCTGATTTTAAAATATTTGTGACAAATAACTATTACTTGGCCTTTGTAAGAAGTTCCTAATTGTGTAAGGAGGACGTAAGGTTTTTCTTCCACGTTATTGATGATCGATTAGATAATAAAATTCCTGGACTGCGACAGATGAATTTTACTAAGGCTAGAAATTAGTTTTAGATTGACTTAGCACATATTAAGAGACTCTGTAAAATTTAAATTGAGTTACTCTCACTTTCATTCTGTTTCCTCGTACAAGTGCATTGAATGGCCTCTACATTAGGTTCGATTGTTGACTTGAAACAATCTCCCAAAAACAAGTGAGAATCTCTTGATGTTTTATTCTTGTCATTTCAACTAGTTTATGGAGACTTTTCATCGCGTACAGACTAAAGCTCAAACGCTGTTTCCACTTGTTTTATGTTCTTCTCAGTTACAAAATTCAATTCCACATTTTACAGTTGCCGTTTTTGCTTCATTTATGGCTTGAGTTGGAATAAGTGCTCAAAACTTGTTAATTTGACCTCACAAGAACATTCAGAAGGGGTTGAATTGCAGTAAACTCCCCCCGGCCCCCACCCCCAGCCCCAATGCTTGCCCTCAAGCATTCACTAATCCAAAATTCAAAATCAAGATAACAAATTTAGAATAGCATAATATCATAGCACAAATACTCTACATTTCCTTAACAATCTCATCAAAATCAAGATGTTCAAGTCTTGACAATCCTCACATGGATAATAGTATATGCTCTCAACACTCAAGATGTTAAAACGAACATGTACGCTCAAACCAACACCATAGAAAGTCATTGCCATAATCTTGCTAATCTATCACATTTCCACCACTGAATATGAATTCAAATGCAAGAATCAAAGGGTCATTACCAAGGGTTGTAATGGGGCTTAGAGTAAAGGTTAGACAAAAAGGTAATTTAGGTTACATATATCAAAAGAATACCTAATCGTCCTTTTTCATGAATTGAAATATCATCTTCCTTCACATAATTAGCTCTTAAGCATGACAACAACTCCCAAGCATAGCAAGTGCATACAAAACAAAGGAATTGATCCCACTATCAAAACAAAACACTTATTTACAAGAGTGCTTCACAAATATATTTTTCTTTTTTTTTTTTTTTTGATTTTTTCTTTTTTTGTTTCTTTTTTTTGAAGACATTGATAACATAAGAACATAAAAGCACTTGCTAGCTATAGATGTAATCAGCTTTCTTCACTTGTGATATCATCATGCAAAAGAACATTAAGGTATTTCTTTGACATGGGTTTCAAGCAAATGGTGTTTCAAACAAAGAGGTCAAAGGGTGATAAGATGTGTTATTAAGAAAAAAAAAAGGCTTAAAACCCAAACTTGGTCAACTACGGGGAAAAGATAATTAGGATAGGTCTTTAGAAAGCCAAAAAAAGGTTAAGCCTAATTGCCCTTATCATTTTCATGCATCAAATTCAACAACGTGATCTCGACATGTATATTATAGCAAGTTTTAGAATGATCTAACTAGGTGTGATAATTACACTCACAAAGGATGCAAAACAAATTTTGAATAATGAGATATTTAAGCTCAAAAACTCACAAATGGCTATATGTCATTTCAAGAACATCCATCATTCAAATCAATTGCAAGTAAATAGAACCTTCATGCTAGTGATATTATACTACTCATAATTGCACCTTGGCCACATAAGACCAACTAAGTCCTAAAGAATTCTAAAAAACTCGAAGAATAATGGAAAAATAGAAAAAGAAAAAAAATGAAAACTAAAATTGAAACTTCATGAAAATGAAAAAAAAAATTGAAACTAATTTGAAAAACTAGTAACATTATCAGCAAAAGTATTCCTCCCCCCCACGCCTAAATCAGACATTGTCCTCAATGGATGAAAATAAAGAGCAAAATAAAAGTTAGAGAACTCCCCTGATTAGAGAATTAAGCACCGGAGGTTGTTGAAAATACTTGAGTTGATGTCCAATCATTAATGAAATTTGGAGCACAAGGCACCCAAGAGCCACAGTAGGCAATGAATACGGACACTAGATGCTGAAAGGAAATAGAATAAAATAGAAAAGAAAAATATTTTTGATCTTTTTTTTTTTTTATGATTCCATGTAGAAGACTTTCTTCCACAAGGCGTGGGCACGCCTTAACATCAGAAGTCTTCTGTCCAACGTTGGAAACTCTTTTTTTTTTTTTTTGATCTCTGGCAGAAACCTTTCTTCCTTAAGGTGTGGGCATGCCTTATCGTTGAAAGTCTTCTGACCAACATCGTGAAGGATAGTGAGCAAATTTGATGTAGAGCGTGGGCACGCTTCTGCCCAAGCGATGCCACCCAAATTAACCAAAACTTTGGCAAAGAGCGCCTACGGCCTACAAACACAAGTTTTCTATTAAAATAAAGGAATGACCTAGCTTGCATACAAAAACATGAAAAAGTAAAAACACAAAATAATGGAAAATTAAAATTATTGGGTTGCCTCCCAAGTAGCGCCTTTCTTTAATATCTTTGGCTAGACGTTGCTATATTTCTTCATGAAGGATAAAATCGTATAACTCTTTTCATTATTTCATTCTCATACTCATGATATTCATCATGAATAGAGAAATCTTTAAACACATGAGCCACTTTCTTTTTTGGACTGGCGGATGGCTTCAACCATGCAAGTAATGATTTCAATTCTTTACTTACTCCATCATCACGATCAATTAATAACCTAATACTCTTTGCAACTCCTAACTTATTCCTGTCATGAGACTCAAAAATTTCTAGTGTAACAAAGTCAATCTCACTAACATCAAATATAGAATGAGAGTTAAGAGTTAGGGATGAAGGAGATGTCACCACAGGGGGTTGTTCACTTAGAGTTTTTCATTGGAGAGGTTAGAGGTTGAGGTTCCATTGTTTCTTTCTCAACTTTCTCTTCAACCACATAGTTAGATTCTTCCCTTTGAATCTCTTGCAATTCTTCACCACTTCTCAAGGTAATTGCACTCACATCTGATTCGGAATTGACAATGGTCTCTAAGTGCAATGTTTCAGAAATCTGAGATTCCAGCCTATTAACTGTAGAGGCCAACTGGCTCACTTGGAGTTTCATGAGTTAAATAAATAAAACCTAACTGCCTACAGAAATATTCCTGAATTAATTCTAGTACTGGAGCAGTGACTCCGGATGTGCAATGGGTTACTGGTTTCACCCTGATTCCAAGGAATTTACTTAATCCGATATACCAGAATTTAACCCGAGAAATTAATTAATTTGTGTAAGTGGCAAGTAGTGTCATCTCCTCAGGGAACTGAAAGAATAATTTTCTATGAATCCAAAAATAAATAACTGGGGGGAGTTTGGAACAATTCATAATTAACGATGCCGAAGAGAATAAACAATCACAAAATTCCAATTAAACTAAACAATATCATGGGACTCAGATAAAAATAAATCAATCAATAAAAAGCTCTAGTCAAAGGCCCAATCTCACTTTGGTGTCATCAAACTGATCACTGACGCTAAATGGCATTCAATTGCTTACAAATAAATTGATTATGGTTGTCAACAAGCTCTGACAGCCTGCCAATCTTTACTATGTCGATAGTCACGACAAGGTCTGTGACTACTTCTCTTGCCAATAGACAACCCTAAACAAGATCTTAAGATTTAGCCTAGCGGTAGCATTAACAATTAGAGAAGCCACCAATTCTAACCAACAAACACATAAGCTCAGTTCATTTAAACTAGATTGAATATTTCCGTGACAATAATCCAAAAGTTTCTTATACTACTGAATGATGTCACTTGTCACAAATACTAAAACCTTCCAAACAATTACGGATTTGGCATTCTAGATGACAATAGATTATTCACACAACTAAATAGTGATCAGTTATTTAATTGCAAGAAATAATCATAAACATGGACATCAGAAAATACCCAAATACTTGTAAATAAATGAAATAAAAATAATTCAAACAAGTATCACAGATTTGATGAATCAAAGATCGATTAACCTTCAACTAGATAAAAGAAATTAGCCACCCCTCATTGAGAATTGCAATCCCTAGATGTTTTTGGAATTTTCAATTAAGATTGACAAAACCAGAAAAGAAGGAACGGCACTTTTGTTTCTTGGCCAACTCAAGTCCGCGGCCAAGGAAAACGAAAAGATGCCTTTTAAATTCAAAACAAAACTAAGCTTCAAAAGCCTCCGAACCAACCAAAATTTGGCAGCCTCCAACCAATTATATGTAGCCGTCCATGATAGCTTATGCTAAATAATAAAACGAAAGCTTTCCTACCCTAATTAGGACTCAAAAGTTCAAGCCCTTCTTGGAAACTAAACTACTAAGCACTAACAAAATAATAAGGGAAACCAATTACAACTTTCCTAAATAAAAAAGGTCTTTGACCAATTCCCAAAAGTAAATGAAATCTTTGTTTCCAAATATTCAGCAAATATCTTCCGTAGGAAACGCAGTTCACTTCTTCAGAAAGGCATCCTTTACTGCAAAACATAGCGTGCCTGCGCCTTATCAATAATTGTCTTCTGAAATTTTCACCTTAATTGTGCTTGTAACTTCCATTTAAATCCAATGACCTAAAATCAATGCCAAAAACCAAATATGAATAAAATCATGCAATTAACACCATATTTTGGCATGATAAAGAGGGAAATATCCATAAATTATGTGCACAATTAAGGACTTAACACTTAGGAAAAAAAAAGAAAGAAAAAAACAACTGACATTAAGTCCTTGTCCCCTAAATTTCTAGGTGTATATGTTGTTTTCTAGGAATTTTTTTTAACTTCTTGGTGATTGAATAACTATCATTTCAGGTTTTACGATATATATCACAGTATTGGTTTAATTTATTTGAATGTGAAACTTATATTAACACAAGATATATCAACTCAGTACAATTAAAAGTCATTGTTAAAAATTTATACAATACTCATGAATTTAAGAAACTTGACAAATGTTGTAGAGATATGGGAAGTAGACGGGGATTGAGCTCGTTGAGCAAAAGATAGGGACATTCAATTGTTATTCTTTCAAATAAAAGAGTAGAACTGATCCAAATTTTTGGTTTTCAAGTTCGACTTGTTAAGTTATCAAGTCGAGTTCAGCTTCTTTATGCAACAAATTGAAAATTGTATTCAAACTAGGTTCGTTAAAAGCTTCCGAGTTCGAATTTGAGTTCAAGCTCGACTTGTATAACATAAACAAGTCAACTTAAATGAGTTTGAGTTAAGAAAAACTAAAATGTGCTTGAATATCTTATATAACTTTGAAAATCAAAAAATATGATCAATTTAGTTTCCATATTGAATGAGAAAATTTTCAACAAATATAAAAAGATTACCAATACTTAAACAATATAAAATCTTAAACAATCAAGATGATATAAAATCTTCATAATTACTATGGAAAATTAGTAATATTAGATTGAATAAATGCACAAACGAGTTTAGATGAGTTTAAATGAGTTATTCGCGAGTTGAGCCAAGTTTGGCTTGTCTAGAAACAAGTCTCATTTAATATTTGAGTTTGGCTTATTTAATTAAATGATCGAGTTGAACTCGATATAATTCGAGTCGAGTTGAGTTCGTGAGCTGCTCGTTCATTCAACAACTCTATAAAAGAGATGCATCTAATTTTGCAATACTAAATTTTTTCTCAGATAATTTTAGATGCCTCCCCTGAGGTTTCTAACAGTATTATTGTGCACCCCTAAATTTCAAAAATCTCACTTGCTTCTCATATTTCAATTTTTTTTTGTAGCATTATGTAACTCATTTCAACATATAATATTAGAAAATTTATTTTGGGGGAGAGAATATAATCTCATTTCAAAATTGCCCTCTTCTTGTCATCACTTAATTGTCACAATTGACCATTTTATCTCCCAATTTATCTCTTAATCTTTGTAAACTTCATCGATGGTTTTGTAGTAGAAATTTAAAAGTTGATAACGAGGTCACAAAAAACATTCAAATATTTAAAATTTTAAATAATTTGCAATATTCATAAAAATAACTTGAAATATTTTAAAATAATGAAAATAACTTTTTACACTAATTTGAATAGCACAAACTAGTTTATACATAATTTGTAGAGTTTTGTATTTTTCTAGTTTTCATGGTGCTGATTTGGACAAAAGAAATATAAACAATTTATGAAACTCCTTAAATTAAATCAAAATACTTTGCAGAAAAAAATAGTACTTTTGTAACTTGCAAAAATCTCAAATAAACTTTTAAATGTTAACTCTTTGTATTTTAAAATCACAGGATAATGTTTTATTTGTATATTTCTATGTTTTGTTTGTTCATTTGCACATTTCGTTTAGAAACTAATCCATCAGTCTTCTGATCCTTGCTTCCCCATCAAGAATCAAGTTTTATAATTGAAACCTATTTTTATATATAGCTGAATCCAATATCTTTCGAGGCTCGGCATGCAACCAGAACTGGAATTGTTTTCTGTAACATGTCTGAAAATAGGCTTACTTTCTTCTGTTGTACTAAAATTAAAAATTATTCTCAGTATTCTATTAAGAGTGCGAGGTTACTGCTATTTTCTTGCTTTCTTTTTCCTTTTCATTTTCCTTGGTTTGATGAAAAGGATAGTCGTTCTCATGTGTTCCACATAAATGCGACATCGAATTTGTATTTTCAAACCTGCACGTGAATGAAATTTTCAAGCAATATTTTCTGAGTAGCGTATAGGTTTCCAATTTTCATTATTACTCCGTGTATACTGGCATCTCAGTCTTCCATTTGATGCATAAGTGCTACCCTATAAAATCTGATTTGTTTAGTATAGTATGAGATCTCTTTATCTGCAAAAGTTTAGGTCAGATTAAAATTTTACCTAACACCAACGGCTGATTCAAGAATTCCTGTTTACAATTTATTTTTTTGTTAATCCTCTTTATGCGTAGTCCTACAAATACAAAAAAAGCGACCATATGTCAATTGGTATAATTTGAATAAGGAGTCAGAAAAAGTGCATACAAGCTGTTTGGAATTATTATTTTATCAACAAAAGGAATCTGAATTGATAATAGGACAAAGCATGGAACTTCCCTTTTTTAAAGTAAAAAATGAATGAAACTGCAAGACTGGCCAGATACATTTTGCCTCAATCTATCCCCCTCAGTCATCAATTAGTATTGGTGCTTAGGGTACACCTTAATGTGTTTGCAGTTAATTAAAAATATATTTATCGAAATTATTTCTTTATAAATTTTATTATTGGGTCTGATTACATTATAATCTAGATAATTGTTTGCAAAGATGATAGAAGTTCATGGAAATACGTTGGAGTGGGTATAAGAAAATGTAATTAGTGAATAATCTCAACAGATAACTATTTGCTTGTGACAGCCCCACCTCACCCTAAGGTGTGCCAAAGGGTTTAGCGGGCCGTCGGCCTAGTTCTCGTTAGGATTCAAACACTCGAGTAACTAAAACATTTGGAAAGTGAACGTAAATAACCATTCCAAACCAAACCACAAATAATAACATTACTATATTCAACTTACAACTCTGATTCCCAAATTACAGTTCAAAGTACTTAAGGTACAGCCACCATTCCATCTTACAAGCCCAAATACAACAAAAGTCCATCCATCCATGATTACAAATGGTACAAGAAATAATCCAGATAATAACGCTAAAGAGGATCACGACACACGCTATCCATCGTCTCGAGCCCTGTAGGGGAAAAATAAAACATTTTTGGGGTGAGTTAGAAGCTCAGTGAATGTCTAATAAAACAAGAAATTCAAGGACCTTTGAGTTAAATGTCACTTTGTAAAACATTTGAGTTTTCAAGCCATCATTCCATCAATACTCAATTTAACAAACAACATACAGTAAACAGTAATTCAATACACATTTAAATTCAGTATTGGAAGGATACAGTATTCTCCGAGAGCAGTTGCAGTCCGTCTTGTCAGTCAATCACTCTCCTACTCCTCCTTATAACACCTAGTGGTAATACTCGAGTATACCATACAGTGCCCTAAGTTACTAACCTACCCGATCAAGTCCGCTTCTGGTTTGAATAGGCCGATAACGAAGGGGGAAAGGCCTTGTTCAGCCAATGTGATAAAGTACACATGGTCTACAGTCATGCACAAGTAATATACAAATAATGGAATAGTAGACAGTTGAACAGTATATTGACAGTTAGGTCGAGTGCGGTAAAATACACACTCGCCTAAAAACAAGTATTTAACACTTATGAGATCAAGTAACATCAAGTATTAATCAAATAAGCATGTAATTCACATAACATACAGGAAACACTCACAAACTCTTCATAATTTCACTTGTAAAGCATTTCATTTGGAAATGATAGTAAATCATTTCAATAAATCGTTCCTTTGGCAACCATAGCCAGATTTCATTTGAAAGGGAGTTGAAACACTCACAAATCCTTCATAAGTTATTTCGCTGGTAAAAACATTTTACTTGGA
Organism: Gardenia jasminoides; assembly: GCA_013103745.1. Lineage (NCBI taxonomy): Eukaryota > Viridiplantae > Streptophyta > Magnoliopsida > Gentianales > Rubiaceae > Gardenia > Gardenia jasminoides. The sequence goes on from CM023096.1 coordinate 33,190,783, forward strand.
AATAGTGGTAAATCATTTCTTGGTAAATACTAGCAAATCATTTCACAAATCATTCATTTACAAACCATGGCAAGATTTTCATTTAAAAGAGAGTTAGAACACTCACCTCGATCCACTTAAACGAGTGAGCAAAGAAGAAGGCTAAGTTTCGTTAGTTGGTTCACCCTCGACAAAGTCTTGGCCACCTGAGCCAAAGTTTAGCTATCAGATACTAGCCAAAATATCTAAAAGTCAAAGTCTTAACTCAACTACTTAGAATCGCCAAACCCTCACTACTAAGGTTTCTTGTTCGAACCATATCTAAGATTACTCTCGTTGAAACTAGGCAAGGCTTATGGGTATGGAAGCTAGACTCGGAGAACTACAATTCACTAGAAACTTCACTTTCAACTTCATTTTGTAATATAGGTCAAATCAAGTCGTACGATTCAGTAGTTGTTAAAGCACAGTGTTACCAGTTTCAAAAACAAGCCAACGAAATCTTAGGGGAAAAATGCCAAATTTTGTACACTTATTCTTCTATTTATATGCTAGGTTTATACCAAAATTCAGTCAAAAATTCATACGGGAAGTCAAAGTTCTAGACGATTAAAATCACTCCCTGTTTTGAAACAATCTTGCCCAAAATTACATTTTTACCCAAAATCAGTGAAAACACAACTTTTCACCATCAAAATTCATAGCTTCACTCCATTCAAACACGTACTCATAATTAAATGTAATACACGTTTATTTAGGCAAAATATCTTCAAGAAAAAATCACAAAATTTTGAAATCAAACATTAAAATCACCAAGCATGGGTTCGGCCATCTCATACATTTTTCTATCAAAATTTCCACTAACAAAACCCTACTTTCAAGCCAGATCAAGACTATTTTCACGAATATCATATAAAGCCACAATCAGGTCCTCAAGTCCGCTACCTAGAGGCCACCTCAAGTCCGCTACCTAGGTTGGGATTTCAAGAGCCCAACGTCATCTTTTCAGATGAGATCATTATATCAATATCAATCATAGATCTGAGTTATTTAACACTAATAAAGCTATATCTACAAGTTTCAAGACTTATACCTCCGGATCTAACATGATCCGACACGATCAAAGATGATCTCGTGAGTTTCCTCTTTCCAAGAGTGCTTCCAAGCCTAACAAGCTTCACAAGTTTCGATCTTAGCCCCCGATCTACAAGATTTGTTGATGATTTCTATCACCAATCTCAAGACAAACACCCCAAGCTTTTCTTTCCTTTCTTTTTCTTCCAAAATTTCGGGTCTCACTCCCCAATCTCTCTCCTTGGTTCGGCTTCCATAGAGGGAAAAAATCAAGCCAAAAACCTTCACAAACTCAAGGCTCTAGTTGAAGAAGAAATGGAAGATTTCAACCACAAAACTTACCTTTCTTTCTTCCTCCAAAACCGGTCCAGCCCTTCACTCTCTCCTCTCTCTTTCGGCTGCAAGAAGTGGTGGGGAGTATGGCCTTCAATGGTGGTTGAAGCTTGAAGGAAGCAAAGAAGAAGAAGGAGAAGAAGATGAAGTGCAAATTCTCTCTCTCTCTCTCTCCCTTAGCTCTCGGCTGCCTCTCTCTCTCTTCACTCCAAGTGCAGCTGAAAATGAGGCTTGAGGTTGCAAGAAGTCAAAGCTTTATGGTGCCAAAAAGTGCTTTTCCATGAATTAAGGGAAAAAGTGCTTTTTGGCACTTTATGTCGCGTCACACGCGGCAGTCCAACTTACACTGTTTTTACTCCATTCCAACACTGTCTAACCTTCATAATATTTCCATAATATCACTACATATGCTCGATTTCATCTTATGGTCACTATTCACGCTTCGGAATAAAAATTCAACACTTAAACTGACCCAAACCACACACCGACAAATAATTCTCGAAAAATCATCTAAATTAGAAAATAATAATTCAAAGCATAAATTCACTAATATTTGAGTGAAGATACCTAATATTATTATTATTTTCATTATCATTCATTTTCTGATAAAAAATAAAATTTTCGAGCCCTCACATTGCTAATTATGGGACAGTTGTTTTTTGTCGAATGAATTGAAAAGTGTCGCAATCTTTTTATCCTGCTGAGTTACCATCACTCTTGTTGGTAGAACGTACCTGGCACATCGGATTATGGTGTTTTGCCTTGTTGGGCTTTTGCTCATGCTCATGACCCCTATGAGATACATACTAGCTTTAATAATCACGTAACAGCCGATTCTGCTACGCTAACATGGCGAAATTCGCTAATAAAGTTAGTTCAACTACCATGTAGTGGAAGGCTATCATATTGTAAGGACATATTAAGATGATGCATTACCAGTTTAATTGTAATGTCATATAAGTATTACCAACAAAATCAGGAGGTAATAATAACATGTGGCATTGATATACATCATATACTCTTTAAATCCAATCCAGAACTCAATTCGGAGAGGTGACTGATTCATCAGATTGGCAATTCAACTATGGGTCGAGCAATTGAACTACTAGTTAACTATTAGTTATATTATATAACAAATATTATATTTTAAATAAGAAAATTAATAAAAATATTATGTTAGCAGTTCAACAGGCAATTTTTTACCGACTCACCAATTGAACCGTCAAGGCATTGACCAATCAACAGATTTGGTAATTAAACAATCCAATTAGAGACCCAACCTGGTACTATGAATGGTTCACTGGATTGACCAGTTCGCCTGTTGGGTCAGGTTTCATAACTATACTTTCAACACTCAAGGCTAACAAAATTTAATGTCCCAGGAAATCCTATATGTTGTAACCTAAATGTCACAGCATGCAAGCAGTGTGGAACCAGATATGGATTTATACCCTAATATATGTATGTCATATTTCCCTTATCTTGTGGGCAGGGGTAGAGCTAGAAATATAACTCAATGGGGGCAAATGTAGTGTATAAATATAACTATCCAAGAACTGAGATGCACATATTTAACAAATAATATAAAATATAATTTAAAAATTATGTACATAATTACTTTTTTTTTTTGCAAAGGTGAAATGAAGAAAAAGTTATTTTTGTGAGTTTCAATCTAAAACTAAAAAACTAACCATACTTTTCAAATGGGTTTGTGTATTGATAGCATATTAAAAAAAAAAAAATCAAAGAGCATACAGATAGAGTTGAGTTTTTGTTGGTGGCGTTGATCAAGCGTGAAAGGTAAAATGTTCAATTATTTATTTATAAGAGTGTTGAGTTAGTATGTCACCTAAATATTTTGTTAAGGATGGTATGTAATAATATCTAAATATGGGGACATCTGATTATTAATTTACACACACACACACATGTGTTTGTGTATATATAGATGTATGTATGTATATGTATATGTGTATGTACTTATGTATGTTTGTATGTGTTTGTGTATTAAGGATTTCGGTAGGATTTAAAAGTAGCAGGTGGCAGGTGCCAAACCGGTTCAATAATAATAATAATAAAACCTAGTTCCCAACAAAAATAGCCTCGAGTCAATTCTAGTACTGGAGCATGGGCTCTGGATGTGCAGTGGGTTACTTAATTCACCGGTCTCCGAAGAGTTTGTTTAATCCGATATACCAGAATTTACTCACGAGAAATTATTAATTTGTATACAGGGCAAGTAGGGTCGTATCCTTAGAGAACGGGAAAATTCACTCTTTTCAAGTCAAAGGGAAACGAGGGAGTTTTGAGAATTTAAGACTAACAAAGTAATAACAAAATGATAAAATGTGACAAATAATTAAGAGAGACAAATAGCGGAAAAACTCTTGCCAAGGATACACTTCAGAGATGGTTCAAGTAACTAATCATTGATGCAAATATAATCCCAACATTCATTAATAAATAGGTTTTTAATTGCCAATACGACTTGACAATTAGTTTCTCCTTACTATTTCAATAGCCAAGGTACAAGCATGGACTATTTCCCTAATTTAGAAATAACCCTAGGTACAACCATAAGATTTAACTTCTATTGCATTAAAAATTAGAGAAACCCTGTTCTAATAAATAAACATGCTATGATGGTTTATTTAAATTAGACTGCACGTTTTCCTGATGCAAATCCAATTGTGCTAGTTGTTATTGGAATTAGAGTAATCAAACAATTACGGATTCAACTGCTCTAATTAGCAAATAGATTATGTGAATAATTAAATACTGCGCACCTATTTAATCACACACAATAATCATAACCAATAAAGTCAGAAAATATACAAATACCAATAAATAGAAGGAACAAATAAAATAAATTAGATCTCACAGTAGTATGCGAACCAAATCCTCAATTGTCCCTTGACTAGAAATAAGAGATTAGTTCTCCATTAATGGAGAACAACCATGCAACGACAGGTAGGAAGCTTCCAATAATTGTTTTCTAATTCCCGAGAGAACAAGAAGGCGAAAACCTTAGCGTTTCGTTTTTCTTATTCTTTTTCCCGAGAGCAATAACCCACGAAAGACTATGTTCCAGAGGGAAGCAATCCCTCTTGGAAGCTTACAAACTTATTATATTAAATGTCCAGAGAGGAGAAGACTCAAGCCTTCGTCTTCCGTATTTTTCTATCCTCTTTTTCCCGAAGCCCCTGAAACCAACGAAAAGACTAGCTCCCCACAAAAGAGAAGCAATCTCCTCCTTTTCCGACTATTCTCTCGGCTCTCCTAACTAGTGCAATGCCTAGTTATCTAATACAATTCAATCACTAAACAAAAGCCCTATTTTTTTCTGGAAAACAAAAAAGGAAAATACAAGATAAGGAAATCTTGGCAGCTAACAATTTGGAATTTCGGTTGGATTAGGAAACTGCTCGATATCTATCCCGACCTCCAGCTTTGAACCCTAAAATTAGGCGCGCCCACATGCGAACCACTAAAAAATCTTCATTTAAACACTTTTCATTCCAATTCCTGAAATTATGATCAAACACAAAAACTAAGTAGAATCCACCAAATAGTGCAATACTTAGCCCAAACAATTAGGAAGTATTAACCTAATAAACCACAAACATACACCCTATAAATCTCCTCCACACCTACACTATGCTTGTTCTCAAGCATATTCCAACTTAGAAACGCAATCAAGATATCAAGCAGTTTAAAGCAAGTCACACCAATAGAGGCATTGCACATTCGTCAACAACTTTATTAAAATCAAAATATATCAAATTGACAAATCTTACAATGAATTTAGTAGATGCACTTATTCACTTCAAGGTGTATAGGATATAGAATAGCACTCAAATCTACACCATGGAATGATATTACCATAGGCTTGCTCATATATCACATCTCCACCACTCAATCAGGAATCAAATGCAAAAAGCAAAGGGACTTGCACAAGGTTGTAATGGGGCTCAGGTGAGGGTAGAGTAAAAGGTAAATCAAGGTGTAAATATGTCAAAGAAAATGCACAAATTCCAATGAACAATTTCTTTACAAATTTGCACTTCCAAGGCAAAGCAGCACTTCCATCAACCCAACAAGTGGAAACAAGTATTAGTACTTGCCATAACCACAACACAAGAACTTTACATGAAAACATGTCGAAACACTTTTTTTTCTTCTTTTCTCTTTTTTTTCATTTCATTTTTTTCTTTTTTTCTTTCTTTTCACCTAAAACAAACAGCTCAAAAAGCACCTCAACTTGCTACACTTGTTTCTCTCATTCCTTGCCTTGCAAATAATACATCAAATTTTCATGCAATGAAATTAAAGCATTTCTTTAACATAAGTCTCAAAAGAAAGAGTCTAAAAAGAAAGAGGTCTTAGGCTAACAATTGTGGTTATAAGACAAAGAAAAGGGTTAAAGGCTCCAATTGGTTTACTAATGGTAAATAGAGGTGGGATTTTTTCAAAAGTCAAAAACGGCTAATCCTAAATGCCCTTTTCATTTTAATGCATCAAATTCATTTACATGTGGTCTTGACATGCATAACAGAGCAAGTTCTAGAATGACTAAACCATATGCAAGACCACTCAACAAATGAAAAAATAGAGCAATTTAGAGAAAATACTCACAATCAAGCCCAATAATCTCACAAGTGGTCAAGAATTAATGCCAAGCCCAACATATTCATCAATTAAATCCATTATCAAGAAAAGTAGGAAACCTAGTGGCATGAACTTACTACTCACATCTCGATTGCATTCATCATTATTCAAAATAAGGAACTACCAAGAAAAAGAAAATGCAAACCAACACCTAAAAGCATAGCTAACCTTCCCCCACACCTAAATCTTACATTGTCTCCAATGGAAGAAATAAAGAACCAGAACAAAAAGCAAAAAGAACAATGACACTTCCCTGAATACGAAGAAGGGTACCAGCGGACTAATGCTCTGGAGGAAAGGGTGGACGAAAGCCCGTGGTAGAAACACTAGGCCAAGTTTGGGCCATGCAGACACCTGGCGCTCGACCCACTCCAATTGACAGTCCACCTGATGTTACTGGAAGCAGAGATTGGATGAATGCCTCCCTCCAGAAGATAATGGCGGTGGTGCAGAAGTGGAAGGACTAGGTGCATCAGTAGAAGCGCCGCTAGGCTGAGAGATGGCAGCTTTGGAAGCTGTCCACTTAGGGGGAAGCTGGATCGGCCTTGGAGGAGTGAACTGGAAAACACCGTTGGTCTGCTGAACCAAACCCATCTTCTCCAAACAAACCAAATCAAGGGGCTCCATATTACAAGCCAAATGCAAATTATTATTATTCAAATTGAAAACCCCAAGATTAGCGACCAAATGAATAATATATGAACCCAATATTAATGGCTTATTTTTCTTGCTTAAGACAGTCCGGAAATGAGAAGCTAACCAACAGCCCAAGTTAACTTTGACTTCAGCAACCATACATCAAATAAAAAAGAACTCGGGTTTAGACAAAATTTCAGAACTGTCCTTCCTACTAGAGAAGCTACAAGCCATGAAATGATGAAGATAACGAAAAACGGGATTCTTTAGGTAGGAGGCCTTAGACTGACTAGGATCATAAGAGTGTGTGTCAACCGATAGATGCTTCCAGTAGCCAGTGTTATGGGAGAAAAAGGATTCAGTGGATTCACATGCACTCTCCATATATTCAGAAGGCTGAGAATAAGGGACATCAATAAACCCAAAAGCCAAGTTGAATTTAGTAATGGACTGCCTGAATTCCTTTGCCATCAATCGAAAATGAACCACATCAGGAGTCGTTACAGAAAACTCATCAAGTATATTGAATTCAAAAGTGGCATAAAATTCCCATGTTAACTCAGTAAAAGCAAGCAAAGCAATAGAAGCATAATTAGTCCAACCAATGGCAGCTATCCTCCTAGTGACCTCATCCCTAATATTTAACATGCCAAGTGTAGGCCACTGATGAATTTGCAAGGAATTATTTTCTTTAAAAATGCAGCTGCATACCGTTCCTTATCGGCTACCTTGGTGAAATTCAAATGCCCGCTAAAGTGGGCTAGTGAAGAAAGGTAAAACTCTTTGTTTTTCCCAAGGCGGGACCAGGAATCACCTGAAGCAAATGTTTGGGAAGATCCACTTAGAAAGAACAGTGGGTTGGGGGTATAAGTGGATGGTCGGGTCCTTTTTTTATCTTTTGTCTTAGCCATTGACTCCAGCAAAATAGGAAAAGAACAAGTCACAACACGACAAACAAGTCAACTGGCAAAGAAAATAAATAGGGGGTCCACAATTTCAATTCCAACTATTCGAGTGGAATTTGGGGTAGTCAAATCCAAAGGGCAAAAGCACACACGTATTAAATGTCAACCAACAACTAGGGAATCCAAGCAAATAGAGACAAAAACACAGCAAATTTCCCAAATGTCACCCAAAGTCCCAACAGAAAGTTTCACAATAGAATCGACTTTAATTAATGTAGCAAATCTAGCAAGCGCAAGAAGACAAGAAAACACAACTTTGGACTCCAGCCAAATTGTACAAACCGCTAAGGAGAGAAAATAGCAAGAGTAAAATGATGAGTTGAGGCAAACTTACAAAAGCCACCACCACGGGCAACAAAGGAGATCCGGAGAGGAAGGTGAAGTGGACGCGTGGTGCGAGTGGCTAATCCAGTAGATCTGAGAGCTGCGGTAGCTGGCAGCTGGTTCGACTTGAATAGAGAAGGAAGCGGTAGCGGTAGGTGGATGGTAACCATAGATTGGCTTCACTGGTGCGGCTCATGATTGTTGCTTAGCTCACTCGATGTGGTTGGCATGGGGAGCAGATCGGAGAGTAGCAGCAGTAGCACGAGCTTGGTGTGAAGACTAGGGGAATGGCGCAAGCAGCAGCGACGGGTAGCTGACAATGCGAGCTGCTGAATGGTTTGAACAAAGGAGTTGTGGCTGGTGGCTCAGCTCAGCGCGACGCAGGTGGAGCAGATTGGATCGGTCAGCAGTGAAGACTACACGAGAATGGCTTCCAGACGTTGCGGCGGCTAAAGTTACTGCTGCATGTACGGATGCAGCGTGAGATGGAGCTCGGCTAGATGCGGCTCGATAGAGGAAGGCGTGGTGGTGTAGATCGGTATTGTGAGACACGACTGACTGCTGGAGCGATGCGGCACACGGCTGGTTCGCTTGGCTTGATCGGCGGCGTGGATGACAATGGACGGGTGGAGTGGCGTGGCGAGACAAGACTGAAACGAGGGAGAGAGATCGGGGAAAAAAGAAAGCAAGAAAGAAAAGGAAAAGAAAAGACAGGGAGGGAAGGATAGGGTTGCTGACTGATGTTCCTCTCATTTTTTTTCTTTTTCTTTTCAACTGAAACAAACATCTCAGAAAGCACCTCAACTTGCTACACTTGTTTTTCTGATTCCTTGCCTTGCAAATAATACATCAAATTTCCATGCAATGAAATTAAAGCATTTCTTTAACATAAGGGTGCAAAGAAAAAGTCTAAAAAGAAAGAGGTCTTAGGCTAAAAATTGACAAGTGCAAAGCCTTCTGCCGAAATGACGAAAATTCATGCCTTAGGCATGACCACTTGGTATAGGCATGTTTAACTATTGGAGAGTCTTCTGCCCGCAAACGAAAATTGCCTTCCTTAGGCGTGCCTGATTGACATGGTCACGTCTAAGTGGCAGCTACCTAACACAAGAAAATTTCATCACTCCAAATGCACATACTTACTTAATGAAACATAATAAAAAAAAAAAAAAAGCACCAAATAGAGAAAATCATAGATTCTTGGGTTATCTCTCAAGTAGCGCCTTTCCTTAACATCTTTAGCTATACGTAGCTAATAACTCTTCAATTTGTATAGATAGGATCCTGAAGGTGCATGAATTCAACTTCTTCTACTGCAAAGCCTTCATAGTAGGGCTTAAGGTGATGACCATTCACCACAAATTTCTTCTCCGTTTTCAAATTTTGAATTTCAATTGCACCATAGTGAAAGACATTAGTAATAACAAATGGACCTATCCAACAGGAGCGTAATTTACCTGGGAAGAATTTAAACTTGGAATGATAGAAAAGAACTTTTTGCCCAATTTCAAAAGTCTTCCGTGAAATTTGTTGATCATGAAAAACCCTATTTTTCTCTTTGTAGATCATGGCATTTTCATATGCTTCATTCATTAACTCTTCCAACTCTTGCAATTGAAGCCTCATCTGCACTCCCGCTTCATCCAAGTCCATATTACATTGTTTAATAGCCAAAATGCCTTATGCTCCAGTTCAACAGAAAGATGGCATGGCTTCCCAAACATCAACCTATAGGGAGACATCCCAATAGGCGTCTTATACGCAGTCCTATACGCCCAAAGTGTGTCCTCCAATCTTTCCTATCAGGGCGAACCATTTTCTCCAAGATGGACTTAAATTTCTTTATTTGAAATTTCAGCCTGCCCATTTGTTTGGGGGTGATACGATGTGGAAACTTTATGAATAACACCATACTTGCGGAGTAGAGTCGCAATCACCCTATTACAAAAGTGCTTTACTCTATCACTGACCATGACTCTCGGCATCCCAAAGTGAACAGAAATGTGATATTTTACAAAATTTGCAACTATTTTGGAATCGTTAGTTCAGGTGGCTTTTACTTCCACCCACTTCAAAACATAGTCGACAACCAATAAAATATACCCAAAACCATAGGAGGACAGAAATGGACCCATAAAGTCAATACCCCATATTTCAAAAAAATTTCATAAAAAAATATGGGGTTTTGGGGCATTTGGTCTCTACAGGAAATATTGCCTACCCTTTGACATCTATCACAAGATTTGCAGAATAAGTATGCATCTTTGAATAGGGTAGGCCAATAAAAACCACTCTCCAACACTTTATGAGCTGTTCTTTTTGGTCCAAAATTACCCCCACATGCATAAGAATGACTAAAAGTTAAAATAGAAGCAAATTCATTTTCACTTACGCATCTTCTCATTATTTGATCTGCACAATGCTTCCAAAGATATGGGTCATCCCATATGTAGTATTTAGCAACACTCTTGAGTTTGTCCTTTTTCACCTTTGACCAACCTACAGGAAACTGATTAGTGACCAAATAGTTTACTATATCTGCATACCAAGGAAGAGTTGATTGAACAGAAAATAAATGCTCATCAAGAAAAGTCTCCCTTAAAGGAAAGTCATGCTTTGCAATAAGCAGTCTACTCAAATGATCAGCAACTAGATTTCTGCTTTTTTATCTCAAATTTCCAGATCAAATTCTTGTAGCAGTAATATCCACCGGATCAACCTTTACTTTGCTTCTTTTTTGGTCATCAAATACCGCAATGTTGCATGATCAGAATATACAATCACTTTAGCTCCTAACAAGTATGACCTAAATTTCTCTAAGGTAAAAATAATAGCTAAAAGCTCTTTTCTGTGGTGAAATAGTTCAATTGAGCTCCATTCAGTACCTTCAAAGTGTAGTAGATTGCATGGCGGCTTTTCCAATTTTTCACCCCAAGACTACTCCCACTACCGTGTCACATACATCACACATGATCTCGAATGGGAGACTCCAGTCCGGAGGTTGGATAATCAGTGGTGAGGTCAATAGCTCTTTCAACTTGTTAAATGCCTGTTTACAATCATCATTGAATTCAAATGGCACATCTTTTTGTAAGAGTTTGAACAGGGGAGCTCCAATCTTTGAGAAGTCTTTAATGAATTTGCGATAGAAACCTACATGTCCCAAAAAAGAACGCACTTACCGCATGCTTGCAGGGTAAGGTAGGAAAGAAACAAGATCTATCTTAATTTTGTCTACTTCAAATGCCCTTAGATGACACCACGTGATTCAAAACTATCCCATGATCAACCATTAAATGGCATTTTTCCCAATTAAGCACTAGGTTAGTTTCAATGCATCTTCTTAAAACCAAAGTTAGATTATCAAGACACTCATCAAAACTATCACCATAGACACTAAAATCATTCGTAAATACTTCTATTATTTTCTCCACATACTCAGAAAAGATACTTACCATACACCTTTGGAAAGTTGCAGGTGCATTACACAATTCGAAGGGCATTCTTCTGTAGGCGAAAGTATCAAACGGGCATGTGAATGTTGTTTTTTCCTAGTCCTCTGGCGCTATTGCAATCTAAAAGTAACCTGAAAAACCATTTAAAAAGCAATAGTAAGTTCGGTAGGCCAATCTTTCAATCATTTGATCAATGAAGGAAGAGGGTAGTAGTCTTTTTTAGTTACTGCATTGAGCTTGCGGTAGTCTATGCACTGATGCCATCCGGTAGGCTTGTGAACGGGAACAAGTTCACCTTTGTGGTTTGCCTCTACCGTTATTCCAGTTTTCTTTGGGACCACTTGCACTGGGCTGACCCACTGACTATCAGAGATGGCAAAAATTATCCCCATATTGAGAAGATTGAGTATTTCATTTTTCACCACCTCCATTATCATAGGGTTCAGTCTCCTTTGCGCTTGTCGCACCGGCGTTGCGTTGTCTTCAAGCCTAATCCGATGCATACACAAGAAGGGATTTATGTATTTGATATCAGTAATGGACCATCCTATCGCCTCATTGTGTTCTCGTAGCACCCTTATCAATTTTTCCTCTTGCACAACTGATAATTTAGCCAAAATTATGACCAGAAGCATCTTCCCATCACCAAGGTATGCATATTTGAGATGACCCGGCAGGGGCTTTAATTCCACTGCTGGCGCGCACCACAGAAGGTAACAACTTCTGATGAGATTCAAGTATAAATAGGGGTGCAAGGTCATACCTACTTGTAGTAGATGCCGATGATTGCAATACTCCAACTATGTGCTTCAACTCCACACTTAACTCCACATCATAAGTTGCTTCCAACTCAAGATGTTTGGTTAAAGCAACCTCTAACTCATCCCTGGCATTCAACTCAAAAACTTCCTGGACCACAGGATTAATTACACTTGCAGCAAAAACAGAGTGGGATTGAGGTGGATATTTCATAACATATATATTTAAATGAACCACCTCCCCATCAAATTCCATTGTAAGGATACCTCTTTTCACATCGACTTTTGTTTCAATAGTACTCAAAAAGGGTGGAAATGGATTAGGGGAGTGTTCATCAAGCATGTCACGTACATAAAAATCAGCAGGGAACACTAAGTCATTCACTTTGACCAAAACATCCTCAATTAGCCCGTCTGGATAGGCATTAGTATGATCTGCTAACTGAATTACAATTCTAGTTTCCTTTAATGGTCCTAGATTTAAGGAGGTATAAATGTTCTTTGGCATTACATTAATTGATGCTCCCAAATCTAGCATTGTATCTCTAATCTTAATGTTCCCTATTCCACATGAGATAGAGAACCTTGGATCTCCACATTTCGGTGGTAGTTTCCTTTGCAGTACGGCCGATACGTTTCTCCCACCACAACTCGTTCATCTCCCATTAGCTTTCTTTTATTAGTGCACAAGTCCTTCAAGAACTTGGTGTACTTGGGCAACTGCTTGATTGCATCCAATAGAGGAATGTTTATTTGCACTTTTCGAAACACCTCTAAGATCTCTTTCTCATTCTCTTTCTTCCTTGGCTTCTTTAGTCTACTAGGTGAAAGTGGTGGATTAGTCTTAGCTTTAATCATTGAGTTAGAGATTACCTCAGGAGTTTTCTTGCCCATTCCCTCTTCTTCCAACTCCCTCTCAATTTGATCCTCATTTTTGTCCTTGGGAACCACTGGCTTGGGACCTTCGATTTCTTTCCCATTTCTAAGGGTCATGGCACTCACGTTCTTTGGATTCATTTTAGGTTGTAAGGGTAATCTTTCATCCACCTTGGCATCTAAATGATTGACTGCAATTGCTAATTAACTCATTTGTGTCTGCAGGTTCTGTATGCTGGAGTCTATCTTTTGCTGGAACAGCAAGTTGTTAGAAGTCAAGCTCTTGACTATATCCTCGAGAGATGTACTGGATGAACTAGAGGAAGTAGGTTGAGGCTTGGGTTGATACGATTGCTGGAATCGTGGAGGGCGATTTGGAAATGAATTCTGCTACTTGTTCCCATAGTTGAAGTTGGGATGATCTCTCAATCCTGGATTGTACGTGTTTGAGTAGGGGTCATACTGTCTTTAAGGCGTGGGCACGCCACTAGCTATATTCACATGCTCAGCTCCCTCTTCATGTAGCATGGGACACACATCAATGGAATGACCTGTGTTTGTGCTAGGGGTGGGCACGGGTCGAGTACCCGCCCCTAATGGAAACTGGCTGACCCGACCCTAACCTATCAGGTCAACAAATTTCTGACCCTAACCCACCCTGCATATTCTCGGGTACCCGATCTTTGGGTACCCAAAAAACCTGGTCGGTTGTTAGGGTACCCACCCCTATCAGTTTCCTATTGGTAAATGACCATATTCCATCAAAGCTTTACCAATCCAAAACTAATTCATTTCAATAATCCAGTACATTTCATCAAATATTGAACAATACAGTACATTTCATCAAATATTTAACAACTTAACCTGAAAAGGTATCCTAAAGCTGGTTAACAATTTGAAGTTATAGGGTAACCCTCCCAATACTCAAACACCTGCCATGGAAGTTTTCACTTGGACAAATATTTCTAGTAAGACTGATTGCCAATGAAAATCAACAACATTACATGATACAGCAAATGTAGTTTCTACACTTCATGTCCCCAGTTATCAATGCCTTTAGACAAAACCCCAATTGCTTACAAGATAAATTACCCATGGTGTCAGATGAAATATATTAACAAGTCCAAAACAAAGAGGAAAATGTAGCAGACATACTCTCAGATGTTAGAGTTTAAACAGACACTACAAGAAAAATGGGGTTTAGTGACAGCATTAATTGTGATGACAAAAATCTTGTCACAGATGCCATTAATCAGTGATGACTTTTAGGTCGTCACAGCTGACTGACTTGGGTTCATTGTTAGTGACAACATTGGAGTTGTCACATGCAAATTGTCACAATATGATTGGATGGTAACTTTAGGTTTGGAGGGAAAATGAGTTCTGTGACAACCCACAAAAATGTTGTCACTGAAGTGTATGACACAGTGACGACTTCTATTGTCGTCATTGAAAGTGTATTAGTTCGGAATCAGTGACAACAGTTTTTTTATCACTGTTTAAAACATGTCCTTGGATCACTTTCATAAATCCTACTATGGCACCCTAATTTTTGCATTTCAACCCCATGTGTAATACAACAATTTCATTAATTCTAGGGTGACACCCTAAATTTTATTATTTTGCCCCAAATTTTTATTATTAGCAAAATATTGCTAGTATCATGTTTTCTAATTTTCCCAAACGTAGCTAATAATATGTTGAAAAAAAATTTCTATGATGATTCCCAATTTAGGCACCATAACAACATTTACAAAATTAATGATTAGCATAATCTAAATGTGGAGGTAATGAACAATAGAATTTTATTTGAAATTAAGTCTAATCCTTACATTTGGATGAGCAAAAGGTTGTTATTAATTATAATAGACACATTCATCACTTATGATCTAGTACTTTACCAAATGGATTCAGCATTTCAACTGTGTGTTAGTAGAAGGTGATTATAATTGTTTGATCAACTAAGTAAACTGGCTATTAGTTCTTATTAGACTGCAACTGATACATAAACGATAATGACAAAAAAATGAGTACCAAAAAAATTTTGAATGAAAGAATGTTTAATATTTTGGTACATAAACAAAGTTTTAATAGACTTTTTTTTTTGAAGTATTTTATTGTATAATAAATTAGAAAAAGGTTTTAAGTTAGGGGAAAAAATGCTAAAAAAATCCGGAGTCCAAACACACTAAATTTTAGTACTCTAAAATTTGAGTTGAACTTCAGAATAAATGAAAAAAGAAAATGCGTGCTAATAATTTTTTTCCTAATTGAATATAGCTATGAAAAAGGAAAAAGGAGAGACATAGTTGAATAAAGCTGTCCCAATTGCAAAGAAAGCGTGCAATTATATCTGAAAGCGTGCAAAGAAAGCTATTCCACTTGCTTTATACTAGAAAGAAGGCGTGCAATTTATAATTTTAGGAGGTAAGAGTAGGAAGTGAAAAATTGACTGATGTGTGGAGGGGAAGAGGAATTTGGTCTATACGACATCGTTTTGGAACAACGTCAGGCAAACTAGTTATAGCCAAACACTTAACCAAATTTTTCTAAGTCCGACTTCTTCTCTGTCTAATTCACTAGCTGCACACACACTATTCACCTGCAAAAACCAACTCAAATCAATGCTCCATTCTCTCATTCTAATCCCGAAATGAGTGGAACTGCTGGAATGTAGACAGCTCACAACAAGCTCGCACAAGCTGAAATCCTCCCAATTCAACATTTCCACTGACTTAGGTCAAGAATGTTCAAAGCCGGAGGTTAGATCTGCAAGGTTAGAGGCTGAAGCTTGGGGAAAACTTCTTGGCTGTAGGTTGAAGGCATAGTTTGAGGTAATTTTTCTATTTTGTGCTTGATTTTGCAGTGCATTGTACATAATTTCTTGGTTGCTGGTAGCTGCAATGTTGTCTGTTTCTTGTTTAATTCTTCATGGGCTATGGGTCTACTTGCACTCCGAGCAGAAATTTGAGGAAATTTTGGAGTAATCTTGAGCCAAATGTCCCTTGTGTTAAAGTCATCAAAGTTGCAGCTTTATATATGGGTAGCAGCACTAAAGTTCATGTCCTCTATTTTATTTGAAAGATTCTGGCATTTACTAGTACTATGTTTCACAAAATCACTCAATTAACATCTTGGTGTAGTTTAGGGTGCAAGGGACAACAAAACCAGAGAAATAGTGTGTCAGTCGTGAAGTTAATGGAGACAATGAAACAGCCAACAATAGTGAAGTTAAGTGCTGGTGTTGAAGTCTATATTGGAACTTTTGATCTTTAAATTGACGTGGTTAATTACTTTTTTCACTGTTCGACAGCCTCAGCAGATTATCATATAAGCTTGTCCTCTGAAATGATTTGGGAAATAATTGGTTAAAAGGTCAATAGACCACACATTTTGAGAATATTTGTAGATACATCTATATTTTATTTCCTAAGATTATTTACTTGGGTTTGCATTTAGTTATCCAATATCTTAGCAGATGTGTTGGAATGCAGGGCTAAAATGGGGTTTCAGTATTAATTTTTGCTGTTTATTCTAAGTATATCTCAGCTATTGGTATTCATTATCTTGTAACTTGGACTACTGATCTAGGAATGGATGGCAAGTTTATGCCTGATTAGGCTGTAGACTTTACAGTTACATCCTTCCTATATAGCCTCTAAAATATTTTTGAATGGAACTAAACCATCTTTCTTCTTGATCCCTTGAAGAAGTTTGCTTGAAAATCACCATGTATATGAGCCAAAGGTAGATTGCATATGATGAGCATAGATACCAGTTTATCTGACACTGATGATTATTGTCCGAGTGTTTTGTCTTGTAGAGAGAACTCCAGCGGGAGCTTGAGCAAGTGGAATCTGGAAACCGACCATCACGGCGAGAATTTCCCTCGTCCACTCATAGTAGGTAGGGCTCCATTAAAAGTCATCACTACAGCTGATAACTTCTCAAGATCTTACTTTCACATGCTTGTTAATAATTGTTTGTTTGTTGTTTGAGTGTCTTCTAGAAAATTTGGAATCATCTTTTCTTCAATCGTCTGATACTAATGGTTGATGTTGCGTCCTTGACTTCAATAAACTGCATGCTATATTGGGCCCTTTCAGTAATATTGTTGCAAACGTATTGTGTCAAAGGAAAGAAGCAAAATAACAAAACTGTTCTAACCCAAATTGCACTTGAATAAAGATATTCACGGCTGCATTTTCTGCACATTACGAGGTGGTTATTTTGTGGTGCAATTTTGGACACTTGTCCAAACCCAAATTGCAAAATGAACAAAAATAGATTCTCCTTCATTACAAATTGATTTGAAATTATTTCTATCTTACTTGTATTTTACTTTCTTCTTCGCAAAATGTAGCAATTCACTAGCTAGAGGAAAAAAAAATTCAGATTACTTGGTCAAAATTATTATTATTTATTTAATTTCTCAATATTTCACTCAAGCTCTCTAATGATACATAAAGTGTGTTTTCAAATATTATGTCCTCCGTTTCAAGTTGGGTAAGCTACCTTCTCTTTTTCACTCTTCCCAACACTCTTGAAAATAACAAACAAATGTATGTTGTGTCTTTTGGCTGCTTGTTGTTTTCTAGAACTAGAGCAATATCCTAAATGTAGAATATCAATTTTTCGTTCATAATTAATTTGTCATACACATAAATTATGTTCTAAATCGATATTAGGGATTACAAAAAAGCAAGTACTTCTGGCTTAGAACCAAACTGGGATCACTAAACAATAAACAATCATCTCTCATCCTAGCTGTCATCTATTTCCTTGTCAACTAGCTGTGGCCATTGAATGGGACTTGGAATTCTATAATTTTTTTTCCTCAAGAAAATAGCAAATGGGGGACTGAAGGTTAGTATAACTTTGGGTGAACTTTTTTGTTATGTAATGGGCTGCAAGTTTGAATTAATGATTCATATGATGACTTGTATTTTGCTTGAAAATGCTTGGTATGATGTACATGGGTCATCTAATATATGATGACTTGAATTTTTGTTATATAATGGGCTGCCTGAACTATCTTTTTGGGACTTTTTGTTTGCTTATATAGCTTGGGAGATGCTTGGCATAATTTTTTTTTTTGCTTGACATCAGTGAAGTATGCATCTTGTTGGCTGTTTTTTCATTTTTTTCCATGTTTGGACCAGCTGAATATACTTGGTATGTTATGCATTATGCTTGACAGCAATAAGTCAACAATAATAGCTAAATTGCCTACTTATTTGGTTAATGATTTTGGGTATTTGATTTTATCCCCTGCTATTCTATTAGTTAGTTTAGTATTAAAGCAACACATTGTCTACTTATGTTCTGGATTTGTAACTATAGGACATGGACAAAAACTGGATGACACTTGATAATAGGAAGGATGATTCTTATAAACATGGGGTTGCTGCTTTCCTTAAATTTGCATTTTCTGAAAAGCCAGAAGATCATACGATCCCATGCCCATGCAAACAATGCAATAACTTTCGCAACTATACAAAAAGTGTGGTGGAGGACCACTTATTTGCTTTTGGCATTCGTAAAAGCTATACTCAATGGATACATCATGGTGAACAATTTCGGCATGAAATTGAGAAGGATAGTGGTCAACATGGGGTTGAAGAGAGGGATAATGATATTGAAGATTTAAATGATATGGTCAATGGCATAGGTACTGCACACTGGGGGAGAAATTGGTTTTGTCAGGATGAACAAAGTGGGGATAGTTCAAACGTGAGTGATAGTGACACTGATACCTTCTTGAGGTTGTTAAATGATGCAAAAAAACCACTCTATCCGGGAAATGCATTTTTCTCAAAGTTGTCTTTTGTAGTCACACTACTTCATCTGAAAACGATGAATGGGTGGACTATAAGGTCATTCAATTCATTGCTAGAAGTCTATAAGAATGCACTACCTCCTGATGCTTTTGTTCCCAAGTCTTTCTGTGATGCTAAGAAAATCATTCGGGACCTGGGGTTTAATTATGAAAAAATACATGCCTGTGTCAATGATTGCGTCCTCTTCCACATGGAATATGCAATTTTGGACACTTGTCCAAACCCAAATTGCAAAGAACCTCGCTACAAGTCCAAGGATTCAAAAATTCCGCGTAAAGTTCTGTGCTACTTTCCTTTGAAACCTAGGCTCCAATGCTTGTATACCCACAAGGAATAGCTTTGGACATGCGGTGGCATAAAGAAAAACATGTAGATGATGGGAACACCATGAGACATCTGGCAGATAGTGAAGCATGGAAACACTTTGATAGATTATATCCAGACTTTGCTCATGATCCTAGAAATGTCAAATTCGGCCTTGCAACAGATGGTTTCAATCCTTTTGGGACCATGAGCTCCACTTATAGCATTTGGCCTGTTTTTCTTGTTCCATATAATCTGCCTCCGTGGAAATGTATGAGAGATCCTTTCTTTTTCATGTCAATGTTGATTCCCGGTCCTAAATCCCCAGGAAATGAGATTGACACCTACATGGGTCCTCTAATAAATGAGTTGAATGATCTCTGGGCTGGTATAGAAACATATGATGCATATACTAGTCAGAAATTTACACTGCGTGCTACTTTGATTTGGACCATAAATGACTTTCCGGCCTATGCTATGTTATCCGGATGGAGTCCTAAAGGGTATCAGGCTTGTCCAATTTGCATGGTTGAAACATCCTGCATTCATTTGAAACATAGGAAAAAATTAGTTTACACGGGGCACCGTCGCTTCTTATCTAACGACCATAATTGGCACCGTGAAAAAAAATCTTTTGATGGCCATGTTGATTTTAGGAAGCCGGTTACACCTTTATCCGGAAAACAAATTCTTACTGAATTAGAAAAAATTAGCATCCAATTTGGGAAAACTCCTCAGCAAATCAAAGCAAGGAAGCGAAAACATGATGAAAATGGTCTGAATTGGACAAAAAAAAGTTATTTTTTTTAATTTACCTTATTGGTTAGATTTGAAAATTCGGCATAATTTGGATGTCATGCATGTGGTCAAGAATGTTTCAGAGAGTGTCTTGGCAACTATTATGGATATCGATAGTAAAACCAAAGATAGTTGGCTATGTTGGAAAGATTTGAAGGAATTAGGTATAAAAAAAGGGTTGCACTTGATCCAAGATGGTGATTCTTATATCATGCCACTTGCTTGCTACCACCTAACGCGAGAGGAGAAAGCAAAAGTATGTGGTTTCTTGGCTTCTATCAAATATCCGGATGGCTTTGCTTCAAATATCTCTCGATGCATAAAGGATAGGCAATTCCAAATTTCTGGAATGAAGAGCCATGACTTTCACATCTTCATTCAAAGAATACTTCCACTTGCTATTCGTGGCAGCTTGACCAAAGAGGTTCGCCATGTGCTTTTTGAGTTAAGTGACTTGACCAAAAAGTTGTGTGCTAGAACTTTGCATAAGGATGTTCTAGAGGAGTGTGATAGAAAAATTCCTGTGATTCTATGTAAATTAGAGAGATTATTCCTTCCTTCCCTCTTCGACATAATGCTACATGTCATGGTTCACCTACCGATCGAATCTTTGCTTGCCGGCCCTGCTCAATATCGCTGGATGTTCCCATTTGAGAGTATGGTGGTGTTTACAATGCTTTTCAATTTGTAAGATATTATTATCTATATAATTGCTATATTAAAAAAAATTTTGTTTATTGTCAATAGGAAAATGGGGATACTCAAAATTTATGTGCAAAACAAGGCTCGGCCAGAAGGATGTATTACTGAGCGTTACATAGACAAAGAATGCTTGACATTCTGCTCTATGTACCTGGATAATATTGGAACAATATTCAACAGGCCTGAACGTAATAATGAAAGAGTTGATACATTTGGGCAGCTGTCAATATTTTCATGCTCTGCTCATCCATTTGGAGGGCCGAACCATGAGTATTGGTCTGATTCAGAGATAGCGAAGGTGCACACATTTCTGCTAAATAATTGCGATGAGCTTGAGGAGTTCATAAAGTAAGATTCTGTGCCCTCACTTGTATTATGTTTTCTAAGTAGTAGTCAATAAATTTGGTGACTGCAGTGTACTATTTATTAAGTGATCACAAGATCAAATTGGAAACTGAAAGCACTTAAAATGTGGACCAACGACATGATAGGGAGTTCGCTATGTGGTTTAAAGAACAAGTAGGTTCTGATTTTTCTGATTGGTTATGTGGATTTCATATATTTATAATTTTAATAATATATCATATTAATATACTTTGTTTTTGAGCAGGTCTTATGCGGTCCTCAGTCATGCAATGAAGAGATGCAGTCATTGGCAATTGGTCTAGACAATAGAGTTTGCATGTATACAGGTTGCATGGCTAATGGTTACAGGTTTCACACCGAAGGACCTGACAGAGATAGGAAAACACAAAATAGTGGTATTGTTGTGAAAGGCGATCATGGTAATAATACCATTGATTTTTATGGTGTCATAAAAGAAATCATTGAAGTGAGGTACTGGCTGGGGAAGGAAAAAGTTGTCATATTTAAGTGCGATTGGTGGAAGATAGATACAACTGGCATGAAAATAGACAATGATTGGGGTATAATCAGTGTTAATACATCAAGAAGATGGTATCAAGACCAACCTTATGTCCTTCCTCAACATGTGGAGCAAGTGTTTTATATTGAGGACATGAAATTAGGTAGAAATTGGTTCGTTGTTGAGAGGTTCAGTCCACAAAACTGCTATGATGTTCCTGAACATTTAGACAAGGAGCCAGAAGTTGAGGAGATATACCAAGAGGAAGCACAAGGAGAATTCTCTATTATAATAGATCTCGATAATCGTCCAACACTCTCAAGAGTTGACAACAATCCTTTAAAATCTGTCCCTTCGTCCATTGTTTATGCTGACCGGTCGACGATTAGGAATGAACAAGCTAAGGAACACTTCATTAATGATGATGATGAAGTGGATGAATGTGAGGGTTGGCATAATGAAGAAGATGAGGATATTCTTAGTGATACTGAGACGGATTCAGACTAGGCTGCATCGATTCAGCTCCCTAAAGTTAACTAATATGATATCACTAGTAAAGAGTTAATTGTGGAACATAACTTTCTAGTATTTATTTCATTGTTGCTTGCTTATTAAAGTAACTATATATATATATTACCAATACAATGAATGTTCTTTTAATTTTTGTCTTGCTTTGCGATTTCAGATGGCTGGACCAGGAACGAGAGGGCTCGCAATTCGAAGACAACTGCAAGGAAAGCAACAATCTACAGGGGCAAATGGGGCCAGTCAGCAACAAGTAGCATCTGCAAGTACAAGTTCAAATGGAACTGCTACTTTTATGACTCCACCAGTTACACCTAGAGCTTCTACGGATGTTTCTCCTAATGGGAACCCTCAAAGTTCTGAGTCACATGCATCAAGTGCAAATCAGACTATTCCATCTCCTGGAGATGGCCAAAATGACAGCTCGAGTACTCAAGTTCTTTTTGGTATTTCAAATTCTAACAATTTTCATTTGCTTGCATTATTTTGTTTCAACTATTATAGTTGTTGGGCATGCTTATATAGTCAACTCATTTTGTATATTTTTATCTAACACTAGATGGCATATTGGCAAAAAGAAGAGGGCGCACCAGAAACATTACGTTGGCCCAAAAAAGAGAGGCTAAGGAGAATCTAACCATTGAAGTGGATCCTTACATCAGCTGCATAGTAGGAAAGGATTCGCGGTACTTCATTAGTGAGAGTGGATGTGTTGTAAGGAAGTTTGGGAGGCTTAATGTTGAAAAATGGTCACGTATGGAGGTCAAGGATAGAGATAATATATACAAGACCATTACGATAATTATATCTTATTCAAAGAATCACTACTTGGTCACATTAGTTTGATCTTTATACTTAGGCAGCTTATATTTATGCTTGTGTCATGTGACGTAGATTTATATTTCAATATTATTAAAGTTTCATTTGTCATGTAGGATGACTTTCAATTTGTGGAAGACAACTGCTCAAAAACTGCTGTAAATAGGCAGTTAAACATCTTATATAGGAATCACCGCTATCGGTTGCATAGGTATTTTCTAACTTTTGAAACAAAGGAGGAAGCGATTAGACGTGTTCCTGAAGGTGTCAAACCTGATGATTGGAAATGGATGTGCGACTACTTTGGATCCGAAGAATTCAAGGTCTAGTTGTATATGAGAATTTGACTTTTTTAAATGTCTTATTTCATTAAACAAAAAAATTAGTAATTTGTTGGTTGTTGAGCTATTACAAAAAATTAGTGAGCGGAACAAAGTAAATCGTGCCAAAAATGAAACTCATACCGCCGTTGGAACAAAGTCACTTGCAAGACTTGTTGAAGAAAAGGTAATAATTTCTTTATCAACCTTATGTTCTTCATTTGGGTGTTTATGCATTTTAACATTGAAGTATAACTGGTTATTTGTATAGAAAAGGAAGGAGGGGATAGAACTATCAGAGATAGATCTATTTGAGATCAGCCGTACATCAAAGAAGGCTAGGGGCTTGGTGAATGATCTAGCAAGACATACTTTGGTGAGATAATTTGTATCATGTTTTATCCATTTTCTATTTCTATTTGACATGCTAGTTAACAGCAAAACTAAGGTTGTTACAATTGTGTAGGAAACAATAAAGGAATTGGAAGCTTCGACTACAATGACTAGTAAAGAAATTTGTGAACAGCAACTTGGCTACATACCTGGACATATCCATCGCCGGAGTGTAGCCCAGAAACAAGCAGCTGAGCTTGAGCACTTGAGGAGTGAACTGGAGGAGCATAGAAAAAGGGTGGATCAGGCAGAGCAACGAGCTACATCAATTGTTGAGGAATTCAATGCCCAAAAGGAGCTGATTAAGAGCTTGCAAGATGAACAAGCCCAAACAAGAGGGCTATATGAGGAGTTGATTGCCCAAATGAAAGATTTACGCAAGTGATAAAGGTGAAGAGACGAGTTTCTAGTTATTTTCTTCTATTTTCACTCTCCATTTCAGTTTCTATCTTCATAAGAATTCTTAAGTTCACTAAAATTTTGGTTGGGCTACAAAATTGGAGTGCTTAAAATAAAACCAAAGTCGATGCCATGAAAACTTATGTAAACTGGTAAATGGATGTCAAATCATTTAAAGTGGTAAATTTAGAGATTGAAAGTTAAATTGCAATCAACTTTTTATATTTATAATACGATTACTTATAACCACAGTGATTAGGAAGACCAACCACATTAGAGTGTGGCTACATGTGGAACAGTAGTAGTAATTAACTTTTGTTGTCTATACAGGCATGTTTAATGCATAGCTGTTCGGAAGAAATGTGTGAGTCTAACTGGAGTTAACTTTTGGAGATGCTTATGACGATGGCTTGAAGTTTGACATTGGTGCTCTGGCTATGCTTTTGTTTATTGTGTGGTACTTTGTTTTTTTGGATGGCCAGTTGGTTTTTTTGGATGGCCACTTGGTTTTTTCGGATGGCTTTTGATATGTGGTTTTTGGATGGCCACTTGGTTTCAGCACTTGATATGTAGTTTTTGGATGGCCAATTGTAAATAGATGTTGAACTGTTATGCCCACAATTTGGACCCATTTTGGTTGCTACCTATTTTTAATGCCATTGGAGATACTTATGACAATATAATTGTCTTTTTCAAGTTTAATCGTTTGATTTTCATATATATTTGGGATTAATCTATCAAGAAATTTCAGTTGGATTGATTGGAAATGCTATAGGAGCAGGATGGAATATGGTGAAGTTATACCTTCTAATAAAGTTTCATGACAACTACATAGAAGGTTGTCACTAGCTGCAAAATTCACCTAGTGACAATAATTCTCGTCACTACTCAACCTGATACATAGTGACAAGGCAAAAGTCATCACAGTTCCTCCTAAATTTGGGACGACTTTTTTTCCAATTTATGACACTAGTCAACCTGATATATAGTGACAAGGAAAAAAGTCATCACAGTTTAGACCAAATTTGTGACGACTTTTTTTCATTTATGACAAAATAAAATGTGCAACAATGACAACAAAAGTCATCATTGATTTGGTCTAAACTGTGACGACTTTCTTCTCGTCATAGAAAAAGGCCTTCTGTGACGACCCGTTTAAGGTTGTCACATGACCTCATTTGTGACATAGAATCTGTGACGACGATGTGACAACGGAAAATATTGTCACAATAGGCTTTTAATGACGATATTTGGGGTTTCTATGACGACTTTTGGTTGTCACTAAACCCCATATTTCTTGTAGTGAGAGAAAATGCATATGGGAAACTAAACTTGAGAACAATTTGCAATCGAAGGGAAAAATAATTGTTGTGCTTTATGGAGGACGAAGAAAGCCAGGAACACCACAGATACTACTTAATGAACATCAAGAGGTCCAACGAGTAATCATTATTTTAGAGTTCTTGAGATGACATTCAGTTGACCCAATTGGTAGCTTGCTAGACTTGGTGAAAGGAAGGCATTCAAATTCTAGATGATAGTAACATGCATACCATATTTAGAACAATCACATTCATTATATGTCGTAAATCTTGCTCACTACCCTTAACCATGCCTTTATGCCTCAAGATGAAAATAGCAAAAGATCCAACCTGACTTTAATATATAAGATTCTAGATTCAACATTGCATAATCTAGATTGACAATAATATATAAGATAACCCTAAAACAAGCTGACTTTAAACAAAAACCCTGCGTAAATTGAAACCAAATTGTGAAATTTGACAAAGTTATGCCACAAATGCTGAGGTAAGATGTAACAATAAAGGAGTCAATTTTTTTTCTAGAATTCAAATTGGGAGGAACGTGTTTATATGTGAGTCAAAAAGAAAAAAAATAACTTTAGGAATTCAAGAACTTACTAATCCAAATATTGCTCCAGATGCACCCACTGCTGGATCTTTAATCTTCAATGTTAACAATAGTATGCTCCTCTATCAAACTTGAAATTTCTATAAAAACAAAGGCAACCAAAAAGCAAATTAACATAAGTGAATAAATAAGGTGATTTTCAAAAAAAAAAAAAACATCTCTACCTGTTTCCATTTCTTCAAGTTCAGCTAAGCTCTCTTCCAAATCAATATGTTGATTACCCTTACGAAGCCAATCTTGACCACAAATTATAGCCTCCACCATTCTTGGAGTTAGAGAGCTTTGAAAAGAATCTAACACACAGCCTCCCGTACTAAAAGCAGACTCCGAAGCAACTGTAGACATTGGAATAGTTAACACATCTCTAGCAATTGCAGCAAGAACTGGGAACCTATGAGCATTATCTCTCCACTAATCTAATATGTGAAATTTTGGATCGTGAAGATGTTCCTTCATTTCCATCAAGTAAATGTCCAATTCTTTTTATTATAAGTGCTATCAAATGAATCAACTTTTTGAGAGTACTTTGCATGCATGTAACTTGATGCTCCTTTAGCAGTGATTGTCTCAAACATCCATTTTATCTATTTCCTTAGATTGAGACAGATTTGCAACCTCCTTAGGACCTGATTTTTCAGTAGAATAATAATCAAATAGGGAATGTAACACCTTTTCCACCTTATTTTTCAATACTTCAGCAAGCTGAGAATCATATGCCTCATCAATTTTGTGAGGGACTCAAAATTTGAATTTTATTTTAAAATGCATAATAATGTTTATATTGTGTTTATTCATTAAAATATGAGTGAATTTATGTTCTGAGTGATTATTGTCTAATTTAAAGAATTTTTCAAGAATTATTTGCTGGTGTGTGGATTCGGCCAGATTAAGCATTATTTTTGTTCTGAAATGTGAATAGTGACTTTAAGATGAAACTGAGCATATGGAGAGATATTACAGAGACATAATTAAGGTTGGACAGTGTCGGAATGAGATAAAACAGTAAAAGTTAGAGTGTCACACGCGACGCGACAAAAAGTGGTCGTTTGACCACTTTTCCATGATTTGAGGAAATGGCACCTTTTTGTCTCCCTTAAAGCCTTTTTTCTTGCTTCTTGTGCTTCATTTTCAGCTAATCTTAGAACTCCTAGAGAGAGAGGGAGGCCTAACCATAGAGAGAGAAAAGAGAGAGAGTTTGTGAGGTTTCTTCCAACATCATCTTCTTCCTCAAGCTTGAAGATTCCATTGAACACTTGGCTCTTGCTTCTTCTTCTTTCCTTGGCTGCCGAGAGAGAGAGAGAGTGAGAGTGAGAGGGTGGTCCAAAGTTGAGAGAGAGAAAAGAAGAGGAAAGAAAGTTTCTCCTTGGTTGGCTACTTCTTGTTCTTGAACTTGGAGACAGAAATCATCATCAAAACAAGCGGATCATGGGCTAAGGTTGAAGATTCTTGGAGTGCTAAACTTGGGGATGTCATTCTTGAGAAGAGCTCACAAGATCTTGTTTAATCTTGTTAGATCTAGATAGATCTAAAGGTATAAGATTCAAACCTCTTAGATCTAACTTGATTAGTGTTAAATATGGTAGATCTACGGTTTATTTTGCCAGAAATGTTTATATTTGGAATTTTGAGTTGGGCTCTTGAATTCCCAACTTAGGTAGCGGACTTGAGGTGACTTTTAGGTAGCGGATTTGAGGACCTGATTGTGTTGTTATTGATATTCGTGAAATGAGTTCATTTTATGGTTAAAAGTAGATTTTGTTGTTGAAAATTTTGAAGTAAAGTGTTATGGGTTGGCCGAACCATGTTTGAAAATTTTGATGTATGATTTCGAAATTTTATGATATTTGTTTATAAGATTTTGCTTAAGTAAATATGTATTATGTTCGATTATGAGTATAAGTTTTAACAGAGTGAAAATATTGAACTTTAACGGTGAAAAATTGAATTTCACTAAACTTTGAGGGAAAAGTGCCATTTTGGACAAATCTGTGGGTTTGAAAGACTTTAGCTAATTTTCATGAATTTTGTGCATTGAGACCTACTGAAAATTGTCTGAAAAATGTGTTAGAACTTTGGTTAAAAGTTTGGTGCTGAAATTGAACTTAAATGAGTGATTTTGAGGTGAAATATCTCACTTTATTTCAATGTGTTAAAAGATTAAAAGTCGTCTGGATGGAGTACATCGATAGAGTGGTTTAGTTATTTGAAGTTTTGATTTGAAAATGGAATCAGTTAAGATGATTTTTGACTCGTATGACTATTTTCCATTTGAGCAAAGTTAGTGGAATTTTGTGAAGAGTTTTGATAAGACAAATGAATGAGTTATTTGAGTTTAGTTTCGCTGTGTGTGAGGCGAAACTTATTTCTTCCTTTTTCGTGATAATAGGAGGTGAGGAAGGATTTGAACCAGATCCCACCTTGGAAAACGAACTTTGCTATTGTGGTGAGTTTCAATGTTTGCTATGTGATTATGTGAATATGATTCGAATTGTGTTAGTTAAGCAATTTGATGTGAAAATGGGTTTTCAAACCATCAAATAAGGTAGTGTGTACTTTATCGCACTTACCTATATTTGAGTGGAGAATTTGTAAGAATGTTTTGATGTGAATTGAGAGTATGTGATGTGATTTATGTGTGTATGAAAATTTGGGATTTCCTGAGACCTATCGGCAAGTCATTCGACTCGAGCTGTAGGCTAGGTCTAGGCCGATGAGAAAGTGACAAGCCATAGGGTTACTATATGATGTGATGTGTGCTCTGGACTTGGCATAAGAACTCGTCCAATATGAAGAGTAAAACACAAACTATGTGATTTGTGCTCTGGACTTGGTGTAAGGATTTGTCCATTATGAAGAGCAAAACACAAAATATTTGAGATGATGTGATGTGATGTGATGTGTGCTCTGGATTTGGCGTAAGGATTTGTCCATTATGAAGAGCAAAACACAAACTATGTGACAAACCATCTGGCAAATTATGTGACCCACTATGTGACAAACTATGTGTGGAGTCGGGCCCGATGGGGGTTGGGTGGAGTAAGGAGTAAGTGCCGGTATACATGGTTATATTTGTGAAAGTTGACGGAGTGTCAACTACTCAGAATGAGTTCGTGGATCTTGGCTCCTGAGAGCCCCCATATCCTACCTATGTATTGTTAATTACTTTCCTTATTTGTTTATATCTAGATATGAATATTTGAAGTGAAATATCATATGTGCTATGTGCTTTGCATGCCTTTTGGAACTCACTGGGTTTTTAGCTCATTCTTTTCAATTTGTTTTCCTTAATAGGAACTGAGAACCCAAATGAAGGAGCCAACCATTAGACTTAGGGTTCACTTTTGTATTTGGTATGACAACCTTAAAGTGTGACTTTAAGAGTTTTGTATTATGCGAATTTGAATATTTGTTTAAGTACTTTATGTAATTTTGGGATTTTAAGATTGGAGTAAGGTACGTGTAAATTGTTGCTTGGTTTAGATTTGTGATTGGAGGTTCAGTTTGGTATATTAGTGATCTTTGCGTGAGTGAGTCCTGGCGAGAGTTAGGCAGGCGGCCAGCCGAACCTTTTGGTTAGTCGTAGGGGGAGGTGGGGCTGTCACAAATTGCCCATTGAACATGACTTAATTTATGTTGGGGATCAAGAACAACAGCAATTAGAATCAATATATTGATCTTATCAACATTACCCCAATATTTGTATATTTTTTTCTCATATTACCAGCCATAATTGACAAACCAATATCATCACTTTCCTGAAATGAATTGAGAAGACCACCAATGCCATATATTTCATTCATATATTCATTTCCTGGCACATAATGTGAACCTGACATTTTCAAAGTAGAATCATAAAAAATTTGAAGAAAAGGCGGTAGATTCTTTGCATATTCCAATCCATTTCAGTTGGCACACCTCTCATTTTAGAGCCTTTGCGAGTATTAGACTCATTTTCATTTGGTGGAGTTAACTCTTCCACATACTTGCTATCTACAGTTTCTAATAACTCAAATGCTTTTTGATATTTTAAAGCAGCATCTGACATTAAAAATGTGGAATTCCACTGAATATCAACATCAAGACACACAAGGCTTTTATTCTCTATTCTCTCTTTTTCTATGCAAGATTTGAATCTTTGAGCTCTAGCAGGCGAGGACCTCAGATATCTTACAGCAGATTGAATTCTAATAATAGAATCTTCCAAATCCTTCAACCCCTCCCTAACAGTCAAATTCAAAACATGGGCAGCACATCTCATATGTAAGAATTCCCCATTTAAGACAGTACCTTTCCAATTAATGAGTTTTCTCCTCAAATATTGCAAACAATTATCATTTCAACTAGCATTATCCACTGTAACAGTAAGAAACTTTGCTAATTTTCCAATCAAGCAAACATTTTTCAACAGTTTGACTAATTACTTCACCCGCATGACTTGTAATAAGACAAAAACTCAAGATCATTTTATGCAATTTCCATTTATCATCAATGAAATGGGCTGTCAAACACAAATAATTCAGATTCTAAATGGATGTCCAATCATCAGTGATGAGACAAACACGAGAAGATAAATTTTCAAAATACCTTTTCAAATTCTTCTTCTCATCTAAAAAAAGCTTATGGCAGTCCCTAGTTAAAGTCCTACATGAGGGGATCTCAAACCATGGCTGCATAACTTTACAAAAATCTCTAAAACCCTCTCTTTCCACAAATTTAAATGGTAATTCATCTATAATCACCATCCTAGCAAGCATTCTTCTACACAATTCTTGGTCAAACATATGAGTTGTCAATGCTTTTCCCCCTCCCTCTTTTATTTTGAATTCCAATGTCTTTTGCTTCTTATCCTTGTTATTGTAGGGATATTTTTTGAATCTATGAATGTGGTTACTCAAAGAAGTAGTACCATTTTTACTAGGGCAAGCAATTAACTGTCCATAATAATTACAAGTAGCTCTTATCAGCTTTTTTAGTACCTTGAACAATTACAAAGTGATCCCATACCCAAGATCTACTTCTTTTTGACTCACTTGCTTGGGATGCATGAGGCAAATGTGCTGGACATGTATCAGCTCCGGATACTCTAAGATTATTTTTTGGATCCATCGAAGATGAATGATCCACATTTGGACTTACAGCTCTACTAGTTGTATTATCTCCCATACTTGACATCTAAAAAATTTAAAAAAAATAGTATTTATTTCATAGCAATAGCAGATAATACATCTTAAATCCACATTTTTCCTTCTTTTTAGAATTTTCCAGGAGCAAATAGATTATTGGTTGAAAAGAAGTTTAGAAGAAAAAGGAAAAAAAAAAAAAGACTATCTGCAGGTATGAGCCCATTTATGAAAAAAAAAAGCCCAATTAAATATCAGGGACCTATTATTGGTCCACATGGGGAAAATTTTAGTACTGACAAGGAAGGAAGGAAGCACAAAGCCAAAA
The DNA here is from genome assembly GCA_013103745.1 of Gardenia jasminoides. Lineage (NCBI taxonomy): Eukaryota > Viridiplantae > Streptophyta > Magnoliopsida > Gentianales > Rubiaceae > Gardenia > Gardenia jasminoides. Next base: position 33,222,195 of record CM023096.1, read on the forward strand.
GCCAGAAGGTTTCATAGATTTGAGGATTGCTTTAATTGCCTGCCATTTAGTCCTGTTTGTTTTCCTCTCTCTTTTTTCTTGACAGCTGTGAGTTGATCATGGAAGTATTATATTACTACTTATGTATGTACTTGCTGCAAAGTGTAGTTTGAGATTTTTTCTGAAAATTTTGTTTGGTATGAATTTACTGTTTAGACTTTAGAGAGTCAAAAAAGAAAACAAACTTTTCACTTCAAAGAAAGGATTACCAAACACATTTGATATTAATTGACTACTCAAGGAAAAAGTGGCACAAAGTATTCTTATGCATCATTGAGAAGTGAAGCAAGGTTATCAATTCAATCTCAACTCAATTTGCAGAAAATTACATATTTGATTTATGTGGATCCAATAGTTTTCTTTAACCAAACTCAGAATGACGTACCTCATTTTATAGAAATTAACAGTAGATGACAGTTACGCATTAAAAAAAACCCACAAATTTGTCAGCTTAATGTCAGCTGAACCATGTGTTCAAATATTCATCATGATAAAGGAAAAGAAGCATTGTGTTGACTGATGAGTAATAGTTACCAAATGAATTCATTCTCTACTGATGATTCAATTCAGGGGCAGAAACACCAAACCAGGACCAAATAAGAGTAGTGGAAAAAGTTACCTCAGAGCAGTAGTAGAGAATTTAACTCAGAGGTTGTGCCCAGTCCAATCGAAGTGCTAGTACTAAAACTAGTGAAGGCGAGCCAGCAGTAGATGCTCCTGCTGATGATGATGTCAGTGAAGGCATTGTAGAAGAAGAAACTCCCAAGGATGCTGAGCTTCCAGTGCAAAGAACGCAGCCCTGAACCAGTGCAAAGAACGTAGCCCTGAACCAGTGCAAAGAACGTAGCTCTGAACCAGTGCAAAGAAAGAGGTGAAGGTGGAGTGAACAGAGGATTGAAAATATGAACAGCAGCGTCCAGCTAGGGTGTTTCATTTAGGGTTAAAAATATTAAATTATACATTGACCCCTAATTTTTTAATATTTATATAATATACCCTGCAGGTTGGGTACCCGCGGGTTTTTATTTTTTGATCCGTATCCGTACCCGATATTTACGGATACTCGATCCTAATTTCATCCAATGAGAAAAATCGGATCGAGTATCCTAAATTTCAGATCAGATCGGGTCGGGGTGTGCGGGTTTTCGAGTCGACGGGTTTTTTTGCCCACCCCTCGTTTGTGCTGATCCCACACACTTTAACTTCTTGAGAATTCCCTACAGCTAGTTGTTGAATAAAAGATGTTAGTTCAGACAACCGTTGCTGAATAGACGACACCTTCACCTCGTTCACTCTACGGATAGGTGTATTCTCACGGGAGCCAAATTGTTAGGAATTTTCTATCATTTTTTCGATTAGCAACCATACCTCTCTAGGGGTCTTATTTGCTAATGCCCCACCACTTCCAGCATCAATGATATTTCGGTCCGATAATTGAATCCCCTCATAAAAATATTGAATCAATAATTGTTCACTAATTCGATGTTGTGGGTATTTAGTGCACAATTTATTGAACCTTTCCCAATACTCATACAGGGATTCTCCGGAGTGTTGCTTAATGCCACATATCTCCTTTCGTAGACTTGCAGCTCGGGAAGTAGGGAAATATTTTTCTACTGAAAAAGGAAATGCTCTAAACTTTATTTTTTGTTTAGTAACCCCCGGCGGCTTCATACTCGAGCAAACCACGTCACATTCCTGAAGGTGCTTGTGGAGTTCTTCACCGAAAGACCGTGAAAAGAGGGTAAGAGGTGAATCAAACCAGATTTTAATTCAAAAGATGTGTTTTCAGCTATATTTGGAAAAGTAATGCATAAGGGTTGTTAGGTCAAATCAGGAGTAGCCAACTCCCTAGAGTCCTGTTATTGGTCATGGTATACTCTTCTCGTTCGAAATCACTTGAGCAGTCAATGGAAGATCCTAGTCTCTTTTTTTAGCCTACGTGCTGTCTTCTCAACCTCAGAATTGTATATCAATTCACTTGTGCGGGAAGAACGAGGCACAAACTAGCAAAAATACCAGAAACAAAATAAGAATAAAATAAAATAAAATAAAATAAAATAGACTAAAAAGGAATGAATAATTCAGGCACCAATTCTCGACAACGATGCCAAAAATTGATAGGTGCTGAGCCTGTTCAATAATAATAACAATAAAATCTAATTGCCAACAAAAATAGCCTCAAGTCAATTCTAGTACTAGAGCAGGAATTCTGGATGTGCAATGGATTATTTAATTCACTCGATCTCCAAAGAGTTTGCTTAATCCAATATACCAGAATTTACTCATGAGAAATTATTAATTTGTATACAGGGAAAGTAGAGTCATATCCTCAGGGATTGGAGAAAATTTGCTCTTTTTCAAGTCAAAGGGAAATAGGGGAGTTTTGAGAATTTAAGACTAACAAAATAATGACAAAATAATAAAATGTGACAAATAATTAAGGGAGACAAATAGCGGAAAAACTCTAGCTAAGGATACATTTCAGAGATCGTTCAAATACTAATCATTGATGCAAATATAATCTCAACATTCATTAATAAATAAGTTTTTAATTGCCGATATGATCTAACAATTAGTTTCTCCTTACTGTTAAGATAGTCAAGGTACTACCATTGAATATTTCCCTAATCCAGAAATAATCTTAGGTACGACCATAAGATTTAATTTCCTGATTGCATTAAAAATTAGGGAAACCTTGTTCTAATTAATAAACACGCTACAAGGGTTTATTTAAATTAGATTGTACGTTTTCGTAACAGAAACCCAATTATGCTAGTTGTTATCGGGATTGAAGTAATCAAATAACTACAAATTCAACTGCTCCAATTAACAAATAAATTATGTGAATAATCAAATACTGCGCATCTATTTAATCACACACAATAATCATAACCAATAAAGTCAGAAAATGTACAAATACCAATTAATAAAAGGAATGAATAAATAAATTAGATCTCACAGTAGTATGCAAACCAAATCCTCAATTGTCCTTTAACTAGAAATAAGAAATTAGTTCTCCATTGCTGGAGAACAAACCATGCAACGAGAGGGAGGAAGTTTCCAATAATTGTTTTCTAATTGCCGAGAGAACAAGAAGGCGAAAACCTTTGCGTTTCATTTTTCTTCTTCTTTTTCCCGAGATCAATAACCCACGAAAGACTAAGTTCCAAAGGGAAGCAATCCCTCTTGGAAGCTTACAAAAATTATTGTATTAAATGTCCAGAGAGGAGAAGACTGAAGCCTTCGTCTTCCGTTTTTTTCTATCCTCTTTTTCCCGAAGCCCCCAAAACCAATGAAAAGACTAGTTCCCCCAAAAGAGAAGCAATCTCCTCCTTTTCCGACTATTCTCTCGGCTCTCCTAACTAGTGCAATGTCTAGTTACCTAATACAATTCAATCACTAAACAAAAGCCCTATTTTTTTGCTGGAAAACAAAAAAGGGAAATACAAGATAAGGAAATCTTGGCGGTTAACAATTTGGAATTTCACTTGGACTAAGAAGCTGCTCGATATTTATCCCGACCCTCTAGTTTTGAACCCTGAAATTAGGCGCGCCCACGTGCAAACCACTAGAAAATCTTCATTTAATCACTTTTCGCTCCAATTCCTGAAATTATCATCAAACACAAATGTTAAGTCCTTAATTGTGCGTGTTATTTAGCAATATTTCCCCTTAATTATGGCCTAAATATGGTATGTTATTTTGTTAATTGAATGTCAACGGTTGGATATTTAATTTAACCTAATAGCCTACTGTCAAATTAACTAAATTGAATCCATAATTGTTCATTTAGTTAATAATTAGTGGCAACCACCATAATTGGTTTTATGTTGGGGAAACGTAAGATCTAGTTTAAATGAACCCTCTTAGTGTGTTCATTGGTTAGAGTTGGGTTTTCTAACTTTTAATTCAACTGGGTAATTAAATTCCTATGGTTGTACCTTGGGTTGTTATCTGGTTAGGGAAACAGTTAACGGTCATACCTTGACTGTCGAAAAAGTAAGGAAAATTTGGCTGTCAGAGCTTGTTGGTAGCTATAACTAACCTAGTGACAATTGAATGAAATATTTCTGCATCAATGATCATTTGATTGGATTGTGCCTGAGAACAGTTGTTCCTTTGGGTAGAATTTTATTACTTGCTATTTCTACTTAATTATTCTCTACTTATTCTCCAGTGATTTATTTAATTGGTATTTTCATTTTTTATTTTCTAATTGTATTTATTTTATTTCTAGTTCTATCCCATCCAAACCCCCCATTTTCTTGTGATCTAGAAAGAAACATTTTTCCTACCCGTTCACTGAGGAGACGACCTTACTTGCCACTATTACAAATTAATATTTTCTCAAAGATAATTTTGGTATATCGGGTTCAGCATACTCCTTGGAATCAGGGTAAAGCCAGTAACCCATTGCACATCCGGAGTCCCTGCTCCAGTACTCAGAATTATTCTGTAATTAATTGTGGTGGTAATTGGGATTTTAATATTTATTATTGCACAGGTTTGGCACCTGTCAACAAAAATTAAGTAGAATCCATCAAATAGTGCAATATTTAGCCCAAACAATTATGAAGTATTAACAAAATAAACCACAAAAATGCACCCTATCAGTGGGGGCAAGTGTGTAAATATAATCTTAATTGGGGCAAACTTCTTAATTTATACATATACACTAAGCATTTTGGTGGGTTCAGTGGGGGCAATTGCCCCCCACTGCCCCCACTGTAAATCCGTCCCTGCTTGCTGGAGAGAGCAAAAATAACAATTAACTTGGCTGCATGGACAGCTACAAATTGGTGCATTGGTGTTCATACGTTTTGTCATTGTGAGCTAGTTATGTTACACCAAAGCACGATCAAGGCCAGAGTTCCAATATGAGACTGTATGGCTACCAATTGTGGAAAGGTGAATTACATGGAATGAATGACACAAGCAAAAGTATAAGCAGCTGAAATCAACAATTAATGCCTTGGTACACACTACATCACCCTTCCTTGCTGGAACCAGCTGTAATTAACGAGGTGCATCAAAGAAATAGAAGTGTAATGATTCTAATCAAACTGAACACCCTAATGTTCAAGTTTGTTTGATTATTTTAATGAGTTTAAATTTTGTCCAAAATTGGTTTGTTTACGAAACTAGCCAAAAAACCAAGCTTCAAAGAGCATTTATCAAGTTGAGCTCAAATCGAATCTCGAATAGTTTGGTTCATGTTTCAGTATTGGAGAGAGTAAGAAATCATGAATACTTCCATATTATATTATATCGAGATTTTCACTTTAATTTGTTACGCTTTTTCCCTTAAGTTTTACTCTTTGATATTCAAGAAATCTATTATGATGAATTAGGATTGTGATTAAAATCAATTATACCTATTATATGCTTGCTATTTTAGAAGATGAGCAATATACAAGAAAGAAAGGACTGGGGTTAAGGAATTAACTATAAACATATTTTAATGAAATTTACTTGCTTATATATTGATGAACATATTGACCTGAATAATGTAGAAAGTGTAATTGGTTCATTAATATTTCTAAATTGAAATCATGTTCGGTTTTGATTAATACCTAAATAAATAAGTTTGAACGAGTCTGACTCGAGTCACGAACCAAACTGCTTGATTCAATTTACAGCCCTCTAAAAGGAAGTGTGGCATTTTGAGAAGAAGCTGATGCTGGTTGTATTGGATCCACAAGCAAGAGTGGCTTGTCTAAATGCATTGCACATGGTTTGGATATGAGGAAATCTTGCTTATCCCTTCACCCTAATGAAAGAGGAACATTTATGGAAGGAGGAATCTTGAAGGCTTGAGTTGTCGGTGGATGACATTGACCTTCCAACTCGAATGGGTAACTTTTAACATTTCTGTTCGATAGATCCAGTAAACTAAAAAATGTACATCATATGTGTGAAATATTGAAATTTGAAAACTAAAAGCAAAATTGTTCTGATATGCATGGTGAAATGCAACTAATGATAAAGTTAGTCTAATTTTAGACCAGATTGCTTAATGAGGGGCAGTAATGGTTCATTCTGTTGCTACAGATTATGCAAAGACAAGTTCATCTTTTTGTATGGAGGGGAGGACATCGGATGGATCCGAAGCTTCACAACAGCAGCTCGGGATGCTGGTAAGGCAGCAGGCATTAGCTTAGAAATGGTTTATATAGGAAAGAACAACAAACGTGTTCAAAAGATCAATTCTCATATAACAAGGGAAAATCTCAGTCACCGTTGGAATGATCCAACTTATGTTCGGTACTTTTGGACCGGAGTGGAAAGCATGTTATATTCAAAGAAGCAAAATCGAAAGACCATTCAAAATGATAAAATAATGCAGGAGGTAATGAATATCCTGAGCTGTGGCGGAAGTGATCACGGATGGGCTCTAATCAGTTGGGGATCATCTGAGATGACCAGAGCTAAGGGTGATACGACGTTCACAAGCCTTACAGAGTTCACAAATTGGGAAGAGGACGCAAAACAGAAAGGTTGTGTCCCAGCTCTCAATGAATACCTGCAGCATCTTCAAACACCTCAGCAGTGCATTCGCCTTATCCTTTCAGGAATTGCTGGCATCCCATGTAGCCATCCAATGGAGAAGTACATAATGCATCGTTGCTGCATTGACTGAGAGACATCATACCTGCTATATAAAATAGTATCTAGTTTGTGTCATAAGACTTGATCCATATGATAATATGGCTTTCTGGTTTGCAATATGGATCTGATATGGTATTTCCATCAGATTTTTGTAAGGGATCGTATTGCGTGCTTTTATGTACTGTCTAGAGAACCTGGGCTTATAGTTGTTCTAGTCTAAAACTAAATCTCATTATTGGCTTTATTAATGTGCTATTAACAGCTTAAAAATATCATGGAGTTGCGCATGATTTAACATCTTATAATGTGATGGTTTAATTTCCCTTAATGGGCTTCTGTAAGCCTTTCTAATGCCACAAACTCAGCCTGAAGCCAAATCCAGATATAGTATGACGTTGAATTTCAGGCTTGCAAACAAGAACAGCAAATGTAAAGGAATCTTCCATCATGTTATTTTCAAAAGGCATCCTTGTTTTATTTCTGCACGGTAAAACCGACTTTTCACTACTAAATGGAGCAATGAGGACAGATAATTTGCTTGCACTACCAAATATGAAGCAAGCAACCAAACACGATAGCATGTAGCAGTAATCAGTCACCGATACATTTCTGTAAGTTTCTATCAAGAAGAAAATTTCATGTATGAAAACGAGAAATAAGTTTTACGTAAGCCTCGCCCACAAATATTCTCAACTAGACATAGGTCCTTGCTAGGTCAGGCCATTCTCCACTTACTGTGTAGAGCAAAGTTTAAATTTTCAGTTTTCTAATCATGTTAAAGAATTTTCATGCATTTTACCAACCTCCCTCTTCTTGTATAAAGACAATTCATATATTTCTGGACTGCGTAAGTTGAATGGTGACTCAAGAATTAACTTAAGAATCAGTAGCCATATATTATTGATGTAGCCCTCCGTTTGTGAAGATTTAATCGATTTAGAAAAGAACAAAGATTACAATGTGAAACATTGGATCAAAAAAATTCCAAGCAACCTAATGAATATCCATACATGTCAACACCGTCGGGTTTGCTATCCAACTGGTTCAAACTCAAAGTTGACATAAAAATTTGATGAAATGACTTAAAAATTCCATTTATGACATACAAATTTGGAAAAACTCTTAGGTCTAATAAAGGAACAATAAAATAAATAAATAAAACTGCCATTAGGATATTCCACGAGAGAAGAACTAAACTCTAGCAGAGAGCAAAACACTAATAAACTAGGAGAGAGAAAATTAGACTTTATTGAATATTCAAAGTATATCAAAATTTGTTATGTTATTACATGCTGTGTGTTAGTGTCTCCTTATGTAACATAATTGCACCACATAATTGGAATTAGTAATCATAGAAGTTTAGGAGTGTCAATGGGTCAAATCCGGGTCGGAATTGATAATTTCAAACCCAGACCTGACATGTAGTGAAAAGATCTGGATCCGCATACGGACGGGTCTCAATATATTGGTTCGGGTCCTGATTTGGTCGGATCCGATTCGGATTGGATATACCGTTTTTAAGAATTAATTACGTATGTTAATTTTATTTTATACATAAAATTTATCAATACAATATTAATAATATAATGTAATTAATTTTAACAATCATTTAATTTATAGAAAATTATTCTTAATTTAAAAATAAGTAGATTAATAGCAAATTTTAATAAAATATATAATTTTTTAATAAAATAATTATACTAAGCAGATCTGGATCCAAAACTAGTTGAAACATATAAATTTATATCCATCCCATTTTATTTACAGATAAAATGGATTCGGGTCATATCCGAATAAACAGGCCTATGACTTGTTCCATACCTTAAAAAATGAACTGGGTGACCTACAAACTCTAAAATCAACGTCAATTATTCGATTATTAAAATATGGGACACTTCAGGTCCATATCCAATTCCGGGAAAAAAATGGTCCATATCCGATGAAGACACTAGTCTAACCGTCCGGTCCGGTCCAGTCCTAACGATGGTCCAAAATTCTGGCCGTGCGTGTCACATTTCATTTTGACAGTTACAAACTAGTTCACCACGCTTCTGAAAGAACAATTTTCCAAAATTTGAGTATTGAAGCATTAACACGCAACTTTCCTTTAACTTGTATACTTACTAGAATTATGACCCATGTTATGCACGGGTTTATATTCAAAATAATAATAAAATTAATAAATTATTTATAATAGTTATATGAAAAATAAGTTAAAAAATAAAACATTATTATTTTAGAATCTAATTTATATTCCGTTTATATATCTTATCTAAAACATTAAAGTATACTAAAACATGTAGGAAATAAACACAAAAACATTTAAAGAAACATCAAAAGTACAGTAAATATAATATTATAACCCCATCACCTCTTTAAGGCTACTTCCCTCACCTCACAACTTCCCTTTTCTCACCATCCTCTCTTCCTCACCTCTTTGACCCAACCTTTTCACATTCCTACAAATTTTTTTCTTACCCTTAAATCCTACATTTGCTTTACCCTACCTTATTGTCATCCAATTATCCTTCCTCTAACCTAATTTTCTTGCACATTTATCTCCAATTCTAATATATTTTCCAACTATTCATAATTGTAAATGATAGCATATTTACTTTGATTGACCTGTCAACAAATATTTGTTTGAATATGTAATTTAATTGGATTCAAATGTGTTTATATTTAAACCTCTAAACTAAACAAATAATTTTTAAAGAAAAGTAAAAAACTTTTATAACTTTCAATTTAGTTTTAAACTTTTAAAATATACTTATTTTTGTATTGTCAAAATAAAAGCACCAGGTATAGTTATTTATAGTATGAATCTGGATTGAATTGTGACAACTTTTCTTTTGAAAATGCTTTTAGTTGATTTCATATTCATTCTCCAAATTGAAAGATATAATTTGAAACAAAAGGGAAAAGAAGTACCCATGACTCGTAATTTTTAGAATATATTTAATTTTATCTCAGAAATAGTTGTAATTATTGGCATCTGGAAATGCAAATAAAAAATTGATAATATCTTATAATACCACCAACAATTTGAAAAAAAGATTTAGTCATTTTTCTAAAACTGACATAGTAGTGTTACATATTTACATTGAAGAAAATAAAAAATATATATGAAATAATAAATAATACTCAAGATTACCCTTAGTCATTGGGTTTTACACTCTTATTTAAACCTAACTAGAGTAAAATTTAGATAAGATATATACAAATTGAGTAGATATAATTTATGGAGAAATGTACTATGTCTTTCTCTTAAACTCTTGTTAATTTATTATTATTATTATTATTTATCAAAGACAAAGATTTTAAATAATAGTTTCCATTTTGAGTTGCCAATAGCACTTTGTTGTTAATTTAGTAATTCCATAATTTAGCATTTAGGATTAGTACTACTATTGATTTTTAAATCCTTGACCACTGAATATTATTTTTGATGTAATTTATCCTTTTAGTTAGCATTACTAAGTTAAACAGTAAAATATTGTTATTTTCTTTTTAACTTTTAATAGGACTTGTAATGTTTTATTCTAATTTACCCCTATGAATAAACTTTATCCAAATTTCTACATTTATGGTGCCATTTCTTACATTTTAAATCCAAAAGGCATGAATGGATATTTGATAGTTTAAAAAATTCAAAATTCTATAAAAATGAATAGGAACTTAGAAGCTTTATGATTTTTTGTTTGAATGAAGAAACTTCATGATTTAACCGTTCTAAAAATTCTCCTACAATACACACATACACACACATATAGATTGATAGATAGCAGTGAAATGTTGTGGTTTTTTCTTCTTTTTTTTTTTTTAGGGAAAGAATGAAGTACTGCTTTTGCAGAAGTCTTAACTTGAGTGTTGTTGTAAATTAGGCAAGTGAATGGAGAAAATATGTTGGAGTTGGAACATATTCCGTTCAAATATTGAGAGAATTAGTCAAGATAGATATCCATTTGTTAGCATGGATAATGTTTTCAAATTTTAAGTAATTAGTTAGCATGGATAATGAGTTAGTAGATATGGATGAATATTTAGTTAGTGGAAGTTACTGGGGAAAATATCTAACCAATTGAATTAAATGTAAACTTCTCCCTAGGGCATACCCTAAAGTATCCGTGGACCGCCTGCCTAGCTCTCGCCAGGACTCACTCACATAAATATCGCTAAAACACTAGACTAACATTCCAATCTCAAATCTAAACTCAACAATAACTTACAATCACATTACACCATTCTTAATATCCCCAAATTACATAAAATACTCATCAAACGTTCAATTCTCAGAATACAAAAGCTCTCGAAATCACAATCCATATTTGTCACATCAATACAAAAGCAAACCCTAACTCTAAGGGTTGGCTCCGTCACTTGGGTTCTCGGTTCCTGTTAAAGAAAACAATTTGGAAAGAGTAAGTTAAAAAGCCCAGTGAGTTCCAAAAGGCTTACAATTCACGTAAAACAGTTCAAATCATACTTCAAATATACAATTCAAATCAAGTAAATAGACACTTAAATGGATACTGCTCGTATGAACTACTCGAGGGACATTACCCAACGAAGTAGATTAGTCGAGGGACTTCGCCCAAGACATCACAAACTGGTCGAGGGTACTCGCCCTACGACGTCACTTTATTTCATTGAAACTAGTCGAGGGTATTCACCCTATGACGTCACATACTAGTTGAGGGATTTCGGCCAACGACGTCACAATTCTTCTTTGAAACTACTCGAGGGACTTCGCCCACCGAAGTAGACTAGTCGAGGGATTTCGCCCAACGACATCACAATATTTCATTGAAACTAGTAACGACGTCACAATAATTCACTTAAACTAGTCGAGGGACCTCGCCCATCGACGTCACATCATTTCATTGAAACTAGTCGAGGGACCCCGCCCATCGACGTCACATTTGTCACAAGATAACACACTATTCCTTTAATTCCTGAAATCACACGAAAGGAGTAAACACTCACACGGTAGTTCAAGTCTTTTAAATATTCCAAATTCATTTCCTTATAAATGCTAGTAAATCATTTCTTTGCAAACAATGGCAAGATTTTCATTTGAAAAGGAGTTAAAAGCATTTTTACTTGGAAATAATGGTAAATCATATCTTTGCAAATGAGAGTCTAGCAAATTACTTCACAAGTCATTTTCACATAGTAGTAAAATATTTGATTTATAAACGAATCGGAATACTCACACTTATAGAACACTGCAAAACACTTTCACAATTTCTTTTATTTCCAATAAAGGTAAGTGCGATGAAATACACACTACCCCACTTATCGATTTAAAAATCCACAATCACTTCAAATCACTTGACCAATACACTTCGAATCATGTTCACAAATCACATAACACATATGGAAACTCACCGAAATAGTAGGGTTCGGCTTCCACGTAAGGATCAAAGTCACTGCCTTGTACACTCCCCAAAATAATTTAAAACAATAGATGAGATTCATTTCATCTCTCATTCACTAACACAATTCACTTTCACTTTTTAGTTTCAAACAACATTTTTCCCAAAATTCCCTCAAGGAAAAACTTTCATTTCACATGATACAATGTTCCAAATAAATCCTTTTGGAAATCACGTTATCATTTCAAAATAACACCCCACCGATATACTCACTGGGCACTACAATCACATTCTCTTTAACAAGACATTTAAGTGAGGTCTCACACCTCATAATCATTCTTTGCACAACAATTCGTCATTCACTCTTAGTTAAAACTTTAATATTAATACAGAACACTTCATACCAAGCTATTATATTCAAAATCCCTAGAATTTGACCAAAATATAGTAAAACCCTCAAATTCAATCAAATGGCACTTTTCATTCGAATTTCTTGAAAAACTTCACTTTTCACCTTTTAAGTTTCAAACATTCCCTCCCACACACACACACACTCACAAATGAACAATACACATGTTTTTCTCAGAAGAAAACTCTTCAAGAACAATCACAACATTTCAAAATCAAACATTAAAATTACCAAGCATGGTTTTGGCCATCACATACATTTTTCCTTCAAACTTTTCAATAACCAAAACCCTAATTTCTAACCATATCATGACAAATTCACAAATATCATTCAAAGCCACAATCAGGTTCTCAAGTCTGCTACCTAGAGGCCACCTCAGGTCCTCTACCTAGGTTGGGATTTCAAGAGCCCAACTTCATCTTTTCAGATGAGATCATTATACCCAAATCAACCATAGATCTAAGCTATTTAACACTAATAAAGCTATATCTAGTAGATTTAGAGCTTATACCTCCGGATCTAACACGATCCAACAAGATCAAGGAAAATCTTGTGAGTTCCACTTCCCAAAGTTGCTTCCACGCCTAGCAACCTTCACAAGCTTCGATCTTAGCCCTTGATCTACAAGCTTTGTTGGTGTTTTCCCACAAAATTCCAAGATCAAGTTCATGGTTCACCACAAGCTCGCTTCTTCTTCTTTTCTTCTCTCAAATTTTTGGATAGCTCTCCTCCTTCTCTCACTCACTCACGGCTGCCAAGGAAGAGGTGATCAAGCCCAAAATTCTTCAATCAAATCTCACACTTCAAGTTGATGGATGATCAAGAAGATGAAAGCTCAAACCTCAAGCTTTTTCCTCCCTTTTTCCCCAAGAAAAATTGGACCAGCTCCTCTCTCTCTTCCCTCTCACTTGGCTGCAAGAAATGGTGGGGATGATGGTCTTCAATGGTGGTTGAAGCTTGAAGGAAGCAAGGATGAAGAATGAAGAAGATGAAGTTGGCAAACCCTCTCTCTCTCTTCCTTGAAGCTCTCGGCTGCTCCCTCTCTCTCTACTCCCAAATTGCGGCTGAAAAGTGAGCTCCAAGTTTGCCAAGAAAGTCAAGGTTTCAAGGGACAAAAAGTGCCTTTTTCCATGTTTTAAGGAAAAGCACTTTTTGGACGCTTTATGTCGCGTCACACGCGACAATCCAACTTGCACTATTTTACTCCATTCCAACACTATCCAACCTTAATAATATTTCCATAATATCACTACATATGCTCGATTTCAATTCCAAATCACTATTCACACGTCGAAACAATTTTTAACACTAATTTTGGCCAAAACCACACACCGGCAAACAATTCGTATAAAATTCTCGAAATTGGAAAATAATCACTTTTAACATATATTCACTCATATTTCAATGTTTAGACACAATATAAACAATATGTGGCATTTTTTAAAAAAAATTGGGATTTTTCGAGGCCCTCACATCCTTCCCTCCTTAAAAGAATTTCATCCTCGAAATTCACATTTTATATACAGATAGTTCTAGATACTTTTTCTTCTCCATTTTCTCATTCAATCCTTAATATCCTACTCTCTATGCCTATTAACAACTTTTGCCCTCCACCCAAAATTCACACTCCTTATGTACCAAGTTAGTAATCAAACTCTGGTTCCTAGGAAATGTTCCAATCTCCAAATCATAAGACAATCTCACAGGTTTTAGGTCAGCACCACCCATAAAGGCAATATTCATAATGAATGTAATGGCTGAATGAATCAATACTTTAGCTAGTCGATGAAAGATGGAGGTTATACCTTCAATGACAGCAGGGAAGTCGGAAACCCGTTGTTGGTCAATAGAATAAACCCTAGCTGGAACCCTCGATCGTTTTCCCACAGCACTAGCCTGACTGGAGTTTGGCCTGTCCATCTGTTGGCCTCCACTTCTCTCTCGGGCCTTGGGGCATGTAGCTACCCGATGCTCACTACTTCCACATTGCAAACATTTTCCTTCTTTCCTCCAACACCTATCCTCCGTATGATTTAGCCTTCCACAAAATCACAACGCAAACTGGGAGTTAATGCTTGGCTTCCTTGCGGGACGCTTCTTGATTGTCCCTTTCCACTTGATGTCCTACCAGAGAATGCCCCTCTCGTCATAGCTCCTCTTGACGCTCCAGGGGTGTTCACTTCACTTATTTCTCTATTAAACTTGAGGGGTGGAGCATCTGGTTCACGCTACCACTGGAGCATTCCTCTTCTTGCATTGAAAACCCTCACTTGAACCTTGCACTTTCAATTCTTTGGGCCTCTCGATTGCATCACTAAAGTTGTTAATTTGGGCACTGCTAAGCTTTCTTGAATTTCCACATTTAACCCCTGTACAAATCTCCTTATTCTCCTTTGTTCGCTTGCCACCAACCTGAATCTAGACAATTTTGTGAACAAGGTCCTCATACTCCGCACTTAGTGTTCCTTGTCGACACTTAATAAATTCATCTTCTCTCTTCTCTTGGATTAGGGGAGGGAGGAATTTAGCATTAAACTCTCTAGTGATGTTCATCCATGTCTTAGGGGTTTGGTCTCTATCCCATTTAACCCTAATCATATTCCACCACGATCCGGCAGCTCCCTAGAATTGAAATGCCGCAAAAGTCACTTGTCTTTCCTCGGAGTAGTTTAGAGCGGCGAATATGTCACTTATTCTTTCTAACCACTTCTCAGCCATTTCGGGATTAGGTTCTCCAGAGAATTTAGGTGGAAAAAATTTCTGAAATCGCTCTAAGGCCCTATCCTCACCATCTTCAGGGCCTATAGGTTGATTGGCAAGTCCAGAACCTTGTTGGTTAACCATATGCTCTAGGATGTCTGTCATGCGATTAATGGCAATAGCTACTTGTTCCCCAACCTCAATCCTAGGCTCACGATTTTAGTCATCCGCTGACTCCCGATCACTTCCCACATTTTGGGGTTGTCTAAACCCTCTCCCATGGCCTCGTCCCCTCCTTCTACTGTCCATGATCCTTTTAGAGGGCCAACGTTTAAGATAAATGTGAAAATAAAATATTAGCAAATTGAATTCCAAGCAGAATCAAAAATATTTTATATCTTCATAACAAGAGAAAGAGTACTCAAATATGTCACAAATAATACATTCATTTTCAAAGGAAACACATCCAGTCACATCACGCTTACAAGTAGAAGCAACCAAAGAAATGGTGGCTAGAACAATTGCGCAAGCATGCAAATACAGGGACGAGAATTCCCCAATGATTTTCTCAGAAAGGAGGGTACTCAGTATTCCAACTTCCAATCTCTTTACCACTACTAGGATTTTGTGTCACATTGTTCTAGTTCACTTCATATCGAAACCAGATAACCACAGAAATCCAACACTAATATCCTGATAACACACACTTTCAAGAACCAAAATGAGAAGAAAGTCAACTCACCTCATGGTTGGCCACCCAAGAGGTCAATCAACTCAACTCTCATTCTTGCCTGACATACCAAGTATATTACATACTTTACTGCGAGAATATCTCCAGTGTTTAAGCTATCCCCATAGTTATCTCTCCTTTCAATCATCACAGTTATTGATCTCTTAAACTATTCACAACATCACTAGTATATTCTTGATTTCCCAATCACACTAACTGCATGTTCTCAGATACGCTCACTCTACTTTTTCAGTCCTTATACCTGAATTGTATGTTCAATTCTCAAAATAAGCTTTTGAAAATATAACCAGAACTATTGAGGTTATAAAATTCTCTTCAAGTTCAAGGTTTACTTTTACTAAAACGTGAGTTCATAATTCTTTTAAACTTAAGATTTCTTTTTCAAACATGAGTAAAATCATGTGCGAAAATGTATCAATTTACAGTCAAGAATTGATAAATATGATTGGAAAATTTCAACTTTCCTCTTATATCCTCTATACAGAAATCTAGCAAACTCATCAATTCCTTCCCAATTCTTAATTCAAAATTTTAGTGGATTTCACATACACGTCAAGAACTATATGCTTCAAAGCATTAAAAACACATATGTGTCACCGTCAACCATCGTTTGGAAAAATAAACTAGTACATTTCCGTTTTCTTTTAAATTCTAGAATGGAAAAATTCCAGCAGCTAAGCAAGTAGGAAAATACATTTTGTTCATTTGAAACCTCTTTTGTTTCAGCTCAAAACCATCACATAAGGAATTAACTAACAAATCTCAATTTCTTATCTTCTATATCTAATGCCAATAGTTGCACCGATTTCTCCCATTCCTACGAGTACAATAGTCATTCAAGTCTCAATCAAAATTTCACTACAAATCTCTCACATAATGTTTCACTTCAATATAACATTACTTAGTTCTTCAATTTTGTTTCCACCAATCCCATACAAGAAACTCTCAAGTCACAAATCTTCTTTAATCACTAGGATACAGTAAGTTCTCCAATTCACGTAACAATCAAGTTAATCCCACAGTTCGGTATCCTAAACTTCTAATCTAGGATACACTACAGAGATCTGAAGCCTAAACTCTGATACCACCTGTGACAGCCCCACTTCTCCCTAGGGCATACCCTAAGGTATCCGTTGACCACCTACCTAGCTCTCGCCAGGACTCACTCACATAAATATCGCTAAAACACTAGACTAACATTCCAATCTCAAATCTAAACTCAACAATAACTTACAATCACATTACACCATTCTTAATATCCCAAAATTACATAAAATACTCATCAAACGTTCAATTCGCATTCGCATAATACAAAAGCTCTCGAAATCACAATCCACATTTGTCACATCAATACAAAAGCAAACCCTAACTCTAAGGGTTGGCTCCTTCACTTGGGTTCTCGGCCCCTGTTAAAGAAAACAATTTGGAATGAGTGAGCTAAAAAGCCCAGTGAGTTCCAAAAGGCTTACAATTCATGTAAAATAGTTAAAATCATACTTCAAATATACAATTCAAATCAAGTAGATAGACACTTAAATGGATATGCTTCGTAGATGAACTACTCGGGGACATTGCCCAACGGTAGACTAGTCGAGGGACTTCGCCAAGACATCACAAACTGGTCGAGGTACAACGCCACTCTTTATTTCATTGAAACTAGTCGAGGGTATTAACCCTACGACGTCACATACTAGTCGAGAGATTTCGCCCAACGACGTCACAATTCTTCTTTGAAACTACTCGAGGGGCTTCGCCCACTGAAGTAGACTAGTCGAGGGATTTCGCCCAACGACATCACAATATTTCACTGAAACTAGTCGAGAGATTTTGCCCAACGACGTCACAATAATTCACTTAAACTAGTCGAGGGACCTCGCCCATCGACGTCACATCACTTCATTGAAACTAGTCGAGGGACCCCGCCCATCGACGCCACATTTGTCACAAGATAACACACTATTCCTTTAATTCCCGAAGTCACACGAAAGGAGTAAACACTCACACGGTAGTTCAAGTCTTTTAAATATTCCAAATTCATTTCCTTATAAATGCTAGTAAATCATTTCATCAAATCATTTCTTTGCAAACAATGGCAAGATTTTCATTTGAAAATGAGTTGAAACACTCATATTTCCTTCATAAATTATTTTACTTGTAAAAGCATTTTTACTTGGAAATAATGGTAAATCATATCTTTGCAAATGAGAGTCTAGCAAATTACTTCACAAGTCATTTTCACATAGTAGTAAAATATTTGATTTATAAACGAATCGGAATACTCACACTTATAGAACATGCAAAACACTTCACAATTTCTTTTATTTCCAATAAAGGTAAGTGCGATGAAATACACACTACCGCACTTATTAATTTAAAAATCCACAATCACTTCAAATCACTTGACTAATACACTTCGAATCATGTTCACAAATCACATAACATATATGGAAACTCACCGAAATAGTAGGGTTCGGCTTCCACGTAAGGATCAAAGTCACTGCCTTGTACACTCCCTAAAATAATTTAAAACAATAGATGAGATTCACTTCATCTCTCATTCACTAACACAATTCACTTTCACTTTTTAGTTTCAAACAACATTTTTCCCAAAATCCCCTCAAGGAAAAACTTTCATTTCACATGATACAATGTTCCAAATAAATCCTTTTGGAAATCACGTTATCATTTCAAAATAACACCCCACCGATATACTCACTGGGCACTACAATCACATTCTCTTTAACAAGACATTTAAGTGAGGTCTCACACCTCATAATCATTCTTTGCACAACAATTCGTCATTTACTCTTAGTTAAAACTTTAATATTAATATAGAACACTTCATACCAAGTTATTATATTCAAAATCCCTAGAATTTGACCAAAATATAGTAAAACCCTCAAATTCAATCAAATGGCACTTTTCATTCGAATTTCTTGAAAAACTTCACTTTTCACCTTTTAAGTTTCAAACATTCCCTCCCACACAGACACACACTCACAAATGAACAATACACATGTTTTTCTCAGAAGAAAACTCTTCAAGAACAATCACAACATTTCAAAATCAAACATTAAAATTACCAAGCATGGTTTTGGCCATCACATACATTTTTCCTTCAAACTTTTCAATAACCAAAACCCTAATTTCTAACCATATCATGACAAATTCACAAATATCATTCAAAGCCACAATCAGGTTCTCAAGTCCGCTACCTAAAGGCCACGATTTCAAGAGCCCAACTTCATCTTTTCAGATGAGATCATTATACCCATATCAACCATAGATCTAAGCTATTTAACACTAATAAAGCTATATCTAGTAGATTTAGAGCTTATACCTCCGGATCTAACACGATCCAACAAGATCAAGGAATATCTTGTGAATTCCACTTCCCAAAGTTGCTTCCAAGCCTAGCAACCTTCACAAGCTTCGATCTTAGCCCTTGATCTACAAGCTTTGTTGGTGTTTTCCCACAAAATTCCAAGATCAAGTTCAAGGTTCACCATAAGCTCACTTCTTCTTCTTTTCTTCTCTCAAATTTTTGGATATCTCTCCTCCTTCTCTCACTCACTCACGGCTGCCAAGGAAGAGGTGATCAAGCCTAAAATTCTTCAATCAAATCTCACACTTCAAGTTTATGGATGATCAAGAAGATGAAAGCTCAAACCTCAAGCTTTTTCCTCCCTTTTTCCCCAAGAAAAATCGGACCAGCTCCTCTCTCTCTTCCCTCTCACTTGGCTGCAAGAAATGGTGGGGATGATGGTCTTCAATGGTGGTTGAAGCTTGAAGGAAGCAAGGATGAAGAATGAAGAAGACGAAGTTGGCAAACCCTCTCTCTTTCTTCCTTGAAGCTCTCGGCTGCTCCCTCTCTCTCTACTCCCAAATTGCAGCTGAAAAGTGAGCTCCAAATTTGCCAAGAAAGTCAAGGTTTCAAGGGACAAAAAGTGCCTTTTTCCATGTTTTAAGGAAAAGCACTTTTTGGACGCTTTATATCGCGTCACATGCGACAGTCCAACTTGCACTACTTTACTCCACTCCAACACTGTTCAACCTTAATAATATTTCCATAATATCACTACATATGCTCGATTTCAATTCCAAATCACTATTCACGCGTCGGAACAATTTTTAACGCTAATTTTGGCCAAAACCACACACCGGCAAACAATTCGTATAAATTTCTCTAAATTGGAAAATAATCACTTTTAACATATATTCACTCATATTTCAATTTTTAGACGCAATATAAACAATATTTGGTATTTTTAAAATAAAATTTGGATTTTTCGAGACCCTCACATAAATTGCTAGAAAAATGTATTAGAATTTTCTTGACTTATGGAGGCTCTTGATAAAAAACCTGCCTTGCAAGACATATGTGACAGCTCCACCTCTCCCTAAGGCATACCCAAACGTATCAGTGGACCGCCTGCCCAACTCTCACCAGTACTTAGTCACACAAATGATCACTACTTCTCTAAAGATACAATTTAAATATCAATTACAAACTTATCAATAACTCATAACTAAACTACTTCAATCTTACAAACCAAAGTACACAAAGTACAATTAGGAAATCATCCTACAAACCCCAAGATATAATTTGAGGTACTTGACATACATTTAAAAGTTCAGATAATAAATCCCAAATACAGAGATCCAGTTTCTTAAACAAGATTCAAAAGATCAAATCCAACCCTAATGAGTAACGTATTCACTCGGGTTCTCAGTTCCTGTTAAGGAAAATAAATTTAAGGAATGAGTTAAAGCCAAGTGAGTTCCAAAAGACATGCAATTAACATAGAGCATATAACATTTCACGTCAAATTCATATTTAAGAGCAAATAAGGAAAACAGGTAAAAACACAAGGGAAGGATACAGGTAACTCTCAAGAGTTAGGTCCTCGAACCTGGAGCACGTCCATGGAACTGGTGCTTGAATCACGTAGTTGACACTCTGTCAATTTTCACATATCAAATCCAAATAGACAACCACTGTCTTCTTACTCCACCAAAACCCCCAATCGGGCCCGCCTGCCTAACAGGAAATTTATATATTTGTGTATTGCTCTTCAAAAAGGACAAGGCCATATGCCAAGTCCAGAGCACACAACACGTCACGTAGCCCAAGATTCATTAAATCTCCTCGACCTGGGCCTTCCCAACGGCTCGATTCGATAACTTACCAAGAGGATTCAGGAATTCTGGAGAATAACAAGTACAAGGCACGTCATGTCACGTCAAGACACGTTAAAATCAAGTATATCATCTTTCAAATGGGAGTGAGTGTGATAAAGTACACATTACCCCATTTGAAGGATTAGCAAGCCAAGATTTTCAAGACACGTCACATCAAGTAATCAAAACATGATTCATATCAAGTCACGAGATTCAAGTTCACATAACAAGTCAAGAGATTCAGATCATACTTGCAATTCAAGTCAAGAAACATGCATGGTAACTCACCAGAATAGCAAGGTTGTCCACGCTCCCTAAAAACAAGTAATGAAAAGGAATAAGTTTCGCTCTACCATTCATGAAACTAAATCAAAACAAATGTAGTCATTGGTTTGATCAAGATTTTTCCCAAAATTTCCTTTAACCTTTCTCGAGTGAAAAGTAGTCAACTCGGGCAGGAAAATATCACAAAAGACTCCATTTAAAAATCGCTACATCATTTGAAATAAAATGCTCCAACAACACACTCCATACTCGCAACTTCTCTGTGATGACCCCTGTGAGAGCCTGTGTAGCCCACACCTCACCGGTCAATGTACATGTGCATATTATGTAAAGAAACAACCGTTTTTGTCTTGTCGTGATCGTGTTCATTTCTTACTTGAACATGCGGATTCTTGTCAAAATTTTTACACACTTGTTGCACCTATTTATGGTGCTAAAAAGATTACTAAACGTCTTTCAAAAGTGCAAGAAAACAAGTGAGGAGCAAGTTACAAGAATACCCAAATTTCAGGGACCCGAAAGTAAATAGGGTTCTTGCACCTAAGCCCTTTACTAAAAATAGACAAAACACAAAAACATCTTGGCTTGTCTTCCTCAAGCCTTGGACGAAATTCAGCTATCAAATAGCCTTGAATTTTCATGAAAATTTCAACCAAAAAGCATGACAAAGCTACTTGTGCAGGGTGTCAAGATTTCAGCTTTGCTAGTTGTCCACCTACTTGATCCTTGTCATGCTTATTTTGTGCCTATAACTACTTGATGTCTTCAGCCATTGAACCCTTTGAAGACCACTTGGTTTGGACGAAATTTGCTGGTAATAAGCCTCTCAAAAACACCTCCAAAATCCTAGTACAATCAGCCACAAAACAAGAACACTTGAGCTAAAGTTGGGTTGAAGCTTGGGTTGATTCTTGCTTGTTTCAAGCTTGGTTTCCACGTAGCTTAGCTCCACCTTCTCACCGTGATTTCAGCACTTTCTTGAGGTAAATTCAAGCTGGAAATCCACTTAAGTTATGGTGTAATTTTTCGTTTAACATGCTTTGAATATCTAGGAGTGTATGCTGAAATTGCTTGAAGTGAAGACTACATGCTTGTGAAATTTCCAGCTTTCATGCTATGCTTGCATGACTTTGTTTTGGTTGAATATTGCTGGAAAAGTTGTTATAAGCTTGCTATATATGTTAAATTATGTGTTGGGATTGCTGGCTATAATTTTTAAGCAAAACTAAAAACCCTAGAGCAAGAACCACCCACGTTTATGTCAAGAACATGCGAATTCGGATGCTGTCAGTCCACCAAAACCAGTCTCAGTGTTTTGACCATAACTCCTTGTAGGAATGTCGGAATTGAGTGCCGTTAGTGGCCCTGGAAACTAGACAGAAAGGGATTTTCGATGGTATATGGTACACCTCCAGATTCTGTCCGTACAGTTCCCAGCAGCCCGTTGAAGTTTACTGTTTTTCTGTGGCTGAAAAACCTGAGTTCTGCACCTACTACATGTTTGAACCTGAATTTGAACCTGTTACAGCCTGAATTTGAACCTTTTCCCATCTGAGAATTTGTAGTGGTCTGAATTCCGTTTCCAACGGTATAAAATGGGCCAAAAATGAACAAGTAGATTGTGATATATGGCCTGAAACGTAAACTATGACGGTGGGCTGTTGTCCCAACGATTATTGCCGCGCTGGCCCGCAGCTTGGCCCCATTAGCGGATATGCCATCTCGTACGCACCCGTTTGCGGAAATGCCTAGCCTATCTGCGCCCGTTAGCGGAAATGCCTAAGTCTACCGCGTAAATGCCTAGCTCGCCGACCGGAAACGACCAATCGTCAGACGATCCGCTTAGGCTAACCGCTGAAGCCCTTGTGCGATTCATTAACGGACCGTCGAACCATCGTGCCGACCCATTAACGGATTACCCAATCTTAGCTTATCAAACCCTTGACGGACTACCTAGACCCTAACCAACCCGTGTGCCCTAACCGGTTAGCGAACATGCCAGACCCGTGTACATCCATTAACGGACCAAGAGTCTAGTGCCGACCCCGTCGACCCCGACCATCCAGGTCTGTAGACATAATGTGCACCTGGAGAGGTGTTTCCATTAGCCATTCTCAGGCACCAACCAAAATGGCAAACCAAGAACAGAAGCCTAAACTCGAACTCGACATGCCAACCATCTTGGCACCCGACCAATACCCAACCACTGAGCCGATCATACTAGCACCCAACGTGCGAATAGCCACCCGACCGGTGCCGGTAAGGCCCGGCACTGACACCCAACTAGCCAACCGGATGACACCACCAAGCCAACAACCCTAGTAATCGTGGAACCAGCCTATGCCTATCCAACCGTTAACCTGAGACGCACATCGGACCTGGACAACTAGTGCACGCCAACGAGAATCAACCAGACCGACCATTCGCCCACACTACCTACCCGGCACACAGCGCTGCAATCGACAACGTGCCGACTTGGGCCGATTGTTGTTAACTTTCCCAAATCGCACAAAACCAAGATGATAAGTGCCAACACCCACGACTTGCCTATAGAAACCAACTTATGTCGAACCCGGGGCGGTGCCGATACGCACTAACGCCACCGTGCCGATCATTACACCCAATATGCAACCGAGTAGGCTCCATGCACCGACCGCACCCGACTAACCCCGACTTGGACCAACGAGCACCGATATGCTGCAAGCCCCCCGACTAGTGTCGATAGCTGCCGTGGACCTACCTATCCGTGCCGACAATTGCCGATCGTATACTAACCCTACCGACTCATTCCCGAACTTACCGATTACACTCAAACTAGTCGACCAATGCCTAAAATTACCCTAATCACGCCCGACACATACCAACTAAGGTCAAATCAACAACACCGTTACCCACAACCCCTGCCGTCCGACACCAACCCGAACCTAATTTATCGCATTGGTGGTTAACTTGTAAAATAGTAACTAGTACTTTGATTATTCCTGGACTCGCCAGAGGTGAATCGCCTAAGCAATCGACCGAGTGAAATTACCAAGGTGAGTGTCCAAGTGCATGTTAATTATACTTGATTTGTTGTGAATGAACTTGCTTGGACTTGCCTTGAGAAGTGTGTACTTTATCGCACTTGCACTCCTTGGAGCAAATTAATGATTATTGAACATGATTGATTGAAATTGCTTGAGCTTATGAACTTGTGCCTGAGTTGTGTGGGCTGGAGCATTGACTCGCCAACTTAATCTCCAAACTGTCATGTTGATTGATTGCTATTGAATGAGGACTGCCTGGAGCTAAGTGCTACGTCTATTAGGGCAGGGCCCACCTCTAGAGTCCGCCAAGACCTAAATTATGGGACGCGCCAAACTCATTGGTAAGTCATTTAACTTCGGGCAAGGGCTTGGCGAGGGACTTGACAAGCCGTGGGAGTGTTTGTCGGTTGGAGCGTGTCTCGCCGACCCGGTATACTCGAGTATTACCAAAAACTGTGACGTACGGGCCCGGTGTGGATGTAACTGTGGACGGAGAATGGCATGGAGTGGAGTTCTACGGAAATTGTTATTGCTTGGTTGACGGAGTGTCAACGTTCCAGGATCGTTTGAAATGATCGGCTATGGATTAGCTCCTGAGAGCTCCTATATCCTTTTAAATGTGTGTTTACTTCCTTCTTGAGCTATACCTGAACTTTATTACTATCATACCTGTTTAAAATAGTTGGTACTTTTAGTTTCACACTTGCTTGCCTGCATGTCATTTTGGCCTCGCTGAGCTTACGCTTTTCATCCCGTTAAATTTGTTATTCCTTAACAGGAATTCGGAGTGAAGCGTCTTGAAGGTACTAGTCTTGACCAAGCCTAGTCTAAATGATTTGTATCGCTTAAACTACATGGATTGTAAAGAAATATCTGGAACATATTTAAAGTGTTATAGGAAGTAAGTGAAATATTATAACCAAATGATGGTATTTGGTGTTAAGCATTTCTTGACGATAATCGAGTTTTGTGGATAAACCTCTACAACCGGACTTTTACTTGTAAGTTATTGTGTAGTTCTAAGGTTTGAATTTTTCTAAGCATGAATTATCAGTTATTTTGTGGTAATTACTCATGTGACTTGTTAAGTGACCGAGTCCTTAGTCCTGACCCTCGGTTCACCTTTGGGAAAGCTGGGGCGTCACAACCCCATCTCCCAGGTACCCAGGAGCTCCTGCCAGACTCACTCACTCAACGAACATTGATATCCAACTAAAACACTATTCTCAAACCAAACCAAAAGGATAACTCATACATAATCCCAAATCTTACAATCTCATGATTTCCAAATTACAAGCCAAAATACACATAGTACTTCTCACTTACATACAGGGTACATAGTACAAAAGCTCTCAATCTCATAATTCACTTTTCAATACATATATATAGAAGTAAACCCTACTTCTAAGGGTTGGCTCCACACTTGGGTTCTCAGTCCCTGCTAAGGAAAAACAAATAGGGAAAGGGTGAGTTAAAAAGCTCGTGAGTTCCCAAGTGCAAATGCCAAGTCCCGAATGCACTTCACTTCACTTATGGAACCCTATGGTTCGTACCTTTCTTTTCGGCCTTGGCCTAGCCTCCGGCTGGAATCGAAGGTCCCACCGATAGGTCTCAGGAATTCCCGACATTTCACAAATACACATAAGTCATTACACGACACTTTTACAGTCAATCATTTCAAAACACTTTCACAATTATTTTCACTCAAATGGGGTAGGTGCGATAAAGTACACACCACCCCATCGGAGGGTTCAAAAACCATGTTTCACTTCACATTCACTTCATTAAACACAATTAAAATCATTTTCACGTAAACACGTAACATGCATGGAAAATCACCGAAATAGTAGGGTTCGGCTTCCACGTAAGGATCAAATTCACTTCCTTGTACACCCCCTATAACAATTTAAAACAATAGTTAAGATACCCTCCTTCACTCATTAATTAAAACAATTCACTTTCACTTCTTAGTTTCAATCAATATTTTTCCCAAAATTCCCTCAAGGAAAGAACTTTCATTTCATATGATAAAATGTCTCAATGGGTCTTTTGACGATCACTACATCATTTCAAATATAACATGCCACCGATGTACTCCCAAACCATTACTTTTCAAATCCTTTTTATTAAAGAATTTAGGTGAGGTCTCTTACCTCAAAATCACTCTTTTCACAATTACTCAACACTTTCTCTTAATCAAAGTTTTAGCACAAGTTTAAACATTTCTCATCAAGTCTTTACATTCAAAATTTATAGAAATTAACCACAATATTGTAAAACCCTCGAATTTGTCTAAACAACACTTTTATCCAAACTTTCAAGAAAACTTCACTTTATTCAATCATACACTCACAAATAAACGTAACATGTATATACTTAGGCACAATCACTTCAAGAAATATCATAAAGTTTCGAAATCACACTTCATAATTGCCAGGTAAGGGTTTAGCCATCACACTTCTCTTCTTTCAAATTTTTCAACAACACAAACTAATTTCTAACCACAATATCCACTTATTCCACGAAATTCAAACACATCCACAATCAGGTCCTCAAGTCCGCTACCTAAAATCCACCTCAAGTCCGCTACCTAGGTTGGGAATTCAAGAGCCCAACTCAATCATTTCCAACATTATCATTTCTAGCAAAAATACACTGTAAATCTATCTTATTGTACATTAATCAAGGCAGATCTAAAAAGTTCAAGTCTTATACCTTCAGATCTGAGTAGATTTGACAAGATCACCCAAGATCTTGTGAGCACTTTACAAGAAGGACACTCCAAGCTTGATTTCTCCGCAAAGTTCCAACCTTAGCTCGAGATCTTCTTGTTTTGACGGTGATTTCTCCCAAAAACTCAAGAACCAACACAAGACACTCCCACAAGCTTTATTTCTTCTCTTTTCCTCAACCTTGAAGCTCGGATCACACACCCACACACTCTCTCACTCGTGGCTGCCAAGGATGAAGAGGAACAAGCCAAAATCCTCCACTAAAGTCTCACAACTTCAAGATGATGGATGAAGAAGAAATTGGAAGAACAAGAAGCAAACTTCCTCTCTTTTCTCTTTCAAATTTTTGGACCAATCCCTCTCTCTCCTTCTCTCTCTCACGGCTGCTACAGTGAAGGAAGCAAGTGTCTTCAATGGTGGCTTGAACCTTCAAGAAAGGAAGGAAGAAGAAATGGAATAACCAAGCAAGATTTTCTCTCTCTCTCCTTACTTCAGTCTCTTGGCTCTCTCTCTCTCTCTCTATTCTCTCAAATTGCAGCTGCAAAATGAATCCTAAAGGAGCCATAAGTCAAGACTTAAAGGGGGACAAAAAGGTAGCAAATCCTTGTTTTAAGGAAAAGTGACTTTTGGTCACTTTATGTCACATCGAGCACGACAGTCTAACTTACACTGTTTTACTTCATTCCAACACTGTCCAATCTTAATAATATCTCCGTAATATCACTACATATGCTTGAATTCAATTCCAAGTCACTATTCACACTTCGGAACAAAATTTAACGCTTAAATTGGCCGAAACCACACACCGGTAAATAATTCGTATAAAATTCTCTAAATTAGAAAATATTCACTTTAAATGTAAATTCACTTATATTTTGATGAATAAACACAATATAAATAATATTTTGCATTTTAAAATAAAAATCCGAATTTTGAGGCCCTCACATTCTCAACTTTTAAGACAATGAAATCAAGTGAGGTTTTTCACCTCTAAAATCATCCATTTTGGCTCAAACTCAACACTAAAACTTGAATCAAGATTTTAACACGTGTCTAGTACAGTTTTCACCAAATCTCGACGCACGAAAACCATGAGAAATAGTCAAAACATTTCAAGTATTCAAATCTGCCCAAATAGTACCTTTATCCAAAAATTAGTGAAAAACTTAGCTTTTTACCGTTAAAATCCAGGATTTGATTCCAATCAAGCATATACTCATAAGTGAACATAATACATATTTATTTGGGCAAAAATCTTGCCAAGATACATCATAAAATTTCAAAATCAAGAGTCAAAACTTTCTAGCAAAAGTTTGTGATAAGCACACAATTTACGTGTCTTTAGTAGAGTTTTAGTGTTTGTTTTATGTATGTTTTAATATAAAAAGGAAGAAATGGATTTCTTTATGTTTACTTTTTGTGCAAGAATGTTTCTTAACCAAAACATGCAAAAATGTGGTTTAATGCTGCCATTTTATGCTTATTTTGTAGGTCTTGGCATCTAAGGGATTGTTCCAAAACATGAAAAGATCGTGTTACACATCCGAAATGAGATTTGGAGGAGTTTTGATGCAAAATAATACAAGAACAATCCAAATGAAAGCAAAGGTGAAGAAATCAAAGTGACAGCTTTGACATATTATAGTATTTTGGCCATAACTTGAGCTACACTCATTGGATTGAGATGATTCTTGCACCATTTTGAAGCTAAGACACAGCTTTACATTTCATATGAAGACATAGAGATCCGAATCATACGTTATTATGGTCAAAAATCGCAATATCAGAGGTACAATTCAAGCTATCAAAGTGAAAACAGAGCATCTGACCAGTCAAGGGTATTTTGGACATTTCTCAGACTACAGAGCTCCGATTGAGTGATTCTGGTGGTGTTGGAAAGCTAACTCA
Organism: Gardenia jasminoides; assembly: GCA_013103745.1. Lineage (NCBI taxonomy): Eukaryota > Viridiplantae > Streptophyta > Magnoliopsida > Gentianales > Rubiaceae > Gardenia > Gardenia jasminoides. The sequence continues at coordinate 33,251,216 of CM023096.1, forward strand.
AAGGGCTACAACTTTTATGTTTTGTACAAGAGCTGGTTCGGCCTATATCATGGTGAAATTTGCAGATCAAGTTGGAGCATGTGCACAGAAGTTCCCAGAAACTTGCAAAATGACATGGAACTGAACAAGGAAGATCCGCGGGTCAATATCATGTGGATCAGTCCGCGTTTCCAGTCCACGGATCGTTGAGAATGACATGTTTTGGCTCTTTGCAAGTTGCATCTCATTTCCAACTCAAATCCAACCATTTCCAGCTGTAAATTTCGGCTGAATTTGTGCAACTTGACCAAAGGAAGTTGATTCAAACTTGAAGAACATGATTATGTCTACATTATGTGAACATTTCTTTGTTTCAAACATCTATACATACCCCTTGATTCTCAACATTTTGAGAGAGGAATTAGTATGAAGTAGTGGTAGAACTAGCAAAGAAAGACTAGAGAATAGCTCTAGTTCATTAGTTTTAGTTCTAGTTCTTATATTTCTTAGTGTATAGTTTCTAAAGAGAGCTAAAAGTGATAGTTGTGAGGACTCTTGCACTTTGTATTTGAGAGAACAACTTGTGAAGAAGTTCAAGGATTCAAACTTCAAGAAATTGAATAAGATTCCTCTTTCCTTTACTTTGCCTCTTGTGCTTTACTTTCATGCCTTTGTGCGAGTTTGTTTTATGCTTAGATGTTCTTAACATGATGTCTAGCTATGCCTCTTAAATTCTAGAGTTAGGATGAACTTGTTTTAGTTGTGATTATGAAGTAGTTAAGTTATTTATGTCCTCCATGATTTAGCTAGTTTAAGACTTGTGCTTATGCTTTATGGTTGATTAGCTACCAACTATAAATGATTTGATGTTGATGAGCAATGAAAAACTTTCCTTCAATAAGATCTAAGTTCTTAAATACTGACTTATATTCTCACGAAAGTAATGAATATAGTTGGTTGGTTGTGGTTTCATACTATAACTTCATTGAACTTATTTAACTTGTTTCTCTCTTTTCTCTATGAAAATAGGTCAAGGAAGATTCCAAGGAGTTTAGGAATTGGCGAAAGCGATTCCGAATGATTAGCTCATCTTAAATGAGAGCTTGCACTACACATGACCATTAACGAAAGTGGTGGCATACAAAAGGAAGTTATACCTTAGCGAATCATTGGAGAAAGGACATAAAAAACTTGACTAACTTCTAATCTAAACATAACAACGGATTCTAAAGCTCTAGGATTCCTCCAACTTGATCTTAAAAACTCTCTAACTTAACTCTCTAATTTCTTTACTTGCTTTCTTATTATTTCTTGTCTACCTCCAATTGGATGTCTTCGACACCTAGCAGTTGGTTTTAATTACTTAGTCCCTTTTCCTTAGGTCGGTTCACCGTCTTCTCTCTTTTACCTAGCTTTCCTTTAGTTTAATTGCCTTCCTTTAGTTGTTTTCTAGATAATAAAGTGAGTGATTAAACTTTATTGTTTGCAAAACTATAGTTGTTCATGGGATCAACACCTTGTTTCTCTATACTCAATAAACGATCCGTATACTTGCGGTAATATAGGGTAATAAAGGTTTTTAAAATTTGAGGAGTAAACAAAAACCCTTGTTAGTTTGGCCAGCAAGGCTAGTTTTTCTTCAAAAATTTCACCAACATTCTTACTTTCTAACCACAAAATAAACTCATCTAAACAACAACCACAACCACAACAAAATCCTCAAGTCCGCTACCTAAGAGGCCACCTCAAGACAACTACCTAAGTTGGGAAATCAAGAGCCCAACTCCAATTTTTCAAAAGAACCATTTCTACTAAGAGTACACCATAGATCTAGTATAAATCTAGAAGATCTAACATTAGCAAGACTAAAACTAAAAGATCTATCATCATACCTCGAGTTCTAGCAAAATCAAGCAAGATCAAGTGTAGATCTACTCAATAATGGACTCCCAAGTCTTGCACCTTCAAGATCCTTAAGATTAGCCAAAGATCTAGTTGCTTCTTGGTGATTTCTTCCACAACTTCAAGATCAAGAAGAAGAAAACAAGATGAAGTTTTTCCTTCTCTCTCTCTTGCTCTCTCTCACTCTCAGATCTCTCTCTCTCTCTCTCTCTCTCTCTCTCTCTCTCTCTCTCTACTTCGGCTACAACAAGGAGAAGAAGAAGCAAGATAAGCTTCCTCCAATGGTGTCTTCAAGGATCAAGAAGATGAAGAAGAAAATGAAGCAAGCTTTTCTCTCTCTTTTTCTCTCTCTCTACCTCAGCTCACTCTCTCTCTTTTGCTCCTTGGTTGGCTGAAAAATATGAAGAGGAAATGGAGCAAGAATGAAGGCTTTATGGAGATAAGAAGCTTGGTTCTCCTTATTGTCGGGAAAAGTGCTCAACGTAACTTTATGTCGCGTTTACTCACGATACTTCTAGTTTGTACTGGATTTTCTCCTTCCGGCACTGCCCTACCATAAATATATCTCGTTAAAATCTCTACATACGCTCGGTTTCATCTTAGATCTACTATTCACGTCACGGCTCAAAAATTAATGCTTAAACTGGCCAAAACAAAAATCGGCAATTGATTCACGAAAAATTCTCTATATTAGAAATTGATAACTCGAAACATAACTTCACTTATATTTTAGTGAAAATACATAATATAATTATTATTATCATTATTATTTATTTTCTAATAAAAATACAATTTCCAAACCCTCACACCATATATGATAAATACCCTGCCGAATTAGAATTGGAATTGCTCATTTTTAAGGCCGTTGTTCTCTGTGGAAATACTTTACTGTTAAGTTTGATTTAATGACCATACAAACTAAAACCAAATTCCAAATATCACCTTAAACTCCAAATTGTAACTTAAATGGTTAAAAATAACTTCACAACAAAGTACTAATTATAGGAGTCAAAATGGGTGATTTGGGTAGATTTGGATAAGTTATATTTGGGTAATGGTTATAATTAAATCAACACATGTATACCCATTTAAATAAATAAGTATAAATAGGTAGCCATTTATGCCCATTTAATAAATGGGTATAGGTATAACCAACAACCCATTTATGACTCGTTTGAAATATTATTTATTTTTTGAAACAATTTTTGCATGGTGTGACAAGAAATAATGGCATTTTATTGTTATTATATTGGTAAGAAATTCAAATTTATCTCCTTAACACTCATTAAAATTTGAATAAAATGTATATTTATTTTTAAAAGGGTTAAATGGGTGAATCAAGTCAACCCACTACCTATTATACCCATTTAAAATTAATGGGTAGATTTGGATAAATTATTAATGGCGGGGTTGTGTGAATTAACATAAATGGGTTGTGATTGACACCTCTAGTACTGATACAGTAAAATCAATAAACCACCCAAAAAAAGGCATTTCTTTTTAGCATAGAGGAGCATCCTCTTGAGTATTGTGATTAGGCATGTTTACTCAAATCCAATCCAAACTCTATATATATGGGAAGGGTTTAGGTTTAATTTCTCAAACCCAAATCCTATAAGAGAGTTATGGGTTCGGATAAGGTCTAGTTTCCTATAACTCATATCCAAACTCAGATTCACACTAGACTCTACTCAAACTCATATATTAACATTATATATATACATATATATACAAAAATAGACACACACACACACACACAAACATATGTATATTTATAAAATAACCTGATTTGGATTTAGATGCAGAAAAGATTTTGAAAATAAATACAAGTAGTTGATAGTAGTTCCTTCTTTGAGTTCATAATATTACTTTAAACTTCTTAAATGTTAATTTTATTATTTAAAAATTAAAATTGGATGGTATTTATGTTATTTTTAAACTCTATATATTTTTTAAATATTTTTGTTTTAGTTCTTCACTATATATTAAGAAAAATATCTATGGATATCCATTGAATATCTAAACCCGTGATATCTGGATTTGGATTTACTTTTTCAGATCCATAGGCATCTGTGTCTAATTAAAGTTAATGAGTTTAAATTTAGAAAGAATTGTGATGCTGATGACTAGATGACTCGATATGCATTCCAGACAGAGAAAATGACTAGACGGTGATGTATAGAATTTGTTATGAATTAATTACTGCTCAAAATTATCTTCCAGTCTCATTTAAACTCACTAAATTCCTCATCAACGGTTAGTTTTTGTTCATTTGGTACATTGCTTACTCCCTAATGCCAAACTAAACTTGTTGATCAACAATCACATCAGCTGCATAATTCTTCCAACAGTCATTAACGGAAAGCTTTTGTCCTCAATCACCGACCTCCAGATAGTAGCGATTCTGCAACAGAGGCGGAAGCGTGTGAAAATGGCTTGTCCATTGAAGATGGATATGATAAGTTAAAATCACTGAAACCTTCCTGACTTGCAAAAGACAGGCCAGTGGCAGAAATCCCAAGTGAGCGGAAATCTGGCAGTGCCAAAGCCCTGTCCAAGTATAGAACAACTTGACGCATGCTTGGCCTTGCTGTGGGCTCTGACTGACAGCACAACGATCCAAGCTTCATAACCAATTCCACTTCCTCTTTCACATAATCAGGCCCCATGTTTGGATCAACTGCTTCAAGAATTTGCCCTCTGTTCCAGCAAGAAACTACCCAATCAACCAAAATGGCATTCTCTACTGGGGCGCACAGTTCTAGTGGCCTTCTGCCACAAGCTACCTCAAGCCAAAACGCCCCAAAAGCATATACATCTGTGCTGGTTGTTGCCTTGCCAGTTTTTGTAAGCTCAGGTATATAAGTGTTCCCGCAACACTAGTTGTTGGAGGGTCTGTTCCATGATCACACAATCTCGCAAGCCCAAAATCCCCTAATCTTCCGTTCAATTCACCGTCTAGCAGGATGTTGCTGGCCTTTACGTCTCTGTGAATCACTATTTGTTCCCATCCTTCATGTAGATAAAACAATCCAGATACTATGCCTCTTATGACTCGAAATCTCTGTTTCCAGTTAAGAGTGTACTTAGGCTGCTCGTATAGAAACCTGTCCAGGCTTCCATTTGTTATGTATTCATAAACCAATAGCAATTCATCTTTACGCCTGCAGTAACCTAAAAGCGGAACTAAATTTCTGTGGCGTAACCTGCCTATGCTGACGATTTCTGCCACAAATTCTTTCATTCCTTGCCTGGAATCACGAGACACCCTCTTGACAGCGACCTCAAGTTTGGAGCTAGGCAGGATGCCTCGATATACCCTACAAAAACCCCCTCTTCCGAGCAACTCCTTGTCCCTGAACCCTTGTGTTGTGATATACAACTCTTTGTAATTGAATCTGTGAGGGCCATACTCACGCTCCCAATCCTCAAGCACTTCTGCAAACTTCTTCTTTATTCTCACGTGATATATTACACCAGAGATTGCAATTGACAGGGAAGCAATCAAGATGATAGGTAAACCAATTTTTAAAACTTTGAACTTTTTCTTAGGCCTAACTCGTGGGAGCCTAGGAAGTTGAGAAAGATCAAACCCTCGAGCCACACCGTTCATCTTGAAACTCCATCCCAGTAGGCAATGGGATGTCGGCACAGAACCGGTAGATGATGAAAATCCGATGTACATGTTTTCATTTAATACTGGTGAAAGATCATAGGACAAAGATAAAAGAGGTTTATTTGGTTTACTAGCATGTATTGTAGCTAATGTGACACTCATGTGCTTAGCTTTTCCATCGTAGTCAACCCAAACTTGCATTGCTTTACCACTAACAAGAGTCAAGTTCTGAAAAACACCGTTGCCATTGGAATAATAACCTGCAGGCTCTGCTAGTATGGAGTTCAGCCCGTTGATATCAATTCCAACGTGGTTATAATTGATATCATGGAACTCTTCACTTTCGATCGTGTCGAGCTCCACTGCAAAGACATGATTGATCACATTTCCATTGTTGGTTTCATTGAAGAGGCCCAGGATGATGACTAGGAAGAGCTCCTGGAAAGCCTCTTGTTGGTGCAATCACGAAAGCCATTCCGTGTCCGCTAAAAGTAGGATATTCAGATACTACAGCAAAGATGAAGGTGGTGGAAAAGGAGAAAGCAGAGGAATTAGCTGAATGCTTGAAGTTGACAGGATTAGGAAAGAAGGCATGACCGGCCTGTTGCCTGGTGGCTTTAGTTAGCTTCAAGAGGCCATTTGGCGTGACCTCAGCTATGCCGTCCAGGCTCATATTCATGGACCGGAATCCATTGTAGTTGATACTAAGGTCCTGGGAAGCTGCAAAGCCAGCTAGAGTAGAACCACAAGTAGTACAAACTTGATCAGAACCAACATGGGAGAAAATTCCAAAATTTTGATGGAAAAAAAAAGAAATTCTACAAGAGGGGTTGTTAGTGGAGTATGTTCTGAGAATAGGTAGTTCGCATTTGTGAAACGCGAGTTCAAATAATCTCACATTTCGCAAATGCGAACTATGCACTTCTCGCACAAAAAAAAAAACGTAGAAGGAAAAATGCTTTTCCACGCAGTGCATTGAGCAAATGCGAGCTATCGTAGGTCGCATTGGCAAAATGCAAGCTATTCTGAATAACAAAATCAACTTCTCTAAGAATTCCAACCCATGTATGATGAGTTGTTGACCAGGATTGTCAGCCCAAAAGAATATCTCTAAGATGTGCTCATATGATAGGCTTAGCGCTTCCGGACAAAAAGGCAGTCTTCAATTTACACACTACTAACCACTAATAATGTTTTTGGTACAAGAAACAGACGAATTTGTCCAACTGAACAGGTGTCAATTTGGAATGAACATCATGAGGGGAATCTAATGGTTCGGATTAAGAAGTGGATAGCTTCATGCAGTATTGCACTTTTGAAATGGAGTAATTGCTTTCAGGAAAATGCTAGAAATAGGATTGAGAAAATTAAAATAGAGATTGAGGAGGCTTTGAATACCAGAGATACAGAGGCAAAAGAGAAGGTAAGGTGCTTGAAAAGTCAGCTGAAAGAGGCCTATCAAGAAGAGGAACTATTCTGGAAATAGAAGTTTAGGAATTAGTGGCTAAGGGAGGGTGATAAGAATACAAAATTCTTTCATGCCTGTGTCAAAGGAAGAAGGAAGAGGAACAAAATGCAAAATCTTCAAAAGGAAGATGGATCATGGACAAAGAGTGAAGAAGAAATTGGGAAGGAAGTGACAAGATACTAAGCACATCTGTTTGGTACAGAGGGAGTGGATCAGGTAAATGAGGTACTTAGTGGAATCCCAATAACAATTATTGATCAAATGAATGAGACTTTAACTCAATCAGTAGAGGAGGATGAAATTAAAATGGCCTTGTTTGCTATGAATCCAAACAAATCACCAGGTATGGATTGTATGTCACCTTTATTCTTCCAAATGTTCTAGACCATTGTTAAAGAAGAGGTAATTTAGGCCATCAAAAATTTTTTTCTTGAGTAGTTACCTCACAAAAGTTATGAACCATACCCTAATCTCTAGGATTCCTAAGGTTGAGTGCCCAATAGCGGTGAAAGATTTCAAACCAATCAGTCTTTGTAATGTTTTTTATAAAATAATTTCAAAGATTCTTACTAATAGACTTAAAAATGTGTTAAACCTCTGTATTAGCAAGAATCAGGCAGCTTTTGTGCCTGGAAGACAAATTTTGGATAATGTTATAGTAGCTCATGAGTTCTTGCATCATTTGAAAAACAAAAGGCAAGGTACACAAGGCTTAATGGCTCTGAAGTTAGATATGACAAAAGCCTATGATAGGGTAGAGTGGAATTTTTTGGAAGCTATTATGTTTAAAATGGGGTTCTGCAGTAGTTGGATCAAGTGGGTGATGGAGTGTGTGAGAACAGCATCTTTCTCATTCAATGTGAATGGTGAACGAAAGGAATATGTGGTACCTAGCAGAGGAATCAGACAAGATGACCCTCTGTCACCTTATCTATTCCTGCTAGTTTATGAAGCTTTTTCCAACCTCCTGACAAGAGCAGAAGGGAAAGGAAAGATCAAGGGATTGCAGCTGTGTAGAAGAGGTCCATCCATTACTCATCTATTCTTTGTGGATGACTTCTTAGTTTTGTGTAAAGCAAAACCAGAACAAGTAGAAGAATTAAGAAGAATCCTAGCTTTGTGTCAGAGTGGTTCTGGATAAATGATTAACATGGAGAAATCATCAGTGCTCTTCAGCAAAAACATAAGCAAAGAGGAGCAAAGGAAAATCTGTTCTATACTAGGCAAGATAAGAGTTGTGAAGCAAGGAAAGTATCTGGGATTACCTATGGTGATCACCAGAACTAAGACACAACTATTTGGCTTTATCAGGGATAAGTGTGCCATGACCCTGGGCAAATGGAAGAATAAAAAATTAAGCTTAGCAGGCAAGGAAGTTTTACTGAAAGCAATAGCTATGGCTCTGCCCAACTACGCTATGTCCTATTTCAAACTCCCAATAAGCTTATGTAAGAAGATAAGTGCTATGATGGCAAACTACTAGTGGGGTAAGGAGGATAGAAAAAAGAAAATGCATTGGTGCTCATGAAGGAAGATGTCCTTGTTAAAAGGTAATGGAGGACTTGGCTTTAAGGATCTACAAATTTTTAATAAGGCTATATTGGGTAAACAAATTTGGAGAATTGCTACTTCTCCAAATCTCCTGATCTGCGAGATCCTAAAAGCAAAATATTTCGCTACCTGTTCTATTCTGGAGGCCCAAGAGTGCAGAAATGCTTCCTGGATTTGATAGAGCCTTATGGGGGTCAAGGAAGAAGTAAAAAAAGGAGTTAGGAAGAAAATTGGAAATGGGGGTAGCACTAGAATCTAGCAAGATGCTTGGGTGCTAGAAGCAAAGGATGGGATGATTAACTCAAGTAAACCTGAAGGTTGCACTCTGAAGAAGGTAGAAGATCTGTTTACAAATTTCAAGTGGAACAGGACTTTGATCTATGAAACCTTTAGGCCTGAAGAAGCTAGGAGAATCCTGAAGATACCACTTGGTGTGACAGGGAAACCTGATAGCCTGTTCTGGATCTGACAGGTGCCGAACCTGTGCAATAATAAATATTAAAAATCCCACTTACCACCACAATTAATTATAGAATAATTCTGAGTACTGGAGCAGGGACGTGCAATGGGTTATGGGCTTCACCCTGATTCCAAGGAACATGCTGAACCCGATATACCAGAATTATCTTTGAGAAAATATTAATTTGCAGTAGTGGCAAGTAGAGTGGTCTCCTCAAGGAATGGGTAGGAAATTGGTTTTTTCTAAGTCACAGGAAAATGGGAGGTTTGGATGGGGTAGAACTAGAAATAAAATAAATAAAATTAGAAAATGAAAATACCAATTAAACAAATCACCAGAGAACAAGCAAAGAATAATTTAATAAAAATAGCAATTAATAAAATTCTACCCAAAGGATTAACTTCTTAAGCACAGTCCAATCAAATGATCATTGATGCAAAAATATTTCATTCATTTGTCACTAGGTTAGTTATAACTACCAACAAACTCTGACAACCAGCTTTTCCTTACTTTCTCGACAGCCAAGGTACGACCATTGACTGTTTTCCCTAACCAGATAACAACCCTAGGTACGACCATAGGAATTTAATTACTCAATTGCATTAAAAGCTAGAAAATCCAACCCTAACCAATGAACACGCTAAGAGGTTCATTTAAGTTAGATCTTACATTTCCCCAACATAAAACCAATTATGGTGGTTGCCACTAGTTATTAACGAAATGAACAATTACGGATTCAATTTAGTTAATTTGACAGTAGGCTATTAGGTTAAATTAAATATCCGTCTGTTGACATTCAATCAACAAAATAATCCCAAATAGTTAATCTAGGAAATGTATGAATAGCAACGAATTAAAAGAAATGATAAAGATTCGATTAGATCTCACAAATAGTATGGACTGCCTTCAAGTTGCCCTTTGAGTAGACGAGAGATTTAGCCGCTCCTCATCATGGCCATCCCACGTGATTTGATTGATTTAATTTGTATGCTCATGACCACGTTGGAATTTGGATGTTAATATGATTGGAATTGCAGATGAGAAAACGACCAAGAAGTTCGAGTAAAGAACGAATTAATGCTAATGGAAAAATAGGAAAAATAAGGAGAAGAGGCGAAGTGGAAATTTTGCTTTCTTGTTTCCTTCGCCAAAGAAGAACCACTCTAGAGTCTCAACGTCGAGAGACCAATCTAACCAAAGAAATAAACTAATGACTTCGTCCCCGGAAAAAGACTACGAAGGAAAACTACAAGAATAACAAAACGAAAGCTGCCAAAAGTCCCTAGAAACAAGTGTGCGTCCTTCTTGCTTCCTTTTCCTATTAATACTAGTAAAATCCCTAATTACCATGAGAATCCTCTTACAAATAGGAAACTAACAAATAAGCCTAATAATAGAAAAGGAAATCAAATCTTCTCCTAAAAATCAGCTTCCACTTCCAACAAGACATGAGTTTGTTTTGTCTACAGAGATTCCATGTAGGGTCCGTTTCTTATCTGCCAAGGTTTTTGAAAATTTTACTTAATTGCACTTTTAACTCCCATTTACTTCCAATGACCTAAATCAGTCCCAAAAACCAAATATGAGTAGAATCAAGCAATTAACACAATATCTTGGCACAATAAAGGAAATCTCCATAAATTATGTGCACAATTAAGGACTTAACAAATTCCCCCACACCTAGACAATGCTTGACCTCAAACATTCACTAGACCAAACTCAAAATCAAGACGACAAATGCAGAATAGCATAAAAGACTAGCACAAATACTCCACATTTCCTTGACAAGCTCATCAAAGTCAGGATGTTCAAGACTTGACAATCCTCACATGGAAAATAGTGTATGCACTCAATACTCAAGATGTTTAAAAAGGGACATATACGCTCAAATCAACACCATAGAAAGACATTGCCATAAGCTTACTAATCTATCACATCTCCACCACTGAATATAAATTCAAATGCAAGAATCAAAGCGTCTTTAACAAGGGTTGTAATGGGGCTTGGGGTAAAGGTTGGACAAAAAAGGGTAATTTAGGTTGCATACATCAAAGAGAATACCTAAACGTCCTTTGCACGATTCGAAATATCATCTTCATTCACATAGTTATCTCTTAAGTATGACAACAACTCCCAAGCATAGCAAGTGCATACAAAACAAAGAAATTAAACCCACTATCAAAACACAGCACTATTTACAAGAGTGCTTCACACTTTTTTTTTCATTTTTTGTTTATTTTCCGGGCAGAAGACCTTCTTCCACAAAGCGTGGGCACATCTTAACGGCTGAGATCTTCTGTCAGAAATTTTTTTTTTCTCTTTTTTTTTCTTTTTTTTTCTAGACATTGATAACATAAGAACACAAAAGCACTTGCTAGCTAAAAATATGATCAACTTTCCTCACTTGTGATATCCTCATGCAAAAGAACATTAAGGCCTTCCTTTGACATTGGGTTCAAACAAAAAATATAGAACAAAAAGGGTTAAATGGTGATAAAATGTGTTGTTAAACAAAAAAAAAGGTTTAAGATCCAAACTTGGTCAACTAGGGAAAAATGTAATTAAGGTGGGTCTTTAGAAAGCTAAAAATGGTAAACCTACTTGCCCTTATCATTCTCATTAATCACATTCAATAATGTGGCCTCGCCATGTATATCATAGCAAGTTCTAGAATAATCTAACTTGATGTGATAATTACACTCACAAACGATGAAGAACAAAATCTGAATAATAAGATATTTAAGTTCAAAAACTTACAAATGGCTATATGTCATGTCAAGAACATCCCTCTTTCAAATCAATTGCAAGTAAATAGAACCTCCATGGTAGTGACATTATACTACTCATAATTGCCTCTTCATGGAAATGAAAAATGGAAACTAATTTGAAAAGCAAGTAAAATTATCAGCAAAGCCAAAATATTCCTCTCCCCACACCTAAATCTTATATTATCCCCAATGTATGAGATAAAGAATAAGAAAAAGAAGCATAAGGGGACAACGAAACTTCCCTGAATCACGGAGGAGGGTATCAATCAACTATGACTCGGGGGTGGCGCGGCAAGATCTCCTCCGATGGGTGGCAGAAGAGGTGATAGTTGGTAAGGTGTGGGCACACCTTAGGACCGTAAGTCTTCTGATCACCCGTGAGTTTTTTTTTTTTTTAACCTTGGTTAGAAGACTCTCTTCCTTAAGGCATGGGCACGCCCTAACAGAGGAAGTTTTCTGTCCAATGACATTTTTTTTTAAAGCCTGGGCAGAAGGCTCTCCATCTTAAGCCATAGGCACGCCTTAACCTTGGAACTCTTCTGTCCGGAAATTTTTAAACGAAGGCTTAAGGCTTGGTCAGAAGCCATTCCTCCTCAAGGCGTGGGCACGTTTTATTGTTGAAAGTGTTCTGATTATTGGACGATACACTCCAAATTAAGCAAATAGTTGGCACACACGCCCAAAGCCTACAAACACAAGTTTGTTAAAATAAAGGAGTGACTTAGCATGCATACAAAAAACATGAAAGAGGAAAAACACAAAATGACAAAAAATTAAAATTCTTGGGTTGCCTCCCAAGTAGCGCATTTCTTTAATGTCTTTGGCTAGACATAAACCCTTATTTGCTCAAGGAGGATAAAATCGTTTAGCGCATTTCATTGCTTCCATCTCTACATGCTCTTGATAGTCTTCATAAATGGAGTAATGCTCAAGCTTACGAGCTCTTTTCGCTCTTTGACTAGAGGATAACTCCAAACAAGCAAGCAATGACTTTTGTTCCTCAGTTACCTCTTCATCGTGACTAATTAAAAGCTTAATAGTCATCGCAGCTCCTAACTTATTCCTGTCATGAAATTGAAAAACTTCTGGTATAACAAAATCAATCTCATTAGTGGAAAATATAAAATGAGAGTTAGGAGTCTGTTGGCTAGGAGATGAAGAAGATATCACCACAGTTGTGTTTTGGTTAGTGGACTCTTCCACTGGAGAGATTTGAGGAGAGATTTGAGGTTGAGGTCCTTTTACGTCTTTCTCAACAACCTCTTCAACTGCATGTTTAGATCTCTCCTTTTGAATCTGCGATTCTTCACCATTTTCCAAGGTAATTGCACTCATATTTGGATCGGAGTTGACAATTGTCTGTGAGGGCAATTTTTCAAGAATTTGAGGTGCTAATTCGCTCATTGCACATACCATTAGATTTATTCGATTCTCCAAATTTTGAATGCCCGCCTCCGTTTTGCTGTTGAAAATTTTGAATGCTTGCCTTGGTTTTCTGTTGAAATTGCAAAGTGTTAGAGGCTAATGTTTTAATGATATTCTGAAGAGTTGTACCTGAATCAGATGAGAATGGTTGATTCTCAAATAGGTGTGATGGTATTCTTGCTGACGATTCGAAAAGAAGTTTTGTTGCCAATTTCCACCGTAGCTCATATTAGGATGATCCCTCCAACCTGAATTATATGTGTTGGCATATGGGTCATACTGCCTATGGGGCGCGGGCATGTTACTAGTCATGTTCACCTGCTCAGCTCTCTCACCTTGCAATATTGCACAATCGTCTGTGGTATGGTTTATATCTTCGTAGATTCCACATGCCTTGACCTGTTGCCGTTGTCTCACGGCCCATTGTCGAATAAGACACATTAATTCAGATAATTGTTGTTGAATGGATGAGACACTCACCGTATGAACTCCTCCATAATTGAAATTTTGCTCATGATCAAATGTTAGAGTATTGTAAGTCATAAATCAACAACAAATCAAAGAAAATATATCCAAAAAAAAATTACCAAAAAATAATTCAAAAAAACAAATTAATCAAACACTGTTCCCTGGCAATGGCGCCAAAAATTGACAGGTGCCAAACCTGTGCAATAATAAATATTAAAAATCCCAATTACCACCACAATTAATTACAGAATAATTCTGAGTACTAGAGCAAGGACTCCGGATGTGCAATGGGTTACTGGCTTCACCCTGATTCCAAGGAGTATGATGAACCCGATATACCAGAATTACCTCTGAGAAAATATTAATTTGCAGTAGTGGCAAGTAGGGTCGTCTCTTCAGGGAACGGGTAGGAAATTAGTTCTTTCTAAGTCACAGGAAAATGGGGGGTTTGGATGGGGTAGAACTAGAAATAAAATAAATAAAATTAGAAAATGAAAATACCAATTAAACAAATCACCAGAGAACAAGCAAAGAATAATTTAATAAAAATAGCAATTAACAAAATTTTACCCAAAGGATCAACTTCTCAGGCACAGTCTAATCAAATGATCATTGATGCAAAAATATTTCATTCATTTGTCACTAGGTTAGTTATAACTACCAACAAGTTCTGACAGCCAGCTTTTCCTTACTTTCTCGACAGCCAAGGTACGACCGTTGACTATTTCCCTAACTAGATAACAACCCTAGGTACGACCATCGGAATTTAATTACCCAATTGCATTAAAAACTAGAAAAACCCAACCCTAACCAATGAACACGCTAAGAGGGTTCATTTAAGTTAGATCTTACGTTTTCCAACATAAAACCAATTATAGTGGTCGCCACTAGTTATTAACTAAATGAACAATTACGGATTCAATTTAGTTAATTTGACAGTAGGTTATTAGGTTAAATTAAATATCCGGCTGTTGACATTCAATTAACAAAATAACCCCAAACAGTTAATCCAGGAAACGTATGACTAGCAACGAATTAAAAGAAATGATAGAGATTCGATTAGATCTCACAAATAGTATGGACTGCGCCTTCAAGTTGCCCTTTGAGTAGACGAGAGATTTAGCCGCTCCTCATCATGGCCATCCCACGTGATTTGATTGATTTAATTCGTATGCTCATGACCACGTTGGAATTTGAATGTTAATATGATTGGAATTGCAGATGAGAAAATGACCAAGAAGTTCGAGTAAAGAACGAATTAATGCTAATGGAAAAATAGGAAAAATAAGGAGAAGAGGCGAAGTGGAACTTTTGCTTTCTTGTTTCCTTCGCCAAAGAAGAACCACTCTAGAGTCTCAACGTCGAGAGACCAATCTAACCAAAGAAATAAACTAATGACTTCATCCCCGGAAAAAGACTACGAAGGAAGACTACAAGAATAACAAAACAAAAGCTGCCAAAAGTCCCTAGAAACAAGTGTGCGTCCTTCTTGCTTCCTTTTCCTATTAATACTAGTAAAATCCCTAATTGCCATGAGAATCCTCTTACAAATAGGAAACTTACAAATAAGCCTAATAATAGAAAAGGAAATCAAATCTTCTCCTGAAAATCAGCTTCCACTTCCAAAGAGACGTGAGTTTGTTTTGTCAGCAAAGATTCCATGTGGGGTCCGTGTCTTATCAGTCAAGGTTTTTTTGAAATTTTCACTTAATTGCACTTTTAACTCCCATTTACTTCCATTGACCTAAATCAGTGCCAAAAACCAAATATGAGTAGAATCAAACAATTAACACAATATCTTGGCACAATAAAAGGGAAATCTTCATAAATTATGTGCACAATTAAGGACTTAACTGGATACATAACGCCACTGGGCAGCATACTGTCAAGTCAGGGTATGAAGTGATGAGCACCATAGTGAATCAGCTCTCATGCAGAGGTAGACAGATTGGAGAATCCAATGAGACCCCCTGGAAAGCAAGTACGTGGAAAAGATTTGGAAGCTGAATAACAAGAACAAGGTGAAAGTTTTTATTTGGAAATGTCTGTAACATATTCAAAAGAACAGGCAATGGAAGTGCAATTTGTGGAAGGTGTGGTGAAGAGGCTAAATCAATTGAACACATGTTCCTTAAATGTGCTAAAGCAGCTGAAATCTAGAAAATGGCCCTAGTTCAGTGGGATGGTCTCAAAGAACATCAAGGGAAATTCAGTGTATGGTGGTTGGCACTACAGGAAGCAAGAAGAAGAAAGGAAGGAGATGAACATGTAACCTTAACTGTAGATATTCTCTGGCAGATCTAGAAGGCTCATAATGAGAAGGAGTTCCAACAAATCGATCAACACCCTTGGAAGGTGGTTCAAAGAGCAAAAAAGGAATGGGAGGAATGCAGAACAGCAATGAGGAATTGTCAACAAATGCTCAGCTCTAAAGGAAGTGATGGAATGCACCAGCAAATCAGAGACTCTAACCTGATCATGTGTGTAGATGTGGGACAACTTAAGGAAGGGGTGAATATGGGAATTGGAGTAACAACCATCGATTCAACTAACAACACTACTAGAAAAATAGTCTTTAATGACATTCAAAAGCATCATTATAGGTTCATGTAATGACGTTTCGGCTATTATGACGGTCATGTAGAAGCGTCGTCCATTCCAGCATCACTACAGGTTTATGACAATTATAAGCGTCCCAATTTAAAGTGCTACTGACACTTCAAAAGTGTCATTACCTACAGCTATTATGACACTTTCACATGACAAGAAATGTCATCATGTTTACCGTTACACGGATGGGTTATGATACTAATAAGCGTCATATGTTGAAGCTATCTTGACGTTTTTCTGTGTAAACACAATAAGATATCTTGACGTTTTTGGTGTGTAAACATAGTAAGATATTATGACACTTTGAGAGTGTAATAAGATGAAGCTATCTTGACGTTTTTCCTGTGTAGTAAGATGAAGCTATCTTGACGTTTCTGGTATGTAAGCACAGTAAGCTATTATGACACTTTCAGAGTGTAACTATATTATGACTATCTTGACGCTTTCGTGTGTAAGCATAATAAGATATTATGACACTTTCAAATGACACTTTTGCTAAGATATTATGACACTTTCAAATGACACTTTTGCTAAGACATTTTTTTAACGTAATTGCTGCATAATTGCTGCATACTATCCGACTTTTTTTTAACGTAATTCCTGCATAATTGCTGCATACTATCCGACTGAGAAAACCACATTTCATCACACATTTTCAGATAATTCTTGGAGAAATGATAAGGTAACTAGTACAATGATATAAAGGAAAAATAAAGTAAATTATGTTTTAATAGTAATTAGTGCAATAAAATCATCCAAACTAGTGCAAAAGTACATCATCCTAACAACTCATGCTAATTCTAACATTCCTCAAAAGTCAACCCATGCAGTAGCAGCGTCAATAGACTCAATACATATAAAGGATGCATTAGACAGGAACTCAACTAAAAAGTATTGATACTGTCTTCTAAAAACCGCCACTTGATCCAATGATGCTTTAGTTTTCTTCAAGATTCACCTACAAGTGTCATAAACCAAGCAATAAGAATTACAATTCATAAACTCTTCTTGTACAGTTTTAAAATTACAAAATAAATAAAAACTAAGTTAGACAAATGATGAAGGCATGTAAGAGTACCAGATTTATTGGCCAAGCAATGGCCACTCCAATTACATCTCCAATCTTCCGAAAATTATGGTATGGCCTCATCAGGTCCTCATCATTCTCCACAGGCACATTCACATGAATTTCACACCAATGCAATCCCAAAGGAGTGTCACCAACTTCAATCGTTGGATCCAAACTTCTAATGACTCCTACAGCCAAAATTTTGTTTGAATCAATCATGCTCCTTATTGTAACTTTATCCCCAACCTTAAAATACCAATTTGGCAAAGTTTGTAAAAATCACACATAGGAGAGCAACTCTTAAACAGAAATTCAATACATAATATTACAAGAACCAAACCAAATTTCAATTGGTTTAAATCCTAGCAAAAATGATAGCGACAACAAGTACCCAACCAAACTGAACGCCATTTTGATTAATAATGATATCCAAAACAAGTACCTCAATTGTTAAGTATCATATAGTATACTTTGCCAAAAAAAAAAAAAAAGAGGACATATAGCCAACATGTAAACAGGTTCATGAATCTGTTCCTAGAAGCAGCATCTATATAAACACACAACTTTAGAATTCATCACCCCAATGCAAAACTGAACTATAATCATTTAAGAATTGCTGCGATCCTGTATTAGAACAACTCATCACCTTCGCATTTGAGCCCCACCCATCAAACCAACATACCTAGCACTTTAATACACACCATAGTTGTCTTCATCCAAAAATCCTTGAATGAAGATATTACCAAGCAAAAATTCCACAATGCAAAATTATTGTTCTTGCCCAAATTTCATTTGTCAATGCAAGCTATAACCTACCAAAAAGTAGTTGATAACCAGGAACCCCGAGAACTCCCATAAGAAAATGGAAAAACATCAGGAATAACTTTGTTGCTTAATATCTCACCAAAAGCTGGCCATGTGAATTCTGAATACTATACATTAAAGAGTTGAGATGTTTATGATGCAACACTCAAGCATTCTAGAGCAGAGCATACATTCTATTGTCCAACAAAGTGATGTACTTCCCATCATATAATTCTTTTACTCCCTCAAGTTCATACTTGCAAGCTTTATATGGTTGGAAACACCGACAGAACATACTCTTAATCCTCTTATCTTGAAAAATTTTATCTAAGTGCTTTAATTGCACTGTGTAAGGTTTAGAACTTAAACAAGCTGAATTATGTACCCAAAAGTTTTTATTGGGGTGTCAAACCAGGAAAGCTTTGCACATACTTCCAACTGGTGTTAAGATCCTCATGCTAAGTCTATGAATCTTGAAAAACTTGAATAGTTATAATCTCATTCGTTTATCTTAGAGAATTTTTTAATGCATTGAACATTTGCCATGGACCAATTTGATTATGAAATATGCTACTCAAAATAGCTGAAAAGCTCTATGGTTATTATCTCTGATATTGAATAAAAGCAGAATCAGAGATTGGCATTTTATGTTCTAGGTACCGTATACCAAGATCCTTTCTTCAACAAGCAGGCAACCAGTTGGTCTTGTTTGAAGAAGAAGCTGGAAATCCACTTCAAATTACAATAGGCTCTGTATCAAGGAATAAAGCATGTTAGCTGGTATCAGATTCAAATATGTCACTAGTAAATTCATGGAAGAAGCATGAAATAAACTCATGAAAGCATGAGAAACACTTCGACAAAAGACACAGAGTTCAACTGCATTGTCCAGGCATTCCTAAATCTTTATTGGTTGATGCACAATGCTGATGAGGATGAGCAACTGAATCTTTAGTGACAATATTCATGTTATAGAAGACCACTAGCTTATACACAGAAATATACGCATATACACACAGTAATCACACACACAGGTTATCTTACTGAATTGTTCTGTGCAGATTTACAAACAATTTATAATCTAGAATGCACAACTTCACTTTCAGGAATTCCATCAGAAAAGATACAAAGCAACATTCCCTCTTGCACATTAAGGAATCCAGATGTAGAGCATTTACATAACCAAATTGAACAAAGAATCGAAATTATTGTAATCCAATGAAGGTAGTAATTACGAATCACAGTCAAGCAAATGATGGTTTAGCTCAATTCAATGGAGACATAAACAGAATTCAGAGAACATGTAAAAGCAAGTGAGTTATTACAAAATAAGAGTTTATATGCAGTAGCAAGAATTTATAGAATACTAGGTGCAAAATCATGTACGCCAGTCAAAGAACAGAATGTGAAAACACTCACACACATGACACCAACTTTGAAGAACCTACAGCCTTTTGGAAAGTAAATTCTTGAACATAATGTTTTCTCGAATCAGGCAATTAGGAGGAGGATAATAATCCCTCAAATGTGGACACAATTGTAAAAGAAATTAGGAAACTTGTTCCAATATTTCAGTCATTGGAGAATTAATCTGGACATGAAGCAGAACTTACATGCTATCTGAATAACAGAATATGAATAATAACACACAACTTTAGAGTCTTTGGAAAACCAACAATCTCAGTCTAATGAACATATACACGAGAGATGAGACAGAATTTGAGAGAGAAAATCTCTGTACATTATTCTAATACGATTTCCTCTGTTAACACCTAATCGAGTAATGAGGCAAAAAGTTAATAGGTCTGCTATCATCTCTGCAGTGTCTTTACCATCTGGATTATGCTTAGATCAATCTCAGAATGAAAAATTTGAAGAGGCACTCTATTCTAATCCCCGCAGAAGGGCTGCAAAACATTACCATTGATCACATTTTTCAGATCAAGTCATTTGTCACCCAAATCATAGTTGCAGAAGAAAGTATGAATAGGTGTCTTTTCTGGGTTGCTTAAAACCAGTGAAAAACAATCCAACTTCCTAGTAAATGTACTATTAACACTGCTATACCGTTAAAAGCTTCCATGTCATTGCTGCAAAGGGTGTATGCTGTGTGTAGCTTCTGCATACAAAAGTACTGAACCACACTTATTCGACATATGGATGCCAAGGCACAAATGAGACCATAAATGGCTATAAAGGAAAGCAAGAAACAAACAGAAAGTGTGACTCCCAAACTAGTAGCATGAAGGAGAATGAAAGAGAAATCTAAATGTAAAAAAAAAAAAAAAAAAGCTATTAAAGATGTCAGACCAAAGATTCTTGAACACTTTATACAAAATCTATACCTATCTAAATTTTACATAACACAGTATGAAGCCAGTATCATTCATGTTGAGACACAAAACATGAACAAGTTACACTGAGAAGTGGGAAAAGGATTAGAACACATAAACACAAATCTGATTCTCCAAACTTTCAAATCTCATGTACAAGATACACTAGAGGACAAGTTAAAAATAATGTCCCATGATTTGACAAAATTCTGATCAAGTATTCAATTATTTTTTAATTTTCACCATCACATTGTGAGCATTTTGAACCATGGGTTACAATAATAGTAGGCTCAAAACTGCAACCACGAGAAGAAAGAGAAACCTTTCATACACCATGGTTATTGGCATGCAAAACTCACAAAATCTGGCCAAAAATAGCCAAGTGAATATAGACAAATTACACAAAGAGGAATTAGAGCAGATTAAGTGCAAGAGCAATGACGCAGAGCAAACAAAAAACCAAGTCAGACTAATGTAAAAAAACCAATCCCACAACATAATGTGACATTGCAAAATCTCAATGGAGAAAAAGCATTAGGACAAAAAAAAAATGCAATCTTTCAATCGTTTTTTATTTTAAAAAAAAAGTCAAAGGCAACTCACCACTCACCGCCGCTAGTTACAAAATCCAGAAATTAACACATTATCTCCACAAATAAACACTTACTTCATGAATCCTGCATACACAAAACAACAAAAGAAGCTGAAAAAAATTAGTTCTTAGGTTTCTTTGAATCTCTTAAAAAGCAATGAACAAGAAAGATATCAACAATTCTCAACTGAAGATCTTTTTTCCATAGTAAAAACACAAATTAATGAATTCTCCTCTTCCAAGAGCTTTTAGAATAAAAAATAAACAAAAACAAGAAGAACAAGAACAAGAACAAGAACGAATGTCCTGATGCCTAAATTAGCAGAAACTCAAAGATTTGGTTTCTACTATAGGTAACAAGTTATAGTAAGACTTGTAAACCAACCAATTTCCTAATATAATATTAATGGTTTTGTGTTGATTAATAATTTGATTCGTGTTTGTTTAGATTCTCCCAATATAGGATTAGATCCAAAAGAATTGCAGTGGTCAAGATCTACATATGAAAAGCTGTAATGTGCAAATGATTTTAGCAACCGGTTTCCACTGAATTAACATAGAGAACGAAAAGCAAAGAAGACGAAAAGCATTTAATAAGTCCCAGCCCAGGTAGTGAGATGAGAATATCTGGTTTACATGCACCATCTGGCAAATATGAGAACCATAAAGAGACGAAAAAGACGCATGAGTGTTTAGGGGTAGTCAATGCCATGCTGAGTAACCCTCTACAGAACACAACCACAGCCAAAATGAGTCCTCTAAACTTTTCTTCTCAATGCTTTACCTCCTCAGCTCATATTTTCTGTTCTGCAACTAGGACACATGGCACACCGCAGACAAACAGGCAATCTCTATGTCATTGTACTGATTATGGCTATAGCGTTGTAGGGATGAAACAAGGTGCAAAACAGAGAGTGATGGACCAACTTAATCTATGAGATTCCATATCTCAATCAATCTTAAACAGATTATTAAGCGAAATGCACTGTATTTCAGATAATACAACTCATTGCTTGAGCAAATCAGACTAATCCAATTGTAAATGCTGGCTGTTAAGTGTTAATCCATCAAAAGACATTCCTTTCCTTTTCCACAATTGAAAATAAGAGTACACATCAATAATTTACTACTGTCAATCAGCATCCAAGTCTACCATCTAATAAAACAACCATGAAACATGTTGATAAGCATAGACTGATCATAGAACCGCTGCTACTACTTTTAACATTGGCAAAAACAAAAACACACACACAGACATACAAAACCAAAGATATATAGCATTGTAAGGATATGCGGAAAAGGAGGAGTTTTAACACTAATCACACAAAATATGACGTTTAATGACCAAGACTCTCCCTTATCTCTAATAATCTTCATATGAAGTTCAACAACCAAGACTCTCCCTAATCTCTCAATAGTTCTCTCTCCTTTTCCTCCTCTACATCATTAGAATAGTGGATATTGGGATCTACTTCAACTTCAGACTAAGCAATTTAGTCTTCAAACTTCTCCTCCTATTGATAAGGTTCTCTCTTTTCTGCAACTCTCCAACATCCTCACTTTAGACAAGTAGATAAGTCCTTTTGCTAGCGACCGTAGAATTTTCACAGCCCCAGCCCACAAGGGGATGAACCTCCTCCACGGCAGCCTAACAGTAGGGGAAACTAATGGCTGTTTTGCTCCTTTGTTGCAGCCAAATAGATAAAATGTCCATTTAACCTTCCAACTATATGGCTGTGCCAAGCAGGAGGTTCTCAAAATCCGACGGTGGCAAGTTGGGACTTGTCTACTCGTCAAAAATGTAAAAACAATTCACACATGTACCCATAGAAACTAAACAAAAACTTCCGTGCATCAACTACGGACCTTACTTCTTCTACCGATGGTGTATAGACTGGAAGATTGAAACTGTCCAATTTTTCTTCCTCCAGATGTCCCTGTACATATACATGCCAATCATCAACTCAATTCAGATTAGATTTGGAAATTAGCCAATTTGATAAAGCGTCAACTCTACTATAGAGGGTACAGTTTTTTTTCCCCCCCCATAATCTCAATTGTGAATTCTTACTTTTGTTTTCAGTTCATATAAAAAAAGTGACAAAAAAAATTGAAGAATGAAAGAATTGTCTTAAATATATTGGAATTGTGTGGCATAACTCTTAATTAAAAGGTTATGGCCATATGATTTGCGGAGAAGTTGGTCTACACAAAGTTTTTCCTACCAAGCTACAAATAATAAAATTGCATCCATTTTTAAGGGAAGAAATCTGAATAAGCTAGCTTAGCTGTTTAGTTCGTTTCAGACAAGAAGCATCTAATCATCAAAGAGACAGTAATCAAGACCTCGACAACCAAGTCGCATTTACGCCATCTCAAGTAAGTCTAAGTAATTCGGCCGTGGAAATCATCTCCTTTGCCGTCTCCTTTACATTATGTATGTATTGGCGGGGAAGCTAACAAAATTAATCACGTTCTCTTTTAAAATTCCATCTTACGACTTAAAAAAAGAAAGAGGTACAGAATCCCCTTTCATGGATATCGGACTCGAACCAACAATGGAAGAAGAAGATTCCCTACGGCATTTTGTCTATGAATCAAGAAATGGAAAAAATTAAGCATGAAAGTAAATCCTTTCAAAAATTAAACACGATATTACCGTTTGGCTGCCTCTACAATCTCTTTTTCCTCTGGTTCCAAAAGCCCTAATTTGACGAAGCCCTAACAATTGCCGCTCTTCACACTTGATTCAAGCATCCGAGATTTAGATAGAGAGATGAGGAAGTTGGGCTGAGACAAGAATTGGGGGTGGATTGGTTTTTGGCTCCGAATGAGGGCAGAATTGGGAGGCAGCAGATACGAATTTGGGAAGAAGAGAAGGTGAGTCAATGAAGGGGTTTTCAATTTTTGTTACAAGTTTTCCTAAAAAAATAGGCGCTAAGTGTGGCGCCTTTTCTTTCAGCCTTTTCTTTTCATCCGATTAAAATGATACGACATAGTTTTGGCTCTTTCCTTTACCTTTTTAATGACACTTTCTACTGCATGTCACATTAAGGTTGTGTTATGACATTTTCCTAAAAGTGTCATAATAATTGTGTCATTAAAATTTGAAATATTTGTGCAAATAGGGATACTCTCTGGGTCAAATAGATTCATACATTTCAACTCAAACAAAATTCAATTGGAGGGTCAAGGCTCTATCTGACTGTTCTTGGGCTTGGAGGAAGATACTTAAATTGAGATATTTAGCCGAGCCTCACATCAAACAGGTGATAGGGAATGGCTCTGTAACAAATTTCTGGTTTGATCAGTGGCACCCTTTAGGACCTCTGCACCATCATTTTTCTAAGAGGCTACTTTTGGGCTTTGGAATAACTAAGACTGATATTGTTGCAAAGTGTACTCAGGGGGCTGAATGGAAATGGCCAAGTGGAAGGAAACTTAATGCTGAAGTAAGAAGATTAACCAGCATACTCCTAGTGAGTTAATTCCTAATCTTGATGTGGAGGATGCTACAAGATGGCTTCCAAGCAACTTGCGAATTTACACAGTTAAATCAGCTTTAAGGGCTACCAGACCTGTCTCCCCTAAAGTCTAGTGGCATACACTTGTCTGGTATAAAGGATATATTCCCAGTTTTTCATTTATTCTGTGGCTGCTATGTAAACGTAAGATGTACACCAAGGATAGAATGAGAAAATGGGAATGCTTAAGTGGAAGTAGCGTATGTGTGCTATGTGATTGTGAAGAGAAGTCAATTGATCACTTAATCTTCGTTTGTGAAACGTCAGCTACAATCTGGACTAAGATGCAGAGTATGTGCTTAATGTTTAGGGGAGCTCATCCTTAGGCTGAAGAAGTAACCTGGCTAAGTGAGCATTGGAAGGATCAGTCGTTTATATGCAAGTTTCATAAATTGGCTCTAGCTACTACAGTATACTATCTGTGGTCAACAAGAAACTTGGTGATATTTCAGAATGGCGATGCTTGCCCTGCGTCCATTGTGTAGCAAATCATTGACACTATTCGTCATATTGGAGCATCATGGAGAGGCATGCCAAAGACGCATGAGAACTAGAAAATAATTGTTGAATGGGGAATACCCTTGGAGTGTTTTGACATTTTGTAATAAGGTGTATAGCAAATGTACATACATAGCGAATGGTAGGCGTATAGATAGCTGCAACTGTATTGCACAAACTACATTTCTTCATCAATAAAATCTGAATTTTAGATTAAAAAAAGAAAATCAATCAACTTTTAGGCTCCGTTTGGTTCTAGGAAACCACTAAGGAAAAAAAAAGTAATTCTGTCAGAATTGAATTCCTGTGTTTGTGTGAGGGGGAAACCATAAGGAAAGGAATTCCAAGGAAATGGCTAAGGAAACTGCCTATTCATCAATCCTTTTAATCACAAAAAGCAGAGGAAACGGGGGAAAGGAAAAGAAATGTTAAATGGGTCAACATGCGGATCTACTTTCGGGTAAAATATCTTATTCGGATCTTTTCTAAAAACATTCGCATATGCTTCTCAGTCCTTCCCGTCTTATTCTAAAGTTACAGAACATCTATGGCTGATCGTCAGCCTCCCGTGTTTCTTGACTCAGTGGATGCTCTTTCTTTCTTTCTCTCGAATTGTACCTATATCCTTCCTTTGTCAAGACACATATTTACTTCACCACCATGCGCTTTTCCGGTGATGTCGAAGATAGGGGTTTTTATCTTAATGTGATAGTAGGGTCAGGAAGGCTGCAATTTCCTTCGCCATTGCCGCTTGAAGTTTTAGTAAAACGATGGCAGCTATAAAAGGTTTGCAGGGGCAAGGGTTTCTGTTGAGAAAATATGGAGAAGAAGCTAAAATTTTAAAAATTTTCAAATTGGCTCCAAAATTTCTAGTCAATGTAGCACCGCAACCCTCAAGACTTTAGTTTGTAATATTCCTAGATGGACTTTTCTTTTGAAAATTATTGTTTTGACCCATTTGCTTTTTAGAAGAAAAAGGTAGAGTATTTGAGTTTTAATCACCTTTAATTAACACTAAATTATGTCCAATTACTCATATCGTGATAATTTAAATCTCAAGTTCTTAGTTAAGATAAGTCTATTGTTCCTTATTCATATGACTCATTGAAAATTGAACGTTTTATAAAACCATTTTTATTGCTGTATATTTCAAAGATAATAAAAAATCTATAATTCTCCGAACATTATCAATCTCTTTCAGAATGTAAATTAACATGGCAATGATTTGGCTTGTAAGTAAAATACACAGGAATTTATTGATTATTCTAAAAAATATTTGATTAATTTAATTGGTGTTAGGCAGTTTTGTTTCAAGTTATTACATACTTGAAACAAAGAAATTTTACTTGAAGCAATTTTGAAAAGAAAAATATAAAAGGAACCACGTAGAACTTGAGCTATTAACCGGTAATTTCTAACTTACTTTACATATTTGTTGTCTTCAGCCCTATTTTTGTTTCTTAATTTTAATTTTCTTTGCACATTTGAGTGGTTAATCAATGAAAAATGTTAAAATTTTTGAAGTTAAGACTCAATGACCTAAATTTGCAATATCTTATGAACTCAAATGATCAAATATCTAACATATTAGATTCTTGAATTTTCACTATAATTGGTAATTGTTTAGTTGAATTGCATTTTCTTTTCAATTTTATTTTCCATTTCCATTTCCTTCCACAAAATTCACAATCCAAACAAAGGATTTAATTTCTTTGTTTTCCTTTTCCATTTCCCTTGTACTTTTCTCTGTTAACCAAACAAGAGAAAAGAATGGGGTTTTCCTAGGAATTTACTTTCCATTTTCTTACTTTCCTTTCCTCAGTTGTTTCTTGGAACCAAACAGAGTCTTAGGGTTCAATATGCACTTGAACTAGTTATATTATAATAAATGATATCTTTATTATATTAATTATTTATATAATTATATTTGTTTGATAAAGCCCTTAGAATTTAATCGATGAAATCATTAGAGTTATGATGGTGAAATTCATTTGATTATAGATAAGATTTATTCTTGAATATCTCTAATTAAAACATCAACAAGACAGAATGTTGTTAACATGATTAGAGTAACATATATTATACCACTTCAACCGGAAAAATAATAGATTTCATCTAGTATGGTGTGTGAGATACCTAATTTAGTATATAGGCGCTAGATAAAATGATATAATTCACTAGATTGAAATGAATGGAGATGTCTTTAAAAATCAATTTCTAAGTGATCCTTAGATTTAAAGTTCTCACAGTATCATCAGTATAAATAGTTATACTTTGTTTGCTATATGATTGCTCTCGTCACAAGGAATGCTCACATGATTAGTATATGGATATATACTTAATGTATGGAAAGACAATGAATAACCAATAAGGATTTACCACCTCTTATGTAAGAGTTATCTCATATCTGGTTGCTTGTATAAATGTAACTTAGAATTTTTAGTCTTAAGTGGAAGAGTCTTAGAAGTATTTTTTAAGTATTTCTTTGTTGGAATTATATTTTAGTACAAAAAATGATTATTAATTACATAATAGAATAGATACAACTTATTCCAAGATTAATGTGAGATAAGTACAATAAAAAGATATTAATTATACGGAAAATATTCACTAATAGATGAAGTCATCCATTTGGATCACTAAACTTTTGCTAGTAAGACTAATCTCTACACAAGTTATCTTATGAGATTTTTTATGAAAATTTTGAGAGAAAAATACCCAAAAATTCATCCAGAAAAATAAGAGAAAAATTGCATATCTCATTTCTCTCATTGAGCGGGTTTTTCATAGTAAAAAACTAAGGTTTTTCTCTATCAACTTGTGTGAGATGTCTTGGCAATAGTTAGTGCTAATCTAGTTTAAGTTAATCCAGCCTAAGAGGTTCTCGTTAAGAAAGTTCATATGGATCACCGTTAAAGGCTAGTCGGATACATGTGCAGTTACATGGATCTCTTTGCCATCCTCAATATCAAATCTCCATCTGTTTAAGAAGATCTTCATGAATTAAGGCAACCTTTTTAAATTAACTCTATGTCACATCAATTTAATTAAAGGACGAGCTATTAAAAAATAAAAAAATGTCAAAATTTTCTGCTGTGCATGCTTCTGCAATTCCTTACCGATGCTATGTATGTGCTTTTATTCTTCCCATTTTTTAATTCGTTGTAGAGTTTTCATTATTTTCCAGTGAGCAAAGTCTGCCTCCATAAAACGGTCCAAACACTTTCAGAAATGGTCCAAGGCATAGTTTAGAGGGAATAAGATGTCGTCGTCATGCTATATGGTAGGTGTTCAGGGCCTCAAGATTGCCTTGCCTTTAAACACGTTTACCTCTAAAATTAATCAAGCCAACTTATGTAGCCAACTTCGTGCTCTAGAAAAACCAAGTTTCGGTACTTGAATTGCATTTAATTGTGTAATAATTCATTTGAGTTTGACTTGACAATTAATTAAATTAAACGTGAACAAAATTTTTTATTTGTAAAATTTCAAGTTTGGTTCAAATTTTACTCAATTAACACATGATTTGAAACTTTTATCTAAGAAATTCAGAATACTCGAGTTTGAGTCGAGTTCAACTTGATAAAAACTTTTCTGAATTTGGCTTGCCAAATAGACAAACGAAATACTTCAATGTTGCATCCTGACTGAAAAAATGATCAGGCATTTGATGAGGCACTTGTTCTGGGTGTTGTTTTCTTTTTAAATTTGCCTATTTTGCCCATAAAACCAAAAAAAAAATATGAACTCAAGATAATTGATAGAAATGTCATATTGTATCTTGTTTAATTGATAGACATAGGACTTATCTGATCGGACTCACGCATGATTCCAACCAAAACAAAAAAAAAAGTGCGGTGCAGACATTAATTCATTAATTCAGTCGACATTTTAAAACAGGCCTAATTTTACTCTAACTCTAAACACACCTACATGGTGTCAAGATTTTTTTTTTTTTTTGATAAAACAAAAGCCAATATTATTAATGAATTAGTTGGAAATTGTCCAGCATGATTTGGTTAAAAAGTTGTGTTAATGGCAAAAAATGTATGGAATAGGTCACAAGTATATCTGATCTAAAAAATCATTAGAATTAATAAAACTATAAAATAAGAAAGATTACACTTTAAATTACAAACCATCAGATCTGACTAATTACATGTACTGATCCATATGTGTATGTCTATTATCTCAAATATGCTTTTTGACTTATTCAAATTCAAAACTAATGTTGAAAATCAAGAAATTCTAGATCAAATATATAGATCCAAAAAGGCGTATGTCTAAAAAAAATAACCAAAACTAAACAAAACTTCTACTAGAACATTTAGGAGAGAAAAGAAAATTCGCACTTGTGAACACGAGAAGAGAGAAAACTTTTATTAGAATATTTTAGGAGAGATTTATTAAATATAAAATAAAAATAGAAAAAGAGGAGGCTAAGATCTCCCGCCTCTGAAAGAAGAATGATGGAGAGAAGATTGAGAGTAGAAAGAAGGCAAAGAGAACAGGTCAGTGAAGAGAAAATTAGATCAATATTTTGCAAATCTAGCCTCAAAAACTAATTTAGACAAAATTATTGCAAATGCAACTACATATGGAATCTATCAAAGATAAAAGGCTAAATCCAACTTTCGAAAGAGAGATCGATGAGGTAAAAATACGTACTAAATTTTAAATAAATGAAAGATCGCTAGAACATGAACCTGAAGTCCCGATTCTTTTCCACACTGACAAGGACCTCAACCCACAACCCACAACCCACAACCCACAGTCATAGCAAGGTATACTAAGTATTTGTTTCTTCGGTGCAGTTCATTGAACATCATCATAAGCAATGAGTTAGTTGTAATTGATTTCTATTTCTTCCTCCTCAATTTTCTTAGGATAGAGCTAATTGTAGGTTACTAGACCCTTTTAAGATCCTTAGTTGACTCACTCAACAATTTTTTTTTTTTTTTTGGGTGCCAAATAGCACACTGAACTGATAAAAGAATTTTATCTTGATCATTCTGTTATCTTTCACTATTCAAATAGACGAAAGCTAGCTCAAGTGAGAGTCACGCCCATTCTTAATGAACAATTTAGGTGTCGTTTGGTTAGAGGATATTGGAATTGAGAATTGGATTAATCCCCATTCTCCATGTTTGGTTTACCGGTAGGGGGATTGAAATTATAGCATGATTCCCAAAAAAATGGCAACTCTCAATCCCTCTTTCCAATTTTGATTCCAAAGCCCCCAATCACCACCCCCTCCGGCGGGCAAGAAAGAAAATGTCAAATAAAATTTCCTACTTCATCCTGCCCCTCATCTCCTTTTGCTCAACCCACCCTACCGCAGTTTGAATCAAGAGTTGTAGTTGATTCTCTCCAGAATGCAATTCCAAGTTAGATTTTTTTTTTTTTAAAATCCTCCTTCGTTATTTCATCGTGTTATTTATCAGTTTGCTTGATTCGTTTCTTCAATGTCCTGCTTGCTTTATGTGTCATAAGTGTAATTGATCTTACAGCAATTTAATTCCTTTTAATAAAGACATTGGACACCAGTACATGAACTTTTTGATCATTTTAAAATCATTACACCTATTTTGAATGGACAATTTGTATGAAGCGATAAGCCTTTTGAGGCTTCAACTTCCGATTTAGTGACCGCTTCTTTTTAGATTTCTTTAGAATTCCAATTCTCTCTATGCTTAATCATTCTTGCTCATTTTTATTTTTGGGTCAATGCTTAGAGGGAAACACTTCAATAATTTGTGCTTCTATTTTAATTTAGCTATCAAGATCTGAGGGTTTTCTTTTGAATTCAATCAGTTGATTTTTGGATTTCATTCAATTAGTGGCCCAGAAGAGTTAAAAAGAGAGCCAGATCTATTGGGATTAATTTTTATATTAAGAACTCTAACATTGAGGATTTCATTGGGTTTAGTTTCGGGAAGTATGGTACCCCGTAAAAGGCAGTTAATAAAGTAGTGGATTTCATGCCAAACATCCAAAATTTTCATTTAAGAATCGACGTGATTCTCACATGGAGTAAATTTGGTCGATCTTTTTTTTTTTTTGTGCAAAAAAATTTGGTCGATCTTAATAGCGAGGGTTAACAGAATGATCAAGATATAATGCTTGTATGAGTTTAGTTGGCCAACTAAGAGTCTTGAAATGTTTAGTAACCTACTATAACTCTACCCTAGGAAATTTGAGAAGGAAAAAATAGTAATCAAGTTCAACGAACTCATTCTGTATGATGATGTTCATTGAACTGCATCAAAGAAAAAAATGCTACGAAAATGACAATGCAATAAAAATTCACCTTTGCCATGACTGTGGGTTGAGGTCTTTTCTGGTGGAAAATAATCAAGACTTCAGCTTCATGCTCTAATGATCTATCATTTATTTAAGTTTAGTATGTGGTTTTCACCTCATCGATCTATCTCTCCGAAAGTTGGATTCAGTCTTTTAACTTCGATAGATTCCATACCTAAGTGCATTTGCAATAACTTTGCCAAAATTAATTTGAGACCGTGTAGGTATCTTTAGTTTAGTGTTAGAGTAAAACTAAGACTGTTTTAAAGTATCGATTGAATTTGATGAATTAGTGTCTGAATTGTACTTTTTGTATGAATCATACATCAGCCCGATTACATAAGTCCTATGCCTATCTACTAGACTGGATACAATTTGACACCTTTTGGTTTTATGGGCAAAATAAGCGAATCCAAAAAGAAAGTAAATCACCCATCACACTTTTTTAATAGTGCGTGTGTGTGTGTGTCTGTGTGTCTAGAAAATTATGAAATATCCCCATAAGCTTTATGGTGTTTTCACTCTATCCCCTAACGTTATCTTTTTAGCACTTTATCCGCTTTAACAATCCACCTCAGCAAATAATCATTCGAAACAATATGGCACTAAAATGCCCCATTTAAAATGTTCAAATTTTCTAACAAAAATGTCTCCATCCAAAGTATATAAAGAGAAGTCTCCCTTCAAGTTCAAAAATTTTTTGTTATCATTTCATCATTCATCAGAGCTTTTAAACTTTTAAACATTATATTTGTAGCCCAAAAAGGGAAAAAAAATGTTCCAAACTTCTTCAAATTCATTTTGTTGCTCTTTGTCTAAAAGTTATCCATCATAGCATCTACAAGAACCAAGTCAAAAAACCTATGGATGCAGTAAAATCTTGGAAGGAGATTTCTTGGATGCTCAAATTATAAGTATAATTTATACGATAAATTAACTTCTTTTTTTAACTTTCAGACAAGAAAAGATTGAAAACAAATTTATTTTTTCCCTTTGAAATTTTCTTATTTTTGCTTTGCAAAATATGCTACCAAAAGCGGGTTTTTTTCCCTTCTAGGAAGGGCATTTTTGGGAAAAAAATTTGCTTAACCCGAATCCGTAGGCAATCGTGTCTATCTATTATTTTACAAGGGATACCATTGTCATTTAACTATTAACCGTTAACACGGTTACTATTTCAGCCCTTTGACTACCAATCAAGGGGATAGAGTGCCAAAAAAATAATATCAAGAGGTAAAGTGAAAAACACCACAAACCTTAGCGGGACTTTTCATAATTTTTCCCATATAATATGACAGGTGTCGAGCCTGTGCAATAATAAATACCTACTTCAAGAAATATAAAATTTGAGTATAATGGTGAATAGGATCGTCTCCTCAGGAACTGGAAAAAATTCATTTCTTCTCAAGCACGGGAAATGGGGGGATTTTTGAGACAATAAAGAAATAATTAAAGATTAAATAACAAAACAAATAACTGAAATAAAAGAGAATTGAATATATGAGAGATAAGTTCTAGCCAAAGATCTAACTACTCACACACCCATATACCGATCATCGATGCAAAATTAATTCATTTAATTCATTAGTAGGTCGGTTATAGCCGAAGACCTCTCAAACGACCAACTCTTCCTTAGATTTTAGGTAAATAAGGTACGCCCGTTAAATACCCCTAATTAAGAAACAACCCTGGGTACGCCCGTAGGATTTAATTTCTCAATTGCACTAAGAACTAGAAAAGCCCAAACCCCAACCAACAAACACACTACCAGGGTTCATTTAGATTAGATCATATGTCCCCCTAACATGCTTACACGTCAGTTGCCACTAATATTAATCTACTAAACAATTACGGATTTAGCAAATTAAATTGGCGGTAGATTATTAAGTCAATATAAACATCAGGCGCCTTTGACATTCAACCAACAAAACAATCATATTAACACAAAATAGAGAACGTATAAATACTAAAGATTTAAACGAATAAATGACAAATCGATTAGATCTCACAGATATGTTGGACTGCGTCGTCGAGTTGATCTTTGACTAGACGGGGAACTTAGCCATGCATGACGTGAGACATTCCACAAGAAAATGCAATGATAATTGTCAAATCCATACGCTGCATTCTTTCAAAGTAAGAAATAGCGAAATAAAGAAAAGGAGAAAAAGGAAGACCAATGCTTCTTTTTTTTTGCGCTTCCGTCCAAAGTGGTGAATTGGAAAAACTAACGGAATGTCCTCTACTATTACTAACCCCTACTAATACTTTCCGTGGGCTACTTCCTTGGTCAAAAGAAGAATCCTAATCCAAGTCAACTAGGGAAAACCTCCCCTTTTCCTTCAATAGCCACGGTCAGTCCTAAGCAGAAAATAAGGAAACTCCTAAAAAGACATCAAACTCTTACTTTCCTAATGTCAATAGTAAAGTAATTTTCTAATACAAATAAACTACTAAATAGGAAAACAAGATAATCAACTCTAGCCTGCCTTCAACTTTTGGAACTCTTAATTCTTGGAAACCGCCATGTAGACCTGGGATCTCGACACCTCAGCCATGCGTATCTGAATTAAGCGTGCCCGCGCTTAGCTGTCGGGACCACTTCTGGAATTTTAACTGTTTAGCACTTTTTTCACAATTTCCTGAATCCAACCACCAAATACCCAAATTCAGTAAAATCCACCCAATAGTGCAATTTCAGCCTAAATAATTAGGAAATATTAACGCAATTAATCAACTAAAATGCACCCTATCATAATATTACATTAAACAAATTGCATAGAAATTTTGACTTGATGAACATTATAAATTATATTTCAATCTAAATTCATAACAACAACTATTGGTGAATTCATTCATATGCACTCGACCATCGTAGAGCAAATACTTTATCAAATTATAAGTATGAAATATAGAAGTTTTTTCTATGATCCACGCCATAGGTCACTAGCTATGAGTGTAAACAATATCAATTATTTAGTAATAATATATTCATGATAAAAGAATAATTTTAAAAAATTAAAAGAAAAGAAAAGGACCACTCAAGTCAAAATAAGAAACTCCCAATTCCTTAGTAATGTATCCTGAATATTGAAATGGTTCTTACATGAATCAATATTTTAATGGTTCTTACGTGAATCAATATTCTTTAGACTAAGGAATTAAATTGGTAGTAAATTTATCGGCAACCAACACATCAAATAAAAGTACAAAATAGGTATTTAGTAGACTAAAATTGGTACGGACATTGAATCTAGATTAAATTTAGGTAAAAATACCTAGTTGTCCTTTCTAAGTAACAAAGAACCAAAAAAAAAAATCAAGTTACAAGAAAGAATATTTTAAGAATAATTATCTTTTAGTCACCAGAAAAGAATGATAAACTAAGAAATTATAATTTGGTATGACCTATAGTTTGGCATCCAAATTTTTAATGTATGACTTCAAACAAAAATGAAGTTCAATTCTTTTACTTTTTTAGTTTTAACATGCTTGGTAAAATTATGGAACACAATTATAATCAAAAATATAATTACATTTGACAACTATAGGTTGCAAAATGAATAACATTGTCCCTTAAAATAAATTGCAGACTAAACTCTAAAACAAGAATTAAATAAATAGACTAATGATAGGATGCATATTAGTTGGTTATTTTGCATCTATTTCCTCCTTATGTTCACCAAATATTGCATTAATCGGTGAATTCTACTTATATTTGATAAATGGTATTGGTGGTAAGAAATTGGGATAAAAAGGTGCCAAAATGGGTGATCTCCAGAAAACTCTTATACAGTTCAGTGTAAGCGCATCAAAGTTTTGTCTTTAATGCCGAAGAGTTCGGGATTTTCCTGTGCATCAAAACTTCTTAATTTGAGGCTAATTCCTTGGAAGATTTATCTCGGAGCACATTTCTAGCTCAAAAGAGGGGACCATTAGTTGCTTTATCCGATTAGGAAATATTATCGAGTAGGAAACCTTCTTCGAGAGGGAATTGATTTCTTTTATTTGACAGCTATTTGAAATTAGAAGAACACAACAGAATAAGTAGAGCGATTCCTCTATTTTTGGGGGGTGAACGACTTTTAGACTCTTTTTGGGGAGAAGGCGACTTTTGTAATCTTATTATTCTTCGTATGGGATTTTCTCCATGAGGAGCCACTAAGCTTCTTTTCTAGACAAAGATGAACTTGAAAACACAGTTCCCAACCATCTGTGAGATTGAATTGGTTTTTAAATTTTTTCTTTTATTTCATTAGTATTCATATGTTTTCTAATTTAATTGTTTATGATTGTTTTGGTATTTGAATGTCAAGGGTCCGATATTTGGATTAACCTAATAGTCTACCGTCAATTTAACCAATTAAATCCGTAATTATTTGATTGGTTGATACTAGTTGTGACTAGCATAACTGGTTTCATGTTAGGGAAACATATGATCTAATTTAAATAAACCCTCGTAGTGTGTTTATTGGTTAGGGTTGAGTTTTTTAAGTTTTTAATGCAATCATGAAATTAAATCCTACAATTATACCTAAGGTTATTTCTTGGTTAGGGAAATAGGTAACGGTCGTATCTTGTCTATCGGTAAAGTAAGGAAAAGTTGGCAATCAGAACTTGTTGATAGTTATAACTAATCTATTAATGAGTAATTGAAATATTATTACATCAATGATCAGTTGTGTGAATCATATCTGAAAAGTTGCATCTTTAACTAGAGTATTTATTGTCATTCTTTTAGATTTAATTTATTCCTGTATATTAGTTTTTATTTGTATTAATTAGTTAGTTTAATTTTTCCAAAAATTCTCCTTTTATTTATTGCTCTAGAATCAGCCCAGTCTCTGTTGAGATGGCCCTACTCACTACTCTACTTGAATTTATGTTTTTAGAGTAGTATTTTTATTTTTGATTGGTTGACAACCCATCAACTAATATGAGAACATTAATTCTTTAATCATACATTCATTTGAGAGATTGTTAACTCACAATAATATCTCGATCTCACAAAATTATTTCTAGTAGTACTTTCTGTCATTTTAATAACATGAAATCAAAGAGAGATAAGATCTAACCTAACATGTACATAACATCGATTTATAGTATAACCATAACTTTCTTTTGATCTTCTGAAATGTTTTTATAACTCAATTCATGCACAACACCTGCATACACGTTTTATTTAGAAAATATAATTAGTTAAGAAAAGACAAACCAAATTAATTAATTGCACACTAATTGTTCATTTATTTTTACCTTTTTCATTTAATAATCAAATTTATAATTCAAACATCCCTTTTTGCATCTCTTAAAAATTTGTATGTACACAACAATCTTGTACATTTGTAACCATTAAATAATGACTTTAAACCTAAGTATACCCGTCATCGTACAAAGCACGCTCTCTTGTGATAGTAACTTATAAAAGGATGAACATGTTTTGTGCTGGACCCTAACACGCCCACTTGGTTTTTCCGAAGATTAGCTTTAGGTCAGGGTCCAAACGTGGCTAACAAAACTAAAATTTAATGTTCAAACCTGTTTATATATGTTAATAATTTCAAAATTGTAGTTAAATTTGATTTGCTTATTTGGCAAGCCAAATTTAGAGAACTTTTTATCAAGTCAAGTTCGAATCAAACCCGAGTAAGTCTCAAATTATGTGCTAATTAAGTCA
Source organism: Gardenia jasminoides (assembly GCA_013103745.1). Taxonomy (NCBI): domain Eukaryota; kingdom Viridiplantae; phylum Streptophyta; class Magnoliopsida; order Gentianales; family Rubiaceae; genus Gardenia; species Gardenia jasminoides. The sequence goes on from CM023096.1 coordinate 33,288,263, forward strand.
AATTCAAATCGAGCTTGAAACTTTACTAAATGTAAAAGTGTATTCATGTTTGATTTGATTAATTATCAAAGCAAACTCAAGTGAAGCCATACACAACCAAGTATAATTCCTTACGTAGTCGGAGCCATAACACCTCGCGCAAAGACTTTTGGCCCTAAACTCACCTTGCGCAAAGACCATGTGAGATTTGGTCTGATACCACCTATAATGCCCCGGACCCGGCGGACTGGCCCAATAACTTTTGAACCTCAAACCACTAATCCAAAATGGTTAACCCAAATTAACCAAGCATAATTCAACTATCCAATAATTTGATTTATCTTTAGACTGAAGTTGAGAGCATAGATTGACTTGGTTCTGGGTAAACGCGTTTATCGTTCATGGGCAAGGCTGGTTTGAACTCGCACTGTATAGCAGTCAAGAATTGCTTTCATTTCCTGCCTTTTCTTCCTAGGCATGGGTAATAGGTTTAAGCCATTTGAACACTGTAGAAAATTTCCTTCTTAATGATTTCCACCAAATCAAGTGAGCATATGTATGTTCGCATGATGACAACCGAGCTCTTAAATAGGTGTCTGCTGTCCAATAGGACTGTTGATGAAGCCGGGTTAAAATATTATTAGTTTATACATAAATTTATAATAATTTATAAATATTAAATATAAATTATATTTAATTATATATTTAATTATGAGTTTAAACTGAACTTAATTTGGACTTGAAAGTCGTATTTTAGTGTGAGTTAAGTCTTCTAATTTGAGACTGAGTCTAAAAGTCTGAAAGCTTTATTTATTTTGTGAGCTAAGTTTGAACTTACTAAAGTCTGACTTATGAAAGTACATTGAGAACAATGTTTTTAAACTCAGACAAAGTAGTGACTTGGCTATGCTATTAGGTTAGGGATCAATTGGTCAATCGGTTGAGGCCGTTCTAAAAAAATTGTAATGTCGATGATGCCAAAATTATTTTATATTTTTATAAGTTTTCAAAAATATTGAAATTAAATTCTTAGTTATATTTTGACAAAATATACAATGCGTTTCAAAAATATTAGGCTTATTATCAAATATATACCTAAAAGTTATAAAAAACTGAATTTATGTCTAAATTATATTTATTCACCAAAACTACTTAAAAAACTAAATTAAAATAAGTTATATGCAGTTTGAGATCACTCTATTGGGAATATGGTTTTCTAATATAAGTTGGAATCAATGATGATAAATTAATAAAATGATAATGATGAAAACTTTTGATTTGAAAATCATTTAGAAATATAAGTAATTTTAATATTTACACTAAGTGGGTCACGTTTTTTTATTTCTTTAAATAAATGAAAATTTTACAATTTAGATATCTTAAATAATGTTTGGAAAAACAAAGAAAAAAAAGTTTGAAAACCAGGTCTTACAGTCGAATCAGGTCAGGTTTTACCGGTTTTTATTTAGTTTTTGACCAAATCGATTTTTTACTACCGACGAGTCTGAGAAAAAGGTTGGTTCATGATCGGATCATTCCACCGGCTGATCAGATTCAGGTCTAACAGCAGTTGCGACACTGAGAACCCTACCATCTACAACGTCTCTAGTCCGTCTAAAGTGTGCTTTGGAATAGGTCCGGTTCTTTTTTCCCATTCTACAATTTCTCTACTTGCATTTATGAAAGTGCTTGGACCGTTTCGTTGAGGCAGACAAATACCGGGATATAATGAAAATTGTACAACAAACAAAAAAATGGGAAGAATAAAAGCACATGCATCGCATCTTCATCGCTTTTCTAAATCTTCAATTTACAAGTCATTAAAAGAATTAAAGTCAATGTCGTCACATGTCAGTCTTCAATGATGTTTGGGTCTCGTTATCCAATTTCTTGCAACCCACATGGCCACATTATTGAAAAGGGCCCGTTTCACTTGTATCGGATACTCAAATGTTGGGAGCATGAATATCATCCCATTTTTTTTAACCAAAAAAAAAAATGAGGGGAAAAAAAGGAAATTACACCTCCTACGACACCCACACAATCTCCTGTCAAAAATCGCAAAATTGGTAGAGCATCACACCAAATTCGTGAATTTTTCATTCCAAATTTTATGGTATTACAAAATAAAAGTTTCCTTTGAGCAGACTCTTTTTTTTTTCTTTTCTTTCCTTTTTTTGACAGACTTAAGTAGGCTGTAGTTTTATGAATTAACTGGACTTATTAAACTTTGGCATCCTTTTATTTTTTACAAAATATATGACTGGCCTTCAACAAGATGTCGAGTGCTGACTAACTCTATAGACATCTGGTCTCTATTGGATATTTGCTTGTGAAGCTAGAACATAAATGTACATTACAAAGTTGGTTGGAAATATTATCATATTGTTAGCCGCCGTTGTGGAGTTGAATCTACCATTCAAAGATCAATTTGTGAAGATATTATCATATTCAATGTTTTAAAAAGTGAGGGCCCTGAGGAGAGCATTTTATATCTGCTCAAACGGGTCGAAAGCTTTGAGGTATGGGACATAAGTTGTATAAATTTTGATTAAGTAAAATATACAATATTACTATAAATTTACAGTATCCATATACACATGTGTGTATGTATATTACTAATCAATATAAAAGTTGAAAAGATTAAGAAAATTACAAAATATTATAGTTATCAAGCAAATAAAATTATAATATAACTCTAATTCATGCATTAGCCATCTAGAATCATGTTAGCAAAAATAACAATTATATTTTGGGATCAAAGAAAAAGGAAAAAAAGAAATAAAGTTATGGATGCTTTTATTTTGTATTTTTTCCAAAGTATTTCCAAAGAAAAAATAAATGGAGACATTGTCTCAAAATTATTAAACAACAATAAGGATCGGAAACAAGTTAAGAAAGACAAAATAATAAAATCAAATTTTTAAATAAAAAGATAAAGATAAAAACAAAAATGCCCCAAATGCCCAACATCCAAGCGCTCGAGCATTCACCCCACACTATCATGCGTTGGCCCGTAGTGTGAGACCAACATCTAACCACACTTATGCCCCGTTTAAACACCTTGAAACAAACGTATTTTACAAAAAATTGATCATATTAATTGCAGACTCTTCAGCGCAATGACGCATGGATACACCATCGAGTCTCTAATGGATATTTGCTTGTGAAGCCTAGAACATAAATATATATCACAACGAGGGGGAAAGCCTGCACAATGTGCAAGTAAGGGTGCATGTATGTGAAATTATATTTGCAATTTTTTTTTTATTAATGAGAACTGTAATAAGTTCTAACATAAATAATCTTGAAACAAAATTTTCTACCAACAATTCAAATTTTATAAAGGAAAGTCAAGTTTAACTGTACAATTATTAACAGAAACATTTGAAACACTACCTTAAAAGAAAGAAACTATTTAAAAAAGAAAATAACAACTCTAGTGCTTAAAAATACAATTAGACACCATATTTTTTGGTTACACATTTATGAAAGCAAAAACACCTACCAAATGAAAACACACATTGATTGACATTGATCTAAAAATCAACCCTCTTTCTCTCAAATTATTTTCCATTTTTATTCTTTTTCTTTTTTTCTTGTCATTTAGCAACATTCATTGTAGGTGCACGAGATTCTGGCAGCAAGAACTAATTGCTGGTAGCTTCCAACATAAACTTAGGGCGCCCATATTTCTTCCTCTTTAGCTAGAATTGCAATCATATTATTCTTTAGATTCTCATAACTTCTTCATTCACTGAAAGCCATGGATAGGAAGTATCTTTGAGAGAAAGAAGCAAGAGATTTATTACAAGAACCTAACTATGAGTGCCCAAAAAGTAACAAGAAAAAAGATGCAATCAAAAGTCTGAAGATAACTAATTTCATAGCATAATTAGAAGTGAGTGTTCATATAATCACTTAAAAGTAATTGAATTTGACTAATTATGAGTCAAATGCTGAAGTTACTGACCTTATTGAAGATTTATGCAATAAAGCTAGTTTAGAAGATAAATTTAGCTTGGCATATAAGGGAAAAAAAATATGGGAGAAATTAACAGGTTAAACTACGGAATTGCAATTACAACCATGTAAAGATCATCTACAGACGAATATATAAATCTATTCCTTGTAAGTTAAAATATACCCAAACTAAAAGTGGAAAAAATATCAATGAACTCACATCAATTATAAAGAAAAGTCACACCTACGTCCAAACATCACAAAAGAAATTAGTTTGATCTCAGACACTCACGATATATGTAAAGACTAGTAAAAGCACAAGAGAGAAACGGTCAAAAAAAGATAACCAGTCATTCAACGTAGAGGAGTAATTAAGGTAATAGTTATGTAGAAAATGAATAAGTAAATTGATTGCAATTACAGTTTAATGGTTGAGCATTATATCCATGTAGAGGCAAATGAAAATCTACCAATAATTGAAAACCCAACTTCTTAAGAGTACTCAATAATACTTAATAGTAGTTAAAGAGCACTTAATTGTACATAAACAACTATCTACAACTAATGTCTCATAATAAAGAATCGAAAAGGTTACTTTACCCCCAAAGAGGCAGAAGAAATCAAAACCCTAACCTCCTTATATAGTTACAAGAAAGTTGGTTGGGAATAGTATCATATTGTTAGCTGTCTTTGTGGAGTTGAACCATATTAATTAGTAGACTTTTCAGCGCCATGATGCATAGAATAGATAGCATGATCATAAGTTGTTAAATGCCTATAAATTTTTGCATTTTTTTTTAAGAAAATTATCCATTCAACTATGAGAATTTCAAAACTAACAAACCAGATTCCCGACAGCTAGATTAGAAAGAAAGGAACAGAGTATTGAAACAGTCTCCGTGAGTCCGACTTACGCAGATCAACTCTGAATTTTCTTTTCTCTTTCTTCCAACGTAGAATACGGATGGAAAATAATAATTTAAACTTTGTGGATAGTTCAAGTGATCGCTCTTTCCATGGAACGCGAAGTTACATATGATTCAAGAGAACTCAAATATTCTGGAACGACATTAATTATAATTTATTAATTTAGTCAAATTTTGGTTAGGAAAATATGAAGATGACTAACACCATGATTGTGAGAGTTATAGATCACTCTCAACCATTAATTTCTTTTCTATCTTAATTATTATTCTATATTTTTATCGCTATCTTTTAGATAATTTATTTCTAGATACTTTCTTGATTATTTAAAATCACAAATGATGTAAATAAGGTTGCAAGGAGTGTTACACTTGTGTGTAATTTTCAAAGTTACATAGGTGTGTCACCTAACTACTATTTTTTTGGTTATTAATAAAGACTAATTTCATTTTGCCCTCCGAACTTGTACCCTATTCTCATTTTTTTTTGGTACCCTATTCTCATTTTATACATTAAACTTTAATTTTGGACACTTTACACCTTAACTTTTTGTATTTATTCCATTGAGATTGTACACACGATGTATACCTCCATGACTCTACTAAATGAGTGTATCTACCATCATCTTGCAATCTTTGTTAGTAAGCCAAAAACGCATAAATCGCATGATCCTCTATTTTAGTTAGTTTTGCTAACATTATTATCATATCAATTGGATTTGGGTGGAATAAATTTGAGACGCAAGAGTGCAAAGTGTTCAAACTTAAAATTTAGCGTGCAATGTGAGAATCACTAGCAAGTTCAGGGTACAAAGTAAAATTAGTCATATTACAAATGCCGTTTCTTTAATCTTCCACCAAGTCAATATCTGGAGTCTCTCAAGCTTTCCAACTCTGATACTTGTTCAGAAGGATTCTAAAAATCGTGGGAATCTCATGTAAAGAATTTCCTGCCTTCATAGTACAGTTTAGTTTCACTACAGCAGAAACGGGGACGAAGGACCACTGGAATTGGGGTCAAAGCAGCGAGATTGACTAACCAAAGCCTAGTGTAGGCATGTACCCACAAAGGGCTGGTCCTCCTGCACTGGCAATCGGCATTATGGGGACATTCATTTGGTAATATTATCAAGGTACAGTACATAGGAATCAGCTGCAAATTCAAACGTTCTAGATGAAAAAAATCAGACTTTTAACACCTTCGAGGAGTTATGATCAATTATTCTAATTGATAATAAAAGCTTCTCAGAATGTGATCGTGAGATTGTATAGATTAGTCACAATATGGGAATAATTCTTTTGTGCAGATACTGCGTTCACGTTACAATGTACATGACAGTGATGTTTTTCGGATGGACTTGGGACAGTGAAGGGAAGAATTAAAACAAGCTCCATAACTAGCGTAATCATCCAATATTTCCAAGGGCCACAAGGCATAGAAATCAGACTCTCGTCCACTCTCTTGTTAGAGTCAATTAATACTGCTAATTCCATGCTGACAAATGACAAGCAAAGAAATTACTTAAACCACCATCGGATTTTGGAAGGATTTCCAAGCTAGTGTGAGTATTCAGCCATCAGCTAGCCATGTTGGTTCTGATCAAAATTATACTACTCGTGGTTTCTGCTCTAGCTGGCTTTGCATCTTGCCAGGACCTCAGCATCACCTACAATGGATTCCGGTCCGCAAACTTGAGCCTGGACGGTGTAGCTGAGGTCACGCCAAATGGCCTTTTGAAGTTAACTAATGCCACCAGGCAACAGACCGGTCATGCCTTCTTTCCTAATCCTGTCAGTTTCAAAAATTCAGCTAATTCCTCTGCTTTCTCCTTTTCCACCGCCTTCATCTTTGTTATAGTGCCTGAATATCCTACCCTGAGCAGCCACGGAATTGCTTTTGCTATTGCACCAACAAGAGGCCTTCCAGGAGCTTTTCCTAGTCAGTATCTTGGCCTCTTCAACGAAACCAACACAGGAAATCTGACCAATCATGTTTTTGGAGTGGAACTCGACACGATGCAAAACAAAGAGTTCAATGATATCAATGATAACCACGTTGGGATTGACATCAACGGACTGAACTCCACACGAGCAGCGCCTGCAGGTTATTACGCCAATAGCGATGGTGTTTTCCAGAACTTGACTCTTATTAGTGGTAAAGCAATGCAAGTTTGGGTGGACTACGATGGAAAAGCTAAGCAAATAAGTGTCACATTAGCTCCAATACATGTTGGTAAACCAAACAAACCTCTTTTATCTTCATCCTATGATATTTCACCAGTATTAAATGAAAACATGTATATCGGATTTTCATCATCTACCGGTTCAGTGCGACATCCCATTACCTCCTGATGGAGTTTCAAAATGAATGGTGTGGCTCAAGGGCTTGATTTTTCTCAACTGCCTAAGCTTCCACGAGTTGGGCCTAAGAAAAAGTCCAAAGTATTAACAATTGGTTTACCTATCATTTTGTTTGCTTCCCTGTCAGGTGCAATCTCTGGTGTAATATACCGTGTGAGAATAAAGAAGAAGTTTGCAGAAGTGCTTGAGGATTGGGAGCGTGAGTATGGTCCTCACAGATTCAATTACAAAGATTTGTATATCGCCACAAAAGGGTTTAGGGACAAGGGAATACTAGGAAGAGGGGGTTTTGGTAGGGTATATCGCGGCGTCCTGCCTAGCTCCAAACTTGAGGTTGCTGTCAAGAGAGTATCTCATGAATCCAGACAAGGAATGAAAGAATTTGTGGCAGAAATTGTCAGCATAGGCCGGTTACGCCATCGAAATTTGGTTCCACTTTTAGGTTACTGCAGGCGAAAAGATGAACTGCTATTGGTTTATGAATACATGCCCAATGGAAGCCTGGACAAGTTTCTATATGAGCAGCCTGAGTACACCCTGAATTGGAGCCAAAGATTTCGAGTCATAAGAGGTGTAGCATCTGGATTGTTTTATCTTCATGAAGGATGGGAACAAATAGTGATTCACAGAGATGTGAAGGCCAGCAACGTCCTGTTAGATGGTGAATTGAATGGAAGATTAGGAGATTTCGGGCTTGCGAGATTGTATGATCATGGAACAGACCCTCAAACAACTCATGTTGTTGGAACACTTGGATACCTCGCTCCAGAGCATACTAGAACTGGCAAGGCTACAACCAGAACAGATGTATACGCCTTTGGGGCCTTTTTGCTTGAGGTAGTTTGTGGCAGAAGACCAATAGAGCCGCACTCCCCAACAGAGGATCCCATTTTGGTTGATTGGGTATTTTCTTGCTGGAACAAAGGGCAAATTCTTGAAGCAGTTGATCCAAGCATGGGACTTGAATATGTGAAAGAGGAGGTGGAATTGGTTATGAAGCTCGGATTGTTGTGCTCGCAGTCGGAGCCCACAGCAAGGCCAAGCATGCGTCATGTTGTTCTATATTTGGACAGCGCTTTGGCACTGCCAGATTTACGCTCACTCGGGATTTCTGCCACTGGCCTGTCTTTTGCAAGTCAGGAAGGTTTCAGTGATTTTAACTTATCATATCCATCTTCGATGGACAAGCCATTTTCACACGCTTCCTCCTCTGTTGCAGAATCGCTACTCTCCGGAGGTCGGTGATCCAGGACAAAGCTTTCTGTTAATGACATTTGGGAGAATTATGCAACTGATGTAATAGTTGAATAATAAGACACTATGGCTCTCTGTTTAGTTTGGCATCAGCAAGCAAGCAATGTACCTAAAGAACAAAAACTAGCCACTAAGCAGAATTCAGTATGTTCAAATGAGACTTATAGATAATATTGAGCATTAATTGATTCATAACAAAACCTATACATCACCATCTAGTCATCTTCTTTTTCTGAGACGTATATCCAGTCATCTAGTCATCACCATCACAATGCTTAAGAGCCTCCCTTACTTAATGAAAGAAAAAAAAAAACTTTTGTTGGTTGTTTACTGTTTTTACCATATCAGTACTTGCTTGTGAAGTTATTTTTGACTATTTAAGTTAGGATTTGCAGCTTAAGGTGTTATCTGGGAATTTGGTTTTAGTTCATGTCGTCATCAAATTAAACTTAAAAGTAAAATATTGCTTCGGAAAAAAAAAAGAAAACTTAAGTAAAGTAACTTTATAGATGAAAATGGGCTTAAAAATGAGCAATTCTAATTGTAATTTGGGTATAAGTTTAATAGTCGAAGTATCCACCTGTCCTTTCTACTTTCTCTCTATTCTTAATCTTCTCTCCAAGTTCTTCTTCTATAGAAGGGAAATCTTGACCTTAAATCAAGGTCTCTATTCCTCTTCTTCTCTTTTCACTTTTAGATTAATAAAGTCTCTCCTATGATATGCTAGTAAGAGTTTTCTCTCTCCTAATATTTACTAATGAGAGTTTTGCCTTTTCTAAAATAATTTAATAGGAGTTTTGTTTAGTTTTTTGTTATTAATTTCTCAAATCTAAGAGTTTTTTCAAATATATATGTTAAATCTAAAAATTTTTAGATCCTCTCCTTAGATCTTAGCATCAATTTTGGACTTGAACCAGATGGTTAGTAGAATATGAGGGAATAGACATGCATAGATGTTTATGGAGTAACTCGTGCAATTAGTCAGATCTAATAATTTGTGATTTATAGTGTAGTCTTTTATCTTTTGTACTTCTGTCAAATCTAATGATTTGTCGAATCAGATATATCTGTGACATGTTTGTGTATTTTCTACAATTAATGAAATTTTCTTTGTCAAACAAATCATACTAAACTGTTTCAGTTAGTTTATTAATAATATTGGCTTTTATCTTATCCAAAAAAAAAATAGTCAGAGTAAAGTTGTGCATTAATGCTTTAATAATCAAATTTTGAAAATTGTTCTTGTGAAAGCGTAGTGAACTAGTTTGTATTTGCCAAAATCAATTATGGCAAATGGCGCCAACGTATTTAGGTAACTGCCATTATGTAAATCCATAATGAAAATGCAACTTTTGTTTTTCTTCTAGATGAATATGATATTGAGATGTTTTTTTCCCTGAATATGATTACTGAATATTTATTCCAAATGGGTTTAGTG